>JAYESA010000010.1:173316191-173578691 GCA_036927795.1 Iris macrosiphon
ACAAATATAAATACAAGTCTAGAGTCTAAATGTCCTCAAAAGTCACAACAATAATACAACCCAGATCTCAGTCTAGAACAATAATACATAAAATAGGACAATCTAAGTGCCTGTAGGTGGAATCTCCTCTAAGATGGGTAACTCCTCTGGGATTTCTGGTATGAAATCTCCCTCTGCTCCCGGGCCATAGTGGGTAGGGCAGAAATCCTCCAAGTCCTCTGAAAATATTATCCAATCAGGATTGGAGCGAAGCACAAACACTAAACATCAGTTTCATTTATGTTGACAAAAACTATAAACAATGTAAGGAATACAAGATGAAATGAATACTAAAATATAGAATACTAGAGAATATGAAGTAAGCAATAGAACATCTAGCAATGAATAAATATATAAGTGGATGCTAGAACAAGTAATCTGAAATAAAGAATAAACATCTAGCTAAGTGTTTGAAATATCAGTTTATTATGTGATCGGCTTGGGATGAGATCAGGCTTGATATATATGATTGGCTATGATATATGTGAGGTCAGGCTAACCATCTGGTTAGCTATGATGCGAGCAATAGTCAGGCTAATCATATATATCAGGCTATGAGGCATGTAAATGGTCAGGCCACACCCGACGTGATGTGTGGGGTGAGCTATGATGCATGTAAGGTGGGGTATGATCACATAATCTGCTAATATTTTCCCATCCCCAGCTAGCACGATGGATTCCAATCACGACTCCTCATGACAGGTATCTAGGGTGCTAACCCGTGTATCCACAGTGTCAGAGTCAAGTATAGTATACAACTGAAATTATAGAATTTATTAACAAAAACAAAAACTGTCAGAGAATGTACTCGCCTGTGGTCCCGAGGAAGGTGCGAGGATCGATGTCCAGGATAAAATCACAATAGTTATGGAATATCAATGTCAAGATACTGAATTATAGGCATAAGCATGTTTAACTAATTAAATACGAGGCCTCTAGGTCATATCTAAGTCCATACTAGGTTGTCTTGGTCAACACTTGGTTGTACTAGGTTTTGCTAGGTCGTACTCAGGTATCCTGGCTATAATAGTTAAAAGCTAGCCAATACTAGACTATATTAGACAATATCTATACTAAAACCCAAACCAATACTCAAAACTCAACTCACCTACCACATGAAGCACACCTACCAATTGATACATATATAGCACATACACAACATGGATGAACTGATACTCAGTATTAGGAACCCACTGAATCACAATCCACATGTGTGCTCAAGGACCTAGCTAGACTCACTGAAACTTGATACTCCTATATGCACACTGCTCCTGCCATGGTACTGAACTCACTGCACAGTCACCTACACTTAACAATTCATCGATCCAAGGTTCTGATTTAATGAACCCTTCATAGTTCATAGCCTGAAATTGTCCAGACTTCACATACATGGCTAAATCTTGAGACAACTATAGGATACTGGCAGAAACTAACAGGTACACAGTCTGAATTTGTTCATACTTACACATGCATGGCTTAACCTCTCGAACAAGCCTAAGGCTACTGAACTGGAATAGGGCAACTACAAAAAGACTTAGGAAGCAATAACAGGGAAACACAAAGTTCCCATGATACTCCACACAAGTGAATAGGATACTCAAGGTAGCAAAACATCTCCACTATAACTACACCTAGATACCACTGAACAGGGTACACAAGTAGCCAAAATAAGGGCAGCTAACCAACACTAACTGTTGTACCCCAAGGCCCATTTCACCCTATTCAAAACACTCGCACCTCACTGATACTTAAACCTTCCCTCCACACTGACACTGATACACAACTAGCACAGGGAAACTCTGTAAACCCCCTGATTTTTCAAAATTTTCAAAACTGGATTTTTCAGAATTTTCTGGGATTTTTCGAGAATTTTTGCTAATTAAAAACTAGGTGTTTTTGGCATTAAATAAAATTAATTGATTTTAAAATATATTAAAATATTATGAAAATAATATTTTTTGGTGTAAAATGAAAAACTGGACTTAAGACAATTTTTCTGAAATTTATCGGGCCCCGGACCTATTTTAAAACACCTAAAAAGTATTTAACTAATTATTTATTTATTTATTTATTATTATTATTTATTATTATTATTATTATTATTATTATTATTTTTATTATTTTTATTATTAAACCCAGCCCGAGCCCATCAGGCCCAGCCCGGCCCAACCGACTCCGGCCCAAACCCATTGGCCTTAGCGGGTCGGGTCGGGTCCACCCGACTGAACCCTACCCGCCCAAAACCCGTTAACCCTCTCCCCTGACCCAGCCCCCGCCCGTGCCCGCTTCTTCCGCCGCTTCCGCCGCCTGCGCCGCCCGCCGCTCCGTTCGCCGACACCCCCACGACCTCCGCCATCCCCACCTCGGCTCCGCCTCCCCCGCCACGACCCTCCCTTCCTCCGCCCTATAAGAACCCTGCCCTAGCCACCGGCCTAGCCACCGGCCCAGCCACCTCCCTCCAGCCTCGCCGCCTCCCCACGCCATGCTGCCACCGCCCGCCCTAGCTCCGCCGACGTGCTGCCTCACCCAGCCCCTCTCCTCCTCCTTCCCCTCAGCCCTCCAGCGCCTCGACGCCCGCCCCCGCCCGCCCCAGCGCTCCGCCCAGCCGCCTCCGCCAGCCCCAGCGCTCCGCCCAGCCGCCTCCGCGACCCGCACGGCCGCCCAGCTCCGGCCGCCGTCCAGAAACCCTAATCCCTAATCCCGCGTGTCGTACACATGACACGTGTCCTGTGTCGTGTCGGACACGATTTTGTCCCGGTTTTCGACCCATGTTCAGGTGCGTGTATCTTCTTGCTCGTAGCTCAGATTTCGATTCCGTAAATTGCGTTGTGTAGCCTGTATGACCCTCTCGGTGCCCGGACAAACCGTTCGGGGCATCGCGTCCTGTGGTGATCGCACACCGCGATCCAAAAACAGGAAAAACCAGACCCTGTTTCACCCCGGAACCGAGTACGCCCCACCAAACGGGACGACTTGGTCGCGTGCGGTCTTCACAGATACGTGCGCGTCGTTGATACGGACGTGTGGAATTTCGCAGAAGTTGATTCGGGTGTGCGTGCACACCGGAATCAACGTGTATCTGCGGACATCGCCCCGTATCCGACTTTTCTGAATTTTACCCTAATTTTGTGTACACACGTCGGATCGAGACGAAACTTGCGCCATCGGACTCGTAGCAATACGCTGGTCCTGTGGGTCAAGTTTGGTTCGATTCTGAGAACGTTGACGAAATCGCGTATCGTGGGCCCCACAGGCCCCGCTCGACGGGCGATTTTGTGATCGGCTCATCGGAATCCATTCTGGAAGTTCCGTTGGGTTCGTATCTCCGTTCCTGACCTGTTTACACTAAGTTTGGTGAATTTGGAGACCTTTGACCCTGACACATTTTTCGGTGCAAAGCGGGCCCACCTGTGGACCCCGTTCTGACCCGAAATTGCCTTTTTTGCCCTTGTCTTCAAATTGGACTCAAGGACAGGCGTTTCTAGCTGATTGATATTTTCTGGATCTGATGGTGATGTTAATTTCAGCAACCGGATTACCACCTGCAAATCCAACTGAAGTCAGAGCTGCAATCAGAGCCGGAACCACAGGCAAGTGTACCTTGCCAAACCCTGCAGCTTGCTATTGATTTTCTGGACTTAATTATGCATCAGTGGGCAAGTAAAGCTTGTCAACTCGCAGTAATTCTTGTTATAGTATTTTTTCTTGTAGATTCATATGTAAACTTGTTCTAACTGCTCAACCCAGGACTGAGTGGCTTTACTTAGCGTCCGATTACCAGTCGGGTGCCAACCCCGTACGCGGAGTTGTGTAACGTCACATAGAGATGGATATCGATACCCGATAATTCTCGTACTTGTCTTATCAAGTACACCAGAACCCAGGACACTTGTCACTATTTCATGAGACAGAGTCTTCCTGAGACATTCAAGGTGATTCTGTATAGGATTCATGTTTTTGACTTAGACATTACATTCATAGGCATTGATTCATAGCTATCAGACTTGCTGCATTAGTTATAATCATGCGTGACATAGACATGAGGCATCGTGGACATGAGACGTGGGATTACATTCGGTGGAGAGAGACACACAGACTACAGGCTGATATTATATATATAAAACATAGTATATTTCAGAGTATAATTCATAGTTATTGTCGCTACCGGCTCCCCGACACAGAGCTTGTAGTAGCTTTAGCCTGAGTTCTAGTCCTGCTCTCATATTGCATAACACTTAGCTGGTTACATAGCTTACCCTCTTGTTTAATTATCTGCTGTACTGCATTTATTTTGGCTTGTATTTTCTGTACCTTGCTGTCCCCTGAGGACCTGGATCCGGATTATGTCCCCAGGTGCAGCTGAAGAGGACTATCTCGAGGTGTACGGTACAGGAGCACTCCTTGGAGCAGAACCAGGAACCGAGGACGAGATAGTGGCAGAAGACTTCTCCTGAGTACCGGCTTTATTTGCTCAGTATTTCTATTTTCTGTTGATTTAATTCCTGTATATTTCTTTTAATGTAACAGACTGATTCTCGGATCGTTTCCCGAGACACTTATTTGATATTGCTTATTTATTTCCATTTGCAATATGTCTGGCAATTAATCTGTGTTATTCTGTGGATGAGATTAGAAATACCTGAGACTTGTAACATTTTCCTGTTAGACTACAGCTTAAGCATGCCCTGATGGATCCATTAAATTGGGTTGTCCATCGGTGCGTGCTGCTGGCCATTGCCACGTGTCCAGTCCCTCGATATTTTGGGACTGGGGCGTGACAAACTCACTAAACTCAGCACTCACTGAAACCAAGTTACCACATATACATGGCTAAAACCTGAGAGAAGCATATGACTACTGGCAACATGCATAGACTAAACTCTAGCGACTAATACTCACAACAAAAAAACACTGATACAGTATCAGCTCACTGATACACACACACACACAGGCCTCTAGAGCTTACTGAACTGTTTTCACAATTTTACAGTCTAAAATCGTTCAGACTCTCATACCTGGCTTAATCTAAGACAAGTATGACTACTGCCAGGATCAAAAGGTAGGTCTGAACATTGTTCAACTTACACACACACACAGTTCCCCCCACAGTGATCTTTCTATGCAGTCACCACTGCACAGCAGGGGACTGAACTGATACTCCTACAGTCACAACAAAATCCTGATACTCTTTCAATGCAAAAACTACTACACATCAGGATACCTGATACTCAAATCCCCCTCTCCCCCTTGCTGTGCTGATATACAACACACACACACTGGAAAACTTGACACACACAGTTCACAGTAACTGGTGCACAAACCTATCTACTGCCCACCACAGCACTGTCACTCCCTAGGCACTGACACTGGTACTGTGATACACTTAAACTTAAACCAATGTTTTCCCCAAATATTGGTACATTGATACACAGTATCAGGAACTCACCCCCTAATACCTACCGATATACTGAACCTACAATCCTATTGATACACTAACCACAGCTCACTCAGAAACTTATACACAGGACCCAAGTGTCAGTGTCATCGAGACACTCATACTCCCACAAACACGACACATTCACCCACAAGTATACACACACACACACACACAGAGATCCTACACTGCTACTGATACATTCAAACCTGGAAACCCGACCTACACTCTGAACTTTCCCACGGTGCCAAAACACAAGTCCCTCACTCCACATATTGATACACAGAACACAGTGAGCTGATACAAACTGCTCAACACCGGACACATAGTTCACACAGTGAATCTCGAGGTCATGCACAGTCATAGGGAAAACCCGACTGTACAGTAACCTCCCCAATGCATTTCCTTCTCCAAATCACACAAACCTATCTATACACATATGCAATATACCTATGTTTATATTTATGTATATCAAAATATGCAGTATTAGAATACATTTGATAGGTAAACCCCTAAGAGGCATTTCATCGAACACCTAGGGCTGAAAATCGGATTCCAAACCAAGAACTCCCGAAAACCCAAACCAAAACCCTAAATCGAGATCAATACCCTAGGTAGGAGATGTAATCCTGTAGAAATGCACATTCCCATAACTAGGGTTCACGAAATTTGGGGGAAAAACAACGTTGGGACACCTAAACCCTAGATTCACCTAGGTCTTCATGGAGAAACCCCAAAACGAAATCTAAAATAAATGGTGGGCTCCTAATGGCCAAACAATAATGAAAAACAGAATTAAAAAGGGGTTAAATTCGGATTCTCACCTATTGGGAGATGGTTTCCCAATGTAGGTCCTCTTTCTTCAAGCCTTCTTGGTCCAAGCTCCTAGATTTCTCTTGATGGAGGAGGAAATGGGTTTCTAGGGTTTTAAATTTCTGAAATTTATGGGGAAGGAAGGGTTTTTCTAATGGAGGCTAGGTTTAGGGCTTTCTTCATGAATGAAGAAGCTTGAGGGAGGCTTCCCCTCATTATATAGGACTAGGGTTAGGGTTTCAAATGCCAAGGTTTAATTAGCCCTTCATGTTTAGTCATGAAGAACTTAAATTAATTAGGGTTTAGTCATTCACCTAGGGTTTCACTAAAAACTAGAATATCGATTAGGGTTTAGTCACAAGGGTTAAACCTAATGGGTTTTTAGGTCAAACCTAAAACCTATGCATTAAGAATACCCTATAAATTATTTAATATAACTCATCACACATATTTATTGTATAATAAATTAAACATGGCAGTTTACAATAATGTCGTAATCTGGAAATGTGGTAGTGACAGAAGCACTTACTTGAAATTGAAGAAATTGGAAGAAGGAAGAAGAAGAGAATGGAGTGAAGAGTGAAGAAGAAGAAGAATGGAAATGAATGGGGTGGGGGGGGGGGGGGGGAGGATTCGGCCAGTCATGTATAGGAAAATAGGTTAGGGTTAGGGTTAGGTGAAATGACCAAAATGCCCCTTCTTAAGTCATGCTAAAATAGGGTTTAGGTTTGGGGTTCCAAATGCACTCTAATTAATCCCTTATCACTCCAACTAACTGATTAAAATATAAATAACTAATCTACACCAATAAATAAGTCTGACAAGGGTGTTGGTTGGGTCTGACTTGGGTCCACTAGGGTCTGACATGGGTCCAAGCTAGCAAAAACTCTAAAATAACTAATAAAAATAAATACAACCAACTAATTAAATATTAATACAAATATTTATGATCAATACATAAATTACTAAATTAATAATAATAATAATAATAACCTGCCCTGGAAATGGGGTAGTGACACTATTCGCCCCCAGCGTTACCACCTATACGCATATCTTGACAACTCAATCAGCACCGATGCCATCTCAAGTGGAGGACAGTTAATGAGGTGGTGATGATGCGGCACCGAAGAATATACGAAAAAAGAGGGACCGACTCAATCTAAGAGAGATTGATCGTCCGAACTATCGGGAATTAGCCAAGAGAGGTCGATGGAATTGTTATATCAGTACGAACTTTATTCGAATGTAACTTTGTTCTATTTCAATGAAAATTGAGCCGTTGTAAAAATATGAACATTACAATATGAACATTATTATGACAGAGTTACTATTAACATACCTAGAAAATAAACCTACAAAAAAAACCACAAAAAGAAAAAGAAAAAAAAACCAAAAAAAAAAGCCAAACCAAATAAATCCCTAAAAAAAAATCAAAAAAAAAAAAAAAACCAAAACCATATTTTCGCCAACTGAGTTGGCGAAAATTAGCCCTCTCCCACCAAAATATGTAACACGTCGAATTCTTAGTCGAATTTTTGCCAACTGGGTTGGCGAAAATTAAGTTCTCCAATATTTCGTCAACTCAGTTGACGATATGTATCGTCATTTCAATTTTTCAAACTTCTATCGGTATATTTAATTATTATAAATTTATTATCTGTACAGAAATTTTTTTGAAAAAAATAAAAAATTAATTTAAAATGTACCATTGTGTGTCAATATTATAAAAATACTCAGAATATATATTTGGAGTGTGTTTACTGTTGATACTCTTATACTTCTTTTCACTAAACACGCTACTAGTTGAGTTTGGTATACCCTACTACTACTACTACTACTACTACTATTATTATTACTAGTATATATGCACGTGCTTTGCACGTATCTTGGAGTGGATGATGTTGATGAGTTGATTTAACTTTGTTGTTTTTAATTATATAGGTTAATAATTCAACCCTTCAAATTCCGTGGGAACATCTTAGAAGATTTAACAAGTAGTATGAACCCTTCGATTTCCGTAATACATTAATGAATCTCTTAAATGGTTATCATTGGAATTTATTGTAGGTATTCTTTTAATTAGTAAATATATTGAAGGGTATTTTTGGAAAAAAACTTTCACGATGAAGCCTACTTTTGACATTATATAATAGAATAGATTATTATTATTATTATAACATTTTATACATGTTATGACCACGACACTCCGCCGCCTCCACCTCCCCCACCGATCTAAACCCATTCTGAAGTCTGAACTCTGAACCAGCAGTAGGGAGCTAGAAAAATGATGTCAGCGTTCGTGAATATCGAAGATTCCCCAATGTTCAGGAAGCAGGTTCTTCTTCTTCTTCTTCTTCTTCTTCTTCTTCTTCTTCTTGTGATCAAATTTTTTTTTTTTTTCCTATATAAAGTGGATTTTGCTAGCCCTAATTGGCGGAAACTTTGGGATCTCGCTGCGATTTGTTGGAGCCCTAACTTTATGGTACTTCCCGCGTCCGTTTTTGACTACACGCACGTGTACAACACGAAACTTCCTCGCGATCCAAGTCCATTGCGTGTCCGTGTCTGTGTCCGAACTAGGTCGGGTTGTTGTCCTGAACTTGGGATACGGTTGATAGTGATGGAGCTGCGGTGTATTAGCGACGGAGGAAGGACTTTAGGAGCCTTCTGGAGTTTTCTGTTCACATGAGAAGAAGAAGAAGACGTGACGAATTCATGAAAGTTTTCAACTTTAAGGATAACGCCCAATCTAAGCGAGAATGTGCAAACTTTATGAACTGGAATGGCCTCTCGCTCAGTTGGTGCTGTAGAAATACCACTATCTGGACGAAAACTGGAGAAACCGAGAACTAGAATACAACAAATGAGAATTGGTATTGTGTACAAACGAGAACAGCAGAAGAATTGAACACAGGCAGGGTTAGCATGTCATGAATATGTCAAAGAACTCCCTTTGAGTTTTGTTATCCTGGAAAGGAAAAGAGAAGAATTGTAAGGATTTTAAGATTTCAAAGAAAATAAGATTGAAAAAAGAGAAGGAAATGTAGTCACCACTGCACTTACCGATATCAGACAGTAATGATGGAGGATTCCTGATGCACTACTCCTAGGCTTCACACCCATCTCAAGGGTCGCATACAATAGAAAGTTCTAAGAGAGAAATCCCAACACTTATCCTTCATTCGTGCATCATCTTTCTAGAGACTACCTCCTTGATATGACAATAATCCGGCAACTATGTTGCATGGACACGGGAGAATGGTGTTTGTATCCGTGTCGGTATCAATGTCTGTATTCGTACAACATAGATGACTGACTAAGTGACTATACATTGTACCTATTTTTAAAAAATGCCGATATTCCATATTTGTATCGTGTCCTTAACTGTATCCCTGTCCGTATTGGTGCAACCTAGTTCGGCAATAACTATCCATAACCCTGGTGCAACCTAGTTTGGTAATAACTATCCATAACAAGCTCTAATTACCAACTATCCCTTATGCAACAATTTCACACAAGCCCTTCTAAAGACAATAAAATACAAACAATTTCCCACAGAAAATAATGATACGAAAAAGCAGAAATGAGTACATAACAATTAACAAAATGAACCGATCACCCGAAATAGTATATAGAATAATTCTATAGATTAGGGTGCTTCTTACGATTAACAAAAATTACCTTAAATAGTATATAGAATAAATCTTCAGATTATGGTGCTTCTTACGATGGCGTTGATATACTTTAGATCCATCAATGACCACTAATTAACCTTTGTATTATCTTATTTTCTTTCTTTTGATTAACTTGATTTTTCATAAACATGAAATTAGTCTTAGTAGTTAAGACAACATTTCCCTAGCTCCTTTCGTCTGACTTTATTCTTATTATTCTGTTGCAACGATTTTGGTACCTTTATAAACCAACTGATTATTCTTTCGATTGTGTGCGTTTTAAGATCCATTCTCTAGAACACACATCTGACGAGTTGAAAGACCGCTGCCAAAAGCTCCAGAAAGGCAGTAAAAGATTTCTGTAAGTTATGCTTCACTAATCTAAGCTATTCACAAGAGTATTTCTTTTTGTTTTTTATGTCGCCACCTGTTTACTGTTTTGTCAAGAACACATCATTGACATTTTCTATTATCTATGTACGTGCGTATGTTGTCATGTATCCCGTCCATGTGCACACGAGACATAAATCGCTGGTTAATACATGCATCCTAATATCAGGTGTGCATGCGTTTTGTGGCTGCCCTGCTTTATCTCATCTCTCTGGTATTGCTACATTGATGTCAGCCTTAATGTCCTCCTTCATGCTAGTGACTGTATTTAATGAAAATATGGTTAACTTGTAAGCTTAAGGACGTATTTCTGTGTGCTTGGTTCATACGTGATCCTTGTAACTTATTTTAATATATCATATTGTTATTGACACGTAAAGTAAACTCTGTTTGGCTCTTTGAGTTGCATTATGCCCTAGAGTTGGAGTGATTCCTTGTAGCAATCTTCTCAATTTCTCATGGATTGGTTCTCTATAGCAGTCTTGTCAACTTCTCTTGGAATGCTTACCTATAGTTAGTCTTGTCAATGAAAATGCATTTTCGCAATTTGGCATGTCTACTCTTAGTTGTAATTGCGAGTCTGGTACCTCATATAATGGTTGACTACTTGACAGCCTGTCATAAAATTTTACTCGGTTTTTTATTAAGCCTCTCAGCTTTGGGCTGTGTTCCTTAGCTTATAAGCTTGACATGTAGATGAAAAATCTTGACATTATTGGATGTTTAAAGTCCCAGTTAATGACATGAAGTTATATTTTATGTTGGTTTTTGTTTGGTAATGTATTAGTTACTTCTTCTACAGGGCATCACTTGGAGAATCTTATGATGGAGACTTTGCCTTTGCAGATTGCTTAGAAGCGTTCGGGGCCGGACAAGATGATCCTTTAAGTATAGCCATAGGAGGTCATTACAGTTCTCTCTTCTGATGATTCTGTTATTTTACGTCATAGTCCAATTATATTGATGATGGTTCCTATTCGTAACTACTGTTTCAGATTTCTTAATTCAGTTATATTAAGCATGTCATATTGTACTCAGATGATGGGTATCTTATGCTTTGATTTTTCTCACGCTTACTGGAGGTGCACTTTGCCTCTTCCACAAGAACACCTGCTGGTTTCCTGGCATGTTTCTGCTATTAGTGTAACACACACACACACACACACACACACACACACACACATATATATATATATATATATATATATATATAATTTCATTAATAAAAGAAAAACTTACAACTCAAGGTCTTAAGCCTACCTCCTCCTACCAAACCCCAAACATTTTACATCAGCTTCAATAATAAGAATAATCCCATTATGGGTATTTGTCAGGCCGTCAAAAATGTGGTTGTTCCGTTCTCTCCAAACGTGCCAAACTGTGGCTGCTAGTCTGATGCGAGCTTCTCAATACCACGTGGCTCCTTTATTCTTTAATGACATTATCCCCTGAACCACTGTATCCATATTCCTGTGGCCACTTGCATGCAACTGCAACGTCTCCTCCTGTACTCTCCATATTGGGAACGTCGACGGACAAAGGAAGAACATGTGCGCTAATGTCTCATTGTCCCGCCCACACATCACACAACCCTGGTCCCCTATATGGATACCAAAACGGGCAAGACAATCCAGCGTCAGCAGTCGACCCATCAGTAATCGATACATACACATTTGGAACTTATTTGCATTCCCTTTAGCCATACAACCTCCGCAAGCTCCCACCTATCATGCACCATCCAAACTCGATTATATGCCGTCGTGCAATCAAATCGGCCACACAGAGTATCATTCCAAATCCATGTCTTCCACCAGACCTGTGTCAATCGTGACCCTCCTGATGATATCGTGAAACCGTCGAGCATAGCCATGTTGCTCTGTCCGCCATTCTCCAGCATTAATAATAACCGCCACCCTCTCCTTACGATATGCCTCGTGACCGACGTGCATACCGACCATATGAATTAGTCCTTCATGCTGAAGTCAAGGATCTAACCAAATGTCAGTCTCCATTCCATCTTTGAACACACGGGAAATAGCCTGCTTGACCCCCCCTTTATTTGAGTATTTGCTTGAAGGAAATCGATTCATTGTTATTGGAGGAGTACACCCACATGTTACCCCCTTTCAAGTATCTCGTCCTCATCCAAGTAGCCTATAAGGAGTCCCCGTGAAGAAATCGCCATACCAACTTCATTCATGCCACTTTTCTCATCAGACGAAGTGGTCGTAGTCCAACCCCTCCTTCCTCCCTTGGTCGGCATAGTGTCCCAAGTAATTGCATGTATACCGTCCCAACAAATAAAGTCTGTGTACATCTTCTCCATTTTGGTGATAGTCGCAATAGGTAGCATTATCGATTGAAGCCAGAAATTAGTTATTGCCATAATGGCGAATCACACTAATTCAATACGATCTCCAAACGATAATGTCTGAGCGTGCCACCCCTCTATTCGCCTCTATGTAAACTCCACAATGCTGTGACATTCAGCTTCCTTGGCATAATTGACGGACAGCGGAATCCCCAGATACTTGACAGGTAATTCCCCAATAGGGATGTCAAGTACTGCTACTCGCTCCTCCTTTGCAGAGCACCATTTACTGAAGTAGACATTGCTCTTGTCTCTATTCAGCCGTAGCCCCGTCATGTCCCCAAACACTCCCATTACATTGACAACAGCCTCAAGACTAGAGAAAGATGACACCGAAAAAACCAACAAATCATCATCATAAATAAGAATGGAAATATGTGGTTGCAATTGACGATACAGCGGAATAATCTGCTTTCGACACACGACAATGTCCATCAAGCAATAGAAATTCTCCATGACTAAAGTGGAAAGATAAGGTGAGAGCAGATCCCCTTGTCGTACCCCCTATTACTCCTGAAGAAACCATGAGGTTGACCTTTGATGAGAACAGAGAAAGTAGGTGTCGTAATATATTCACGAACTCGGGCCACCCATTCCTCGCCAAATCCCATAGAAGCACAATGTGACACAAAAAATCTCGATTCACCGTATCATACGCCTTCCGAAGATCAAGTTTAATGCATGCATTTGGGTCCCCATGTTTGTTAAACTCTCGAACAAGCTCATAACCAAGCATACTATTTTCTGCAATGGCCCTACCTTTTATAAATGCTGCTTGGTTTTTGGACACTATTTTCTGCATAATCTGTTTCATACGGCGACACATAAGATGCGTAATTATTTTATGTAAATAATTACAGCACGCAATAGGTCTGAAGTCTGCTAATGCCGTGGTCCCCTCCTTTGGGATAAGTGTTACGAAGGTGTGGTTTAATTCACGCAACAACCTGCCATGCCTGAAAAAATCTCGTACCATCTCTAACATCCAGTGCCGAATCTCCTCCCAATGAAGTTGATAAAATTTACTCCCGAACCCATCAGGCCTCGGAGCTTTATCAGGATTTGCAGTTTTCAATATAGTCTCCACCTCCTCCATCGATACCTCCATAAGGCATATACAATTTTTGATTCCCCGCTTTCGTAACAAACCTTTTACACACAATGGACGAAAAAAGGACATAATCGTCCTGATTGTACAAAGCAGAGTAGTATCTAACCGCTAACCGCCTCTTCTTGGATGTCTGTTGGTGCCGAGATGTCTCCTCCATCAGGACCTATGAGTTTGTTGATGCTGGCGGGCCCGTACCACATCATAAAAGAATTTGGTGCATCTGTCTCTATCCCGTAGCCAGGAATACTTGGCCCTTTGCGCCATATAAATCTCCTCGAACATGTGGCCACGACCCACCTCCTGTATTAGAATTCTCTCCCTTTCTGCCAGATCTGCATTAAGTGCATATGCCTGGAAACAATCTTGGACTCCCTTGAGCTCCTGCTCCTTGGCCCTCACGTCCGGCGCAAGTTTGCTACTGTTCCATACTTTAAGTCCATTCTTTACCATTTTCAGTCGATTCACCAGTTGGAACTGGATATTGCCCTCCACCTCCTCCTGTAGTCTCCTCCGTACAACGTCTATGTACCCATCAAGTAGGTGCCACGCATTGTTATACTTGAAAGGGTGGGGATCGTCTCGTCTTCATAGTTGTCAGCCGAATCCGAATTGGAGAGTGGTCACTGGTCCCTGCCGCAAGTCCCTCAGCTCCAACATGTAGAAATATGTCGAACCGGCTCCTGGTACCCAAAGCTCGATCCATTTGACAGATGACTCGCTTCTGCACCGCTTTATTATTCCAGATCCATATATGCTCCTCTCTGCCTAGGCCTCACAATCCTGATTGTAGCAAACAATTCTGGAAGTCATATAAAATGACGTCAGGGACGCGTCTGCCACCAATTTTCTCATGACCATATAAGAGGGCATTGAAGTCTCCCATAGCCAGTAATGGTAAACCCATATATCTCTCGGTGACACCGCTAAGATAGTCCTCCGCCGACAACGGTCATTATGACCATAAACAACACAGAAAATGAAGCGCAAGCCACCTTTATTAGTAAAAATGAGAGCAATAACTTGTTTTGAAATGAATAATACCTGACCGTCCCAGCTGCTTTTTCCTACCGTACCCAGATTCGGGCCATACTATAGGTGTAGATTATTAACTTGCCCCCTACCGCATTGTCGTTCTTTTGACCAAGATCCTTTCTGATTTAATCTTGGTCTCAAGAATGACATTAATAGTACACTGACTCCTCCGCAACTCCTCTGAAATCTTTTTCCATCTCCCAATTGAGCACGCACTATGCACATTTCAAGCAATAATCGACATTTAATCAACAAATATGTCTCCATGCATACCAATTGACCTGACATCTGGGGGAGTATCAGGCGTTGCCTCCTGTAGGTCCATCTCTGCTGGGCGACTAGATGCGCTCTCCGCCTCGCTTCGAAGTAGTATCAGCCACTCCAGATTGTCTCTGACTACTGCTCCTCCCTCCTCAGACTCCTGCAATTGTTGTGGTCGCAATATATCCTCCCGAGGGTTGGGGGCATGTCGTTTCCTGCTTGAATAGACGGTCACCTTCTCATATCCTCCCACTTTCTTTCCTTTGTTTCCAGTCACAAAACCACGAGATAGTGCCCCCCAACCTTGTGATGTGAACTGGATGGGCCCTCCTGCTGGCGGGATGCAGGAGAGCACCATATCCCTGCCTGCATTACTGCCCCCTCCTCTCTCAAAGTTCCATTCTGATCCTGCATCTTTCCCTCCAGGAGTCTCGACAATATGATTGGAAACACCCGGCAGTACCGGTTCGAGCTCTATACCTCCATTACTCTCCATAGGTACCATCTCCTGAGTGTTTACCGTCTCCAATCCCTGCTGCACCATAGCCTACTCCTTGTCCGCCCCAGTATCTGCTGCTGGGCTATCAGCTCCCCCCACATCATCATACCGTGGCTGCTCTCCCACTTCTTCCTCCGACGAAACTCTACACTGCTGACTCCAATGCTTGAAACAATTACACCGGTGGCAGACTGGCGGCACCCATTCATACTCCACTCCTTGCGTAATTACCTCCCCCGATGGTATATCATATTCTAGTACCCGTGGAAGAGGTCTGCTCGCCTCTATTTCGACGAAAACCCTAGTGTACAATAGTCTGGAGCGCTTGAACATAGGGTCATCACCTTTGATTTATTTTTCGATCAGGCTCGCTGGCTTCATAAGCATTGATATCCTAATATGAAAGTGGGAAACCTGAAAATCGAACCCATACATGCACCGTATACAACAAGTCACGTTCGCATTTATCTCCAGACTTCTATTCCTTCGGTATAATAAGCCTCCCATCAAAGATCTATGGCCCTTCCTGCAAAATACGATTGACATCCTCCTGCACCCCGAATTTGACTAAGAAGAAGTCCTACTTCCTGGCATAAAATTCCAAGCTACCTTTCGGCCTCCAGACTCTCGCCGCATATGCACGTATCTGTCCATAGAAAGACATCTCCAAGGACATATAACACTATCGTATTTTACCAGTACGTCGCAGCCCTCACTATCTCTTCCACATTGAAGGACGCACGTTGTCCCCCCCTCCCGCTACTTTCTTGGGCTCGACGTAGTGCATTGAGTTAGCTGTCGTCTCCGCCCTCCCTCGACTGACGGCCATGGCGGATGGCGGTGGCGGATTTTGAACAGGCCACCATAAAATGGAGGTGGCGTGGCGGTTTCCAAATGGCGGGCCATGGCGGCTACTATGCGTGTGGCGGCCACGGCGGAAATGACGAAAATAGCGGAAAAAAAACTTGGTCGTGTGACCAGACCCAGAATCGGACCCAAAAGGGTGTAAAAATTCTAAAACTTAACTTTGTGTTTCTTCTTTCTCACTTTTCAAACTTGCGTATCAGACCTTCCTTCTCTACATCTCCCGAGTGGCGACCACCATCCTCCTTCCTCAGCTGTCCTCTGGTGACCTCCATCCTCCGGCGAACGTCTCCGGCAACCTCCTCCGGTAACCTTTTTCTCCTATGTTTTTCGTTTTTAAGTCTTTTAAAAACACTTCTTTTTTTAATTCTTTAAATTTTTTTACATTTTCTTTAATTCTTTTTTAATTCTTTTTGTTTAAAAAACACTTTTTTTTAATTCTTTAATTCTTTTTAGTTTTTTCTGCTCTATATCAATTATTTTTTAACTTTTTTTTCTGTCTGTTTTAATTAATTTTGTGATCTATTTGTTTATTCCTGTTTTTGAGTCTTTTGCTTTTCTTATTCTTCCTTTTCGATGAACCATTCTGTTTTATTTATTTCTGTAGTTTTTTAGTATATATATATATATATATATATATATATATATATATATATATAATTTTTTCGTCATGCCTTCCGCCATAGGCCGCCATGCCATCCGCCATATTTTTATGACGGATTTTTGGCTTGCCGCCATAATCCGCCATCCGCCATTAACAACACTTCTCGACATACATTTGTCCACATCCTCCCCATGGTTTGTGTCGGTGTCGTCCCCTTATCCGAGCCATGTTCGGTCATCCCCATTGCTTGTGGAACCGGCACACCCACCCTATCCACCCTCGACATCGGTGGAGACACTCGAACTATCGCCTGTCCCCGTCCCAGCGATGGTTGTCCGATCTCCGACGATTTCTGTGTCGCCAACGATTGTCTGCATATGTTGTACTGGGCGCTAGGCGAGACGAGGCGGCAGCCCACCCGCCTCGCCTAGGCGTCCACCCAGGTAAGAGCTGCTAGTTTGAAGTAAAAATTGTATTTATGTGCAGTTATGTATAATTAGTAGCATTTATGTGCATTTATTTGCATAAATAATGCATTTATCAGCAGAAAATGCATTTATGTGCAGCAAAAAGAAGAAAGGTCTGACCTTGGCGGGCATTTATGTGCACATTTCCTCACAACATGAAATGTTTCTGCACATAACAGCAGCAAGAATGCATTTATGTGCATTTAGCTACGTTTTGTTCATTTTTTCTTACAACATGAAAAAAAACGAAGAAGAAGAAGAAGAAGAATAGAATACATGGAGCTGCAGCAACAATCAGCAAATGAAGACAGGAGCAGCAAACTGAGGTAGGAGTCTTTTTCCTTTTATTTTTTGTTTGTTTTTTCTTCTGTTTTTTGGAGCAGCCTAGGCGCCCGCCTGCATATTCCTCTGGTCGACCCTAGGAGTCCATCACCTGACATGGTATTTTTTTTTCTCCAGGTCGAGGCGGGCTTCCCGCAACCTGCTCGTCTAGGTCGCCTAGGCGTCGCCTGTGACAACATAGGTGTCTGCACACTAAAGGACCCTCTTGTTGCCGTCGGTCGCGTGGCGGTAGGGTTTCCACCACCGCCCCCGCTACCATGTCCGCTCCTCCCTTGCACCGCCGGAGACTTCCCTTTTTTCCGTCGTCGCTGTACCACCGTACTCCATCAGCCATCTGCTTGTTGCCCTAGGGCTTCCTCTGCCACCACCAACACCTCTCCACCGCCTCCGGAAGAGGACCCAGGGTCCCATGGTGCACGGAGGGATCGCCCCCTACCGGCGGTGGGATCGCGTCCACCGCGGCCGCCCTGAAGTCACGTTTGCTGCTGTCGCTTGGAGTCGCCCCTAACCCTAACGACATCTTTGGAATATATATATATATATATATATATATATATATATATATATATATACGAGAGACCGTCTACCGCCTAGGCGCCGCCTAGGCGATCGAGGCGGCCGCCATTTAGAACAATGCTCATATTTTTAAATGAGCTATGCACATGTGGACCAATAGGAATGGACTCCTACATGCCATGTGCACTAGTACACTTAATCCCTATTGGTCTACATTAGCATGACTCATGTATATAGGAATATGAGCCAATGGCTCATATCCCGTTTTCCATATATATATGTTCAAATGTCAAAGATGACCCATATTTATGTACTTATATTTATTTAATTTATGCAAAGCTTGGACTTATGCTGGAATAATATGGAAGATACCACCACTGGTGTGCTGGATTGCTTGTCGAAGCAAAATTCATAAAAGGAATCACAAAAAGAAGCAATTTTAATAGGAGTATAGGAGATATGTTGTCTCCTTCAAACACAAGACCATGTTTTGCCTATTTTCATTCTCTTTCCTGTCCGGGAAAATGGATCAAAGAAAGGTGATGGAATCCTTGCCCATTGCCCAAGGGAGAGACTGCATCCCTTTCTTTCGGTAGCTCTTTGGGTTTCCCAAGGATAGCGGGAGTTGGGGCAAAGCCCGCTTTCTTCGCCCCGCTTTCTTCCCTTTACGAGATCCGAAAGTGGAGAAGGCATTGCCTTCTCTGGGCACATAGGATCAAGCGTCAAGCAGTGCTTTCTTGACAGAGTTTGAGGCATCAAAAAACTTTAGGGCTTGTTGGAGCTGTTGAGCATAACGAATCGAAGCCGAAGGCGGATCAAGATAGCTTGCTCCCAAGCCAAGTGCTTGCTTACCTCGTGCATAAGAGTCCAATCGTGAAGAAGCTAGGAAGGCAAATGTAAAGGGAAATTTAACAAAACTAGGAAACTAAGTTAAATTTACCAAAGGAATCACAAAAACAAGCAATTTTAATAGGAGAATAGGAGATATGTTGTCTCCTTCAAACACAAGACCCTCGTGCATAGGAGTACAAACTTGAAGAAGCTAGGAAGGCAATGTAAAGGGAAATTTAACAAAACTAGGAAACTAAGTTTACCACAGTTTGTTGTTTCCAGAAGCCGAATGTGCTAAATCGTCGCCTTTTAATGACTAGGCAAGTTAACTTGCTGAACCAACTGGCGCTGTCAAATGGTTAAACTAGCCAGCTGGCTGCTCCTTCCTCGAGGTTGAATCTCCTGGTCATTCACAACATGCTTAAAATCATCAACATTGAAAGTAGCTTCAACTCTCTCAAGCAAGTACTCTTCTATAACATGCTACTTTGTCGAAGCAGAGCATCCAGAATCGCAGCAATTGGTATATATATATACAGCTTATCAGACTATCACCGAGAGAAGTTATAATCAACTGATGGAACATTTGGTCAAAATCTGAGATGCAACCCAGGACTAGTCAAAACCAGCACCGCAGGGTACCAGAAAGAAATGCACAATGATAGCCTAAAACCACGAAAACAGATGTAACATGGAGATGTTGACAAAGAGTGTAATAAAGTAAATGAACATCGAGCGCTAGTACCAAGGCGCTAAGCAATCTATGGAGATAGCAATAAAGGAAATCAATAGTAGCAATCATGACTCCTTGCAATCAAGACTGACACAACCCTTGGTTGTTTATGGTTTGCTACCCAGAGTTACTACAATAATGCACTTTAAGGATCCTTTCACCCTGTGGTCTAATACTAACTTGCTGGCTATCCCGTGCCTACCCGGGATGACGACACAAGTGGCACCCGTCACTTACCGTGTTTTGCCGCTGGGCAATGAACACGAAAAACAAGTAAATGGACAAAGGTCCACTGGCACACAGCCTGAGTACAAACATGCATGATGGGTTAGTGCCCCAAGGTTCGATAGATATATCATATATATCAAACATGTCAGACTAGATAAGCGGCCGAGTAAAGCTGCCATGTGGCTAGAGATTCTAATCACAATGATTCTTCATTCCGTTAGTTGTTTACCCTAGGTTCGTTAATTTACAAACTCCTCAATGTTAAGTCAATACGAGGAATTCGACCCTATATGTCGATAGGGTGATGCACAATAACACTCGATACCATCAATCTGATTTCGAACCAAATCATTCAAGTACAAGACAATCGAGAACAAGATATCCATGAACCATGCTGGTAATCACTCAACCAATAACAAGAAGGAATCAAGAGCCGAGATCCAATGTACTGTCCCAAAGTGGGACTTTCTGTCAAAATCAGAATTCCAGCCCTGACAGAAAATGCCCATCTAATGTTGCCTAATGCCAAGATAAGTCTATAGCCTAGCCCATAGGTATACAATGCTCTTATAGTCGCCAGGGTCAATCATGACAAAAGCCCATACAAGTACAAGAAGAGAAATGGAAGTATTGCGTGTGCGTCAGGTAAACTGTGTTCATGGGGATAAATGAGTAAATGAGAATCAAAACATCACTTGACCACAAACGAGGCATACTATAGGTACAAGAAATAGTAAATACTAAGTGTATGTCAATCCGTGATCGAAGTCAATGAGAAATCGAGTGAAAACAACACTCAAAATGCCGTTCCTGCACTGTGTTTATGTCATAAAATCCCGACCAGAATTTCGGTTTTGATAGAATGTGCAGGAATCCTGCACTTGAGGCTCTTGATCGGGTCATTCTCGATTGTTCTTGATCCAAATAAAAAATCTAGCGGATGAGAAAGTTAATATAGGATCTATTTGTTCTATAGGAATAAGAAAAACATAATTTCATCAAGTAAAAATCAAGATGCATTGATTTATCCTCAAAACCCCATTTTATCTCCAACATGAGCAATATAGAATAAACTACCCAAAGCCCAAATTTAGCACGATGATCAGTCCTGAAATCACAATAAAACTCCAATAAAAGAAGAAAATAGGTTTTGGATGTATTTTGGCACAAGACGATCATTTAAGCAATGGTACTTGCCTTAGGGCTTTAAAGTGAAGGAAAGAAGGGGAGGTAGCTAGGCTTCAATACTCCTCTTCAAGTCTCCAACCACTACTCTAGATCTCCGAGTCTAGCCCCTTCAAGTCCCAATGGTAGCAAGACGAAGGAAAATGTGAAAAAAAGAGAGGAAAGTAGAGTAAATGAGAAGAGATAAAAGTTACCCTCTTCTAGGTTTCTCCTCATCCAATGTGAGTGAGCACATGTCATCCACACTTTCACACCCTCCAAATACATGTCCGCACACTCCCCAAGTCCCTCCTCCTAGTATTTGGCCACATGGCGCCAACTAGCACATCCATCACTCAGAAGGTACAAGTCATCACTGCTTAATTAGCCCAACCCAAATTTCGACCAGAATTCTGGCCACCTGATACTCGGTCAGTATCACACTCTTGTAGTCTTAAGGATCATTTTGCTATCTGAACGGGTCCTATAACGGATCTTTGGCAATGCAAAGGCCCCCCTACAAGTCTAGGATGGTCTAATAGAGGGTCCAAGTAATTTAAAAGTCATAAAAAATAATTAATGTTGAATTAAGTCGTTAATCTGATTATCCCTCGCGTATCCTATCAGCGATAAATTCTCGTACGATACCTGAGATAAAATTAAAATTCTACGAAAACACATGTCAAGTAAACCGAAACTGTGGAATAGAAGATCCAAAACATGAAATGAATGGAAATATACTTATACTAGAGTATCGGTACAAAAACCATACTTTGAGAAACAATATTTACATGAACGTTTTGAATTTGTAATATAAAACTCCGACCTATGTTGTACGAATACTGATATGCTAAGTAGACACGCCATCCACTCTCGACTTCAGTGCGTCAGGTGATCGCAAACCCGTTGATCAGAAATAAGGAGGGCAGAACTATCGACGTTCGTCTGCTCCTGCCTGTGGCGAGAGATATGCTTACAGACATTGAGCTTTGCAATGAACCGGATATGATTTGCTGGAATCTAACCTCCAATGGGGATTTCTTCTTGACTTCTTATTGGGATCATTTTAGAGCACGTTATGATATCTTCAAATGGAGCATCTTCATCTGGAATAAGTTTATTCCACCAAAGATTGGTGCTTTCTTCTGGAGGCTAAGTAGACACGCCATCCCTGTGGACCTTCATCTGACTTCCATGGGCTTCAAACTCCCGTCAAGGTGCAGATGCTGCAAACAACCGACTTTGGAAGCAAGGGATCACCTCTTTGTCACCAATGAGCTTGCTAGATCGGTATGGACCCACTTCTCCTCTAAATTTCATTTAAATGACTCTTCTACCTCTCTGGAGCAGCTTGCTGAAATTTGGCTTCTTGATACTTCCAACAAAAACATAGCTTGTCTAACGAAGAATATTACATGTGCTAGTACGTTTTGGGAAATATGAAAGCAGAGAAACAACATCATCTTTGAGAACGGTGCTCTTAACCACCAGGATATTATTTGTCGGGTGACTTCCAGTCTCCAACACACTCTCAGAGCCTTCAACCAGGTGGAAGACCTCATGGTGGAGGATGCTGGTATTACGTCCTCCCTAAATTTGCCTACTCCGTCTCATGTCAGGGGCACTCAGGTGTTTTGGACACCCCCATCCTCCGGCTTTAAACTCAACTTCTTTGTCCTCAAGGTGCAAGGGGGTTCTGGTATTGGAGGTGTTATTCGAGACAGTGAGGGCCAATTTCTGCTTGCTTTTCACAACTTCTGTAGAGAGGACCCGAGTTTATCTGTGGAGCTCCAATGTTTACATGCGGGACTTTGCATTTGCAAAGGAAGAAACTTACTATTTCCTCTTTAGAGGTAAGCTCTAATGAGCTTTTTGATGCTCTTACGGGGAAGTCTACCCTTTTTTGGAAGGCCACCTACAAACTTAGAAGAGTTCGTTACCTTTTATCCCAGGATACCCACATCTCTCTTGTCTGCAAAGAGGAGAATCGCGTTGGGTCGGCCGTTGCCTCCCTGGCCCTCTCCTTGAGTAGTGAGCAAATATTTGGGTATGCTACGGATATGCCCCGTAACATTGGTCAGATGATCTCTGCGGATCAGCACATCATCCCTTTTGATTAGGCTTTCTTTTGTTCTCGTTCCCTCTTTGGGTGCCCCCTCTTGTAGGCGTTTTTAGGACCATCCCCCTATGCCAATATTTGCTTTCTTTTACTCTATATATTGGCTACGGTCCCCACGTGTAGTTGTTTACCCAAAAAAAAAAAAATACTGACATGGATATAGATAAGGACGATATGGATGGGAGATACACATAATTTCAAATAGATAAGTAGTCACTTATGTTGCGCAAGAAAAAACATAAATACAGGTACGGACATGATACAAACACGATACGGATACCGACAACATTTTGTCGTGTTCGTGCAATTTAGACCTCAACAAATGGTAATCATTACATTGTGTCGATAAAGAATTTTATAAATACACTATAACATGTTGATGAGTTTCGACATGATCAAATAATAACGTGTTAGACATTATTTTTTTATAACTTTCCTTTTTCTTTTAATTGTCTAGTTGAAATGACATGGAAAGAGAACTATGATTTCAATAGAGGGGATGAGTATTGGATCAAATATGCCGAAAACCATACGGTACTGCTGATGCTTGAAACATTTGGGTCCACCCGCTGGCTGATCCAAACCATTCATTCTTAACTATTAATTGAAAACCCTATGAATTAAATTTTAATTGGATCTATGCATGAAATATTAAAAATGAACGTTATTATGCTCTCTATAAAGCTGTGCATTTGTTCATCAGTGATTACGTGATGCACTAGTAAAAAGTATCCAGAACATGATCTCTTTTACTATAAATTAAAAATGTGTAGATGACAGTGAACAACTTGGATCTTTTAAATGGTGGAGCCACGTCACTGGCCGTAAAGTTTTTATGTTTACACATAAGAAATCTTCTCATTGGATCATTGCCCCATTTCTATGCATGCGTGCGTGTGTGAGACCTCTTTAGTGTTTTCATGCAAAATTTGCCCTCTGCTATATCCATTATGATAGTGCTTGCAGGGATGCACAGATTAATTTTTGTCAAAGGGGACTCATAGATTTTAGTTAGAGGGGGCACACAACTACAAAAACTGTGATTGTGAGAGTGGTACAATGCAGTGGATGCACTGCAAGTAGATGCACAATACCATTAGCTTCTAGTGATACAATGTTGGATTGTCTTGAGTCAAATTTTAAATGTTTTATCTTATTGCTGTTGGTCTCAAGTGAAGGCTCGAGCTACCCTTGTTGGAGGATGAACAATAGTTGGGAACTAAGGAATAACCAAAGTTGGAGCCTTGGAAGGAGATGTTGGAAGGCGGAAGAAGTGAAGTGTTGCCTTGAGTGATTGTAAGAGAGGTAGTTGTTTGAGTATAGCAGGTAGACCAAGTAGCTATGGGACGAGGGGTGTGAGGGACTCGAGATTCGATAATAATGTTTTGAGATGAGTAGGGGATAAACTTGAAAGTTTAAGGATAGCATAGGACCTAAACAATTTACCTATTCTCGGAAATATCTTTTTCTTTTAGGGGGCCTATACGAGGTATTTTGTTTTTTGAAATGCAGTTGGGGCTCTAGCCCCCAAAGCTTGAGAGTGCATCCATCTTTGCTGCTTGTATCAGGGGCCAATCCATATTCAGTTCGTATTAGATACATGCAGAACATAACTTGCCGTATCTGTGTACCATAGTGTAGCTAAGCACCATTTCTACATGTTTATTCACGTGGCTGTTACACTAATAGAAATTACATGCACATATTCTGGTCGCTGAATTGCTCACTCTCACTGATGGAGTTCCAGATTATTGTATGCTTTGGTGGTTAAGTGTGATTTATTCCTGTACACATTTTCCTTCTATTCTTAATCTGAGTTCTCCTTGTTGGGACAGGACCTGTTATGTCCAAGTTTACTACTGCAATTAGGGAGATTGGTACTTACAAGGAACTTCTTCGCTCTCAAGTAAGTTTACTGACAGATTCATTCTTGCTGATGACATTATCTAATGAGAATCAGGTAGATAAGGTGTCACTAATTTGCATCTTTAGAAGAACTTTTCAATAGTCATTTTATACAGGTATAAAATAATCATGTAACTGATGTTTCTTGATGTTATCTCAAACAGCAGTCATTGTCGACAGCAAGTGAGAGAAATGAATTATGGAGAACATTTATACGAGCTTTTAGGTTAAATCTGCATGATTTGGGTTGGATGCAGCATGATTTTTTTGGGCACACTGGATTTGCTGATTGGATTCTTCTAATCTTTGAAACATGGACCTAAAAACTTGTCATCTTGCCTGTGTCTGACACAGACATACACCTTCCTTTGTCCTTCTAGATTTTAAGCTTAATAAAAAAAAAGATAAATCTTTGATGTCAATTTGAAGATATTTTGTGCTGCTATTTGCTAACATTTGAAATAGATTTGGAAAAGGCTCGAAATTTAGAGCACACATTCTCCAAATTCTCTAAATGTGAAATCCTGATTCAACCCTTCAGTCCGAAACACCAAATTCGCAGCCGATAATAATGAATTGCAGCAACTACATATAATTTTGGGCAGTACACATTCCAGCAAATAATAATTAATCAGCTACAAATAATGTAACTCCAGAATTATTCAGTTGGATGTTTAAAGACGTGCATATGCTTATGAATGGTGTATATTATCCATAGTTACCAAGGCGGCTGTACATCTTGGATTGCAGTACTTGAACGTCACTTGTATAATACAATGGTTCTTTAGAGGTAGGCTCAGCTGGTTCGCTATTTCAGATCGTGGTACGCTTTAAAGTTTTACTTGGTTTGGTAATATTTTTATTTTGAAGTAAAAACTGATAAACATTGAAGATATTAAATCCAAATAGGCTCTGTTTCATGACATAGACTTTTTGGGATATACCTCTGCTGGACCTTAACTCAATCAGGTAATTTCAGTAGCTCCTCATTTGGTAAAAGAAGCAGTGGGAGTCAAGGCAATCTGGGCTTTCTAAGGCCTCTATGCCAGTCTGGCAGACTGGCTTGTCCGCACTGATAGGAGTGAAAGCAACAAAAGGCACGTAGCGTCCGGTATTTGATGAAGATCTTTCTATCAATAGATAGGAATGAGTCTATAGGGGATAGGATAGGATAGAATGAGTCTTCGATATAGGGGATAGGATACATCTCCTCTTTCTCTCCCATTTTTTTTTTTTTTTCATTTGGAATGCATGGCGTAGCTACCCTTACAAGAATGCAATATTTTTATTTGTTTTGAAATAAAAACTGATAAACATTGAAGATATTAAATCCAAATAAGCCTTCTGTTTCATGACATAGACTTTTGGAATATAAATGTAGATCTTTTCTCAGCCCAAAGGTGGCCCCAAACCACTTGTACACTTCAATTGGGATTTTAATTCTATCCAAATCCAAGCAAATTAAATTCTTGCTGCCTCATTGTGAATTAAGTCTGTGGTTTTATGCTAGTATACCGAGAGGAATCAAGTCAAAAGGGAAAGATGGGAACTCACCAAATTGAATTATTGCTTTGCTGGTCATGGGTGAGACTCGAGGTGCCCCCTTTGTACTTTGAGCATCCAACCGATTCCAATCCAAGGGCTACTAAATTAGACAGAAAAAGAAGATGACACCTATCTATATTTGTCTAAATACTCTTTCCTTTCTAGCTAGAAAGATCAAATCCAGATCCTTGGAAAGGAAATTCCTAACAATTTAGACACTGACACTTAGGATCTCTATGGGTCACAAAGGATTTCCACTATTGATTCCCACTTTATCCTAAAGTGAGCCATACCTCAGTGTCTCTATATCCTAATCCGAGAACAATGACACCCTAAAGCACACCCTAAACCCCTGGTTAACGTGTTTGCTTGGAAAAGTGACTGTATGGGGCTATGGGCTGCAGATAACTCAGGTAATGTCATGCTCTATTTTAATTTTTTGGAAAAAGTTTCTCTTTGTTCCTAGAGAGCTAGAAAACCCTTTGTATTCAAGATTAAAATTAGGGTGTATAGTTGGTAAGTTAAGACTAGCTTGTGGTTCATGAATGAGGCTTTGTGTTGTGGTTTGAGGCTCACATGCTATGCAAATCTTGTTGTGCATACTTCATATATAATCTAAGATTTCAACATCAATGGAAATAAAGTGTTCATTCAAGAAACAACTAAATACTACTAGTATGGATCTTTCTAACCATAAACCAATACTAAATACATTATAATTGAAAACTGTAATACAAAAAAGTAAGAAAGCAAATGATTTAAAAATACTTGAGATGAGGAGGCAAGGAGGAAAACAAACTAGTAGAGAGTAGAAAGAGGAAAAAGACCATCAAAACAAAAAAAAGGAGAAAGAAAGAACAAAAGTACGTCAAAACAAAAAAGGAGAGAGGGAGTAGAAAGATCAACAACCGTTAGAGCATCAGAAGTCAATTGCCAACGTCAAATTCCTTGGATCTTGACAGAGGAAAGAGACTTTAGTATTGAGGTTTGGCACTTATGCTGGAGTCGAAGATGGGATACAATGGGTTTAAACACATAAGGTAAAGGAACAAAGAAGCAAAAGGCTATTAGGCAATTGTTCCTTACAAATTTTCTATTATCTATACTAAATAATTAATAGTATTCATAACTTCAAAGTTTTTTGACTTGATCCATATTCAAATTAAAAAAAATGGCTTAGACCGTGTTACATGTAATTTAAAGTGGCCCAAGGTGCTTCAGGCGACCTGAGGTGTTCCAAGGTGTGCGCCTCAGGATATCACTGCCTGAACACTTGTTTTATAGGTGTCGGGACATCCTAAAAGAAAAGGGGTCCATCTTTTAAAATGCTGTATATATACAGTATTTTAAAAAGACCAACTTGTCATATAATAATTAAAAAGAGAAATCTAAATCTTAGATTAATCTAAAAAAATGTAATTTCTATTTAAAAAAAGAATGGAAAGATAAAAAAAAATATGGGAAAAAAGATAAATCCACTTGGTTTCAGACTTGGTACAATCCAAAATCATCATTCTTTTTGGTTCGCCCAACAAAAAAATTATTCCGCGGGTCTACAAGAAGATGAGAAAATACGGAATTGTATCAAGAACTATGTACAAAAAAATAGAAAAAATATCTTCAGGTTTCGAAGGAATTGCACGCATAGAAATTCAAAAAAGAATCGATTTGATCCAAGTTATAATCCATATTGGCTTCCCAAATTTATTAATAGAGGGTCGAGCACAAGGGGTCGAAGAATTACAGATGAATGTACAAAAAGAGTTTCGTTCCGTGAACCGGAGACTCACATGTGTGGGCACACATGTATTTGCTGCTGCTACTCTTCCGAAAGAACATATTCTTCTATCCTAAGAGCGGATATTTCAAAGAGAGCACTGGATGTTGCATGAATGTGCATTCCTTCCGGGCCATTCTCAAATGAAGAAAATAGGCGAACTCTTAAAAAACCGATGGCAGACTGTCCAACTAGTGGCCTTCACACCAGTCATCATGATTTCCATGTTTTAGATTGTGCAAATAAGAAGTCATGCGATTAGACGTTTCTAACCAATGAATCAAGTGAACCTCATTTTAATGGTTTTCTAACAAAAGGACAAACAAAACTAATTGTCCACACTTTTCTCATTTTTTTATTTTTGAGGTTGTCCATTAAGTGTGTGTATATATATATCTAAAGTCCAAATATAAAAACTCATAACCGTTTCGTTTAAGATAATCTATGACATGTAAAAGCTTACAACAAAAAATTAAATACATCTAGAAATGTTTGACTCATGCATCAGAACCATCTAAAATGAATGGTGTATCAGCACCATCTAAAATGAATGGTTAGAAGTGGTAAGTTGAAGAGATCCACACCTTATGACATGTAAATTGATCTTGTAACGATTTGGACATGACTTAAATATTGAAAATCCAATGTAGACGAAATATTAGTGGAGTTGAAACATTCTACACCATTCATCTACACAACTTGCTGTTTAATACTGTTTAGTAGAAATTCTACTCAACTTGCTGTTAAATACCTTCAGTAGAGAAGTTCAAAATCATATTAATTTTGGTTTATAAATAGTTCAAATAATATATATCATGTTAGACGGTGCATATTTTCAAACTAAGGTGCAAAACATTTAATTTGCACGGGTAGGACTTGAGTTCAAATCACTCGGTACTAAACATACCAACTCTACATATACATGCAATATAGCTCCTAAAGTTTCCTTAATTATTTCTTAGTTGGCATCTATTACAAAGAAGATTTGTTCATCTTTTAAAAGCTGAATTGAGACCTTATGATTGATTCAGAGAATGAAAGAGATTGAAGACTTACCTCTCTTGGTTGTTCCTCATTGTATTCCATACTATAATTTTCTTTTTTCTTTCACCGTTTCTCCTTTTACCTCTTGGTTATGCATGCTGAACATAGAGTCCTGCCTCAAATAAACTAATATCTTAATTTAGGCTCCTATCGTATTACACTATAGTTTCTCTTGAATCTTCTTCATGAGTGAGTTGATGGCTAATTCGTTGCGAAACTGTACAAGACTTAGGTTAAGAAACATGTACAAACAACTAGTGTAGCTCAAATGTGAATTTTGAGATGGATGAGTTGCAATATTTTCGTATTGACTGGATAAGAAATGCATCTGTGGAAAGTTGGAGGTGACGGCAGTTGGGATAAGATGGAAGAAAATTGTCTGAGATGGTTTCGACATGTGCTATAGATTCCAATAGCTGCACCAGTTAAAGGAGCTGCTAGAGCTAGGGTAGACCTTAACGAACTTGGATTGAGGCTGTGAAAAAGAATATGACATTCTCTAATGTTAAGAGGAGATGACACTTAACATTGCTGAATGGGAGAGAAGGATTCATGTAGCTGACCGCACAAATTTGGGAATTGTTGTTGTTCTTATATTGTGCTTAGAATTGAGTCCTTTTTTTTACCGAGTTTATTGTTATTGATTACTGCACCTTCAATGAGCTTTGAACAATCTTTAGCTCCTGTCCTTCCACTTACTGTAGTGGCATGTCATCTGAAAAATCATTGACGTCTGATTGGGATAGTAACTAATTTGGCTCATTAAGGCCTCTATACCTCTATTTGCTCAACATTGCATCTTTTGTGATGGCTGCCTGTGACATTCTTGCAGGTGGAACATATGCTTTCTGATCGCGTAATGCAGTTTATCACTAATGATTTGCAGAATGCAAAGGTGATTAAACATATTTCTGGTAGTTGTCATACTGAATTGAAGTACAGAAATAGTTGTAACCATTCCTCTTTTATATATATATATATATATATATATATATTGGTTGAGATCCTTAGTTCTGTTCACACCCACTTTACGTTTACGATCTGTATGTTTTATTATACTTGTGTAAGGCTTTTCTGCTGCCGGTTTACAATATATGATACCCAACTCGCGTTGTATGTGGGGTCTCTTGCTACTTGAATTTGTAGACTACCTTGAACAGTTATGACATCCTTGTCATACTGTTTCAGGGGCTTCATGATTTTAGAGAATTAAGCTGTTCTGATTATAAAATTTTGGGCATTGATATCTATGAAGGGAACTATTTACCAGGAGTCATCCTTGGATCCAACACCTTGTAGCTATTTGAAGGATTAATACTCTTCTCTGTCCTATAAAATGATGTATAGTTTTCATTGAATTAGATAGGAGCTTGAAATGTGGTTATTCTGTTTCTGTCAATTTTATCTATCAGTATCAAAGTTTTTTTTTTTTACCCATTTTGTACAACAGCAGTTTGAAATACACAAATTTATATCAGGGTTGAGAGCGTATTCCTTCCCAAGTTTTCTGGCTATTTATATAACCTTTTCAACGCGTTAAGTTCATTCCATTTCTTGCATGCCGGAGCTAATCACAACGCAAGATGGTGAGTATGGAGAAGGCTAATCAACTCCCACCTCACAGGTGAGGTAGCTAGCTCTTTATCAGAGATGGTAATACAAAAAGACCTCAATATCTGAGGACCAATTTGGATTTCTCAAAGAGTGATGTAGCATAGGTCATGAACACAAACCTCAATATCTAGAACCAATTTGGGTTTATTGGGAAGAGTGAGGTAGCAGAGATAAGCACAAAGATCCCAATATCTGAGAACCAAAGGAGATCACTAGATGCACCAGTCAGGAGAGACAGGATACTAGTGAAGGGAGTTGCTAGAACTAGGTGTAGGCCCAAATGAACTTGGATGTGGGCTGTGAGAAAAGATATGGTATTTTCTAATCTATACTATTATATAATAGGAATACTTGAAAGGCTTCACAGTGAAATTTTTAAGATTCCTAAAATGCCCTTATCTTAGCTTACATTATTCAATTAGTTTGGAAATATAATTAAGGATGTAATCGTAATTATAGTACAAACATCATTAATGTCCATTATCATCATTAATACTCACTACCATAATACATACTTACGATCCATTATCATGTCTCTTCCCAACATTACTTTTTATTTTATTTTATAAAAATATAATGGTATAAATACCAATTATTTACAAATATCTCTATCCCCTCGCAAAAAAGAAAAAAAAAACTTTTCACAAAAACAAATTTCGTTGCAAATATTTCACTTTTGAAAATGGAAAAGATAGTATAATAAAAGTTGGTAAAATATAAAATATTTTCTCCAAATAATTATAAGTAACTTATTATATGACATTTCCTAAAAAAAATTATTATGCAACAAATTAGCATAAAATACATGTGCAAAGCATGTATTTGCACGTACATGACTGCTAGTGTTACTTAGAGAGGAATTGGCCTTTTAATGGAGGAGATTGGAAGAAAAATGATTCATGTAGACGACTGCAAACTTTTGGGTAAAGGCTTTCTTGTTTTTGTTGTAGTCATGCTTCAATAACGGCAAGTTAAAACTGTAATCCTTCTCTAAAGACTGCTGCCACATGGAATTAGGTATTGGAACCCTAATCCTCTTAGACCTATCACAACTCTTAAAAAGAGGTGCAAACGGGTTTCAACTTTCAGCCATGTCAGGTTCAAAGAAAGGACTTTTAGCCATGTAAATGAACTTTGGGTTTCAAACGGGTGGGGTGGGGTGGGGCGGGCACAAATAATTGATCATGCAAATTCATTATGAATCTGAGCCAACAGGCATGGATAGATAACTTTTGGGCCAGTGAAATGATTTTTCAGGCACCAAAATGAATTTGGACCAAGTTATTGGGACTTTGTAAATAATGTATTCAGGCTGAATAATGGAGGGATATGAACCAAGGTTCACACTATTGGAATCGGACCATTCCTATCTATGAGTATCGGGATCGACTACATCAGCTGTTTCGAATCGGAGTATCGGATTTTTTGGTATCGCAAAGCAAATAATTATTAATAAATTATTAATATTTTAGAAAAACTATTTTTATACATTTGGGCATAATTTTAAGTATTTCATGTGTTATTTCTTAGTTGTTTTGAATTTGAATGAAATAGTAGTCACACTTGCTGATTGGTTTACATGCGATAGATACGTTTTCTTCTTTTACATGCTTTTACAACATTATTATGCTTTTACATCCTTGTTGATTGGTTTTTTCGTTCAACTTATTTTTTGCCGATTTGACCGGAAAAGAGACCCCAACGTTGGTATTGGTCAGTATCGGGTATCGGTGGGTATCGGATCAGAACATGCGAAACCGTATCGGTATCAGCCGTATCGGATCGATATTGGCCGATATTGCAAACTATATTATGAATAATAAAATGTGTGTAGTTCATTCACTTTTGATTTCCTGCATATTAAGTATCTTCTTTCTCTAATATTAGTGGATTATTGCATTAAACTTGTTAAAATGAAACTTTCCTACATTAAAATGTGGAAAGCTCTTCTGATATATATATATATATATATATATATATATATATATATATAAGATTTTGTTATCTTTATATTAGTATTAAGGAAAAAGTATATTATATATAAATTTGCTAGAACATTAGAATCTTGCAAATGTTCCTTTAATACAAAATAATAATAAAACTAACAACAAACTACTTTATATTTAGCAAAAGATCTTATTGTGAACATTAAGGGAAATGAAAAAAGATACATCTTTGCTACTTTATATTTTACAAAAATGTCTATTTAATGAATATAATCTAAAATTAGTGGCATAATATTTAAAATTTGTGGAAGTGGAAAGATTCCTAACACTAATATGTAGCAATTAGCAAGCGCTTCCTTCAGGATAAAATTATGACTAAAAGGTTGCATTAGATTTTCTATATCTAATAGTTATATTGAAGGAAATATGAAAAAAAAAACTACCATTAAACCTTCACTATTCTAAATGTTCATGTTAGGAAAAACTATAAATTATATTTTTTTGGTTATTCTGAATTATGGAAATTATAACATTTTATTTTATAGTTTATAAGAATTTAAAGCAATTTGTCTTGAAATACTGAAACTGAATCTTAGACTCTCTGATCCAATCATCCAAAACCACGAAAACCCTCTGAAACTACGATACTCATAGGAAGAATCCAAAATCGATACTGTGAATATTGTTACTAATTTCTAATGCTCTGCTTCAAACCCATCCTAATGGGTGATGTCATGTAGGAAGGTTAATAACTTGGAACAGATCAACCTCAAATTTTCGAATGAAGAATCCTCAAACTTGAGGAGGATTGGTGTGTCCCAAGATCATCATTGTCACGCCTCGGCCCCCGAGGGGCCGCCTGGACCACCGCCTCGCCCCCGTAGCCGGAGACCCGGACGCGAATCACCGCCTTATCTTGAACACATTCAGGCACACGATATGGTTCTCTCGGAGCACAGGCGATAGTGAACATGTTCATGCACTCTTAGACAAGCGTTTCAGGATTCTTAGTTAAGCATACTTTGTTCGTTTCAAAGACAAGCTAGGTGAGTTCGTTCATTAACATGCAAGGCAGGTTCTATCATTCTCTTATGAAAACATTGCAAGCAAAAACTCAGATTATTATTAAGGCGTGCAAGAATCAGAGAACGAAGTTTTACCCACTCACCTTGATACATAATGCCAACGCGGAGCGGGACATTACATACTTACCAACCAACAAAAAGTTTTGTCCTCGAAACTTCAAGGATAAACTTCTCGATATTCCGAGAAGCGATAGTCCTCATCCCTCGCCGTACTCAATTGAAACAATCAAGCAAATCAAGTCCGAAAAACATTTGCACTTTGAGAATATCTATGGACTTATTGTATGGAACACTCTATTGCAATACCATATCGAGCAAATCTCAGAGTCATAGCAACGGATTGGGCCAAGAAATCGATTCCGCTCTGATACCATTATGTTGGTGGGTTCGTTCATTAACATCCAAGGGAGGTTCTATCATTCTCTTATGAAAATATTGCAAGCAAAAACTCAGATTATTATTAAGGCGTGCAAGAATCAGAGAACGAAGTTCTGTCCACTCAGCTTGATACATAATGCCGACGCGGAGCGGGGCATTACAATCATCATCATCATCCAAGCCTTCTGTCTTTAGAATTGGTTGGCAAAATCTCCACAAAAGATCTGATGAAGTTTTTATGACCAATTGTCAACCTAATGTCAACTCTTTGTGTCTATCCCAAATTAGAAAACAACAAAACTACTACTTAATAGGGACCAGTCAATAAAAGAGGTTTTAGTATTGGGAGTTAAAGAAGGCCTATTTTCTTCCCTCAGTTTATTATATACTTCTTTATCATCCTATGATCCCCTTCATAATCCAGTCCTTTCTTGTATTTGGTTGCGGTTGACCCCAAAAAGTAACTTTACTTCTTGTATCACAAGCTGACTTTGGCAATTATTAATTTTGATATTTTGTTAAAGCATTTTATGATCTAATTTATTATGTTTGTCTCATTTTCACAGGCTAAAATTTTCTTTCATTGTTCTGTTACCTCTTTTCTTGCTTCTTCTTATTTATTTTATTCTAGGTTAGATATATTATCTCTGGAACTTAGTACTTTGCATATTCTGTAGAACCTTGAAGAATTATTTCCACATACTAAAGTTTAGTTCAATTTCCATGTATCTTTTGGCAATTATTATTCACTGGTTGGGTATTAACTAAACCTATAAGATACTCAATAATATATTGTGATACTCCAAAATTGGGATTTGTAGAAACTGGAACCTTGTTTCCTTTCTGTTATGGACACTATATTATTGGATTCTGATTATTGGGTAAATGTGCTTTATATGATTGAAGGCATACTATTTATGGGTGTGATATTGACGTCAAGGAAATGTGTGTGCATTATTGTTTAATGGTTTCTCATGGATATTTAGGACTGTAGACGACGCTTTGACAAGGCGACACAGGTTTATGATCAGGTAATATTATTTAAAATATTGTTCTCTAGTTCCATGTTTTCTTCTCTTTACTGATACAGTTTATTTTGAACAAATTTGCATGTGAGCTGGCATGTTCATAAACATCATTTTCTTGTTTTCCACCATATACAGGACAAGATAAATTTATATTCGGAAAATGCATTTACATTGATATGTTATGTACTACATTCATGAGTCATAACTTAATTCATTGGATCCCACAATACCTAAATGGAAGTGAGAAAAAGGACTTTTCTTGTGTGTTTTCATTCTGGTAAAGCATTGTCTCACTAGGGTCGTCAACAGCCACAAGGACTTCCCTAAGGTGACCTGAAATAGACTTCTCCCAAGGTGGGCCAGTCAACCATACAACCCCCACCTATTGACTTCATATCTCCAACTATGAGTGGTCTAGTTAAAGTGCTTCTAGTTTGTTGTTTTCGAGTAGTTTATTGGAACTTTTATAATAACCTTGTCATAATTCCTCTTGTTGTCTAGTGCTACCCAATAATTTGGTTTGATTTATGCCCAATTATCCATCAATCTTCTTGTTATTTCGTACCATTTGATCTATAGAATCATCCCCTTTTCTACTTTTATGTTTTCCTGCATCAATATTTGCATCAGAGTGGGCTACATGCATAACAAGAGGTTCGTATTCACGGTGAGAAGAACAACACTGATCAATGATGTCATCATCCATAATGAACTCAATGCGTTACTTAGATCCAATAACCTTCAACTGATGATGGAGGTTATACGATGACTTTGGAGGTTTTACGATGACTTCCCAATAGGAGCGTTTGATCAGTACCACGGTGGATCAAGATTCTCTGTCACATGCCAAATGACCTAACCAAGGATGATGGTTGCTCTTTATTGAGCTCCACCGCAACATCATTGCATCAATCAATACAACAATTGATACTGCAACCGATGCCTTAACTAGTATGGATGATGGAACTACTTGCTAACAAGAATATAAGAGGCCATGTGTCCGATTAAGATGGTAAATCGATCTCGAATTTTATTTGGACTGGGATGCATCTTTGAATGCATAGTTTGACAGGAAGGAACTATATGTTGGTGGGAAGAACGTGGATCAAATCGTGAATGCAGGGCCTTAAATGAATTAGTACTTGGTGTACAATGAAAGAAAATTTAGATTAAAAATGTCTCCTATTATTCTCAAAGACTTCCAAAAATTTCATTGCCGTTGCCTTTATATGTAAGATTTTTGTAAATATTTAAGTTTAACTTCTTGAAATCCATGACCAATTGATTGCTACTAGTTAAGTGGCGAAAACCGTCTATCCATGACGAAATGAAATTGTTCTTCATCGTACAAGTAGTCCTAATAGTGCTTGCCAAATGGCTCTAGTGGTTGAAGAAAAATTGAAAATAAGACATCTTAAACGAAGCAATGAATTTACTAATTTTTGGGTCATATAAGAAAAGTGGGTAGTTACTCAACATAAAGATTTATCTAAAACCCGAAGACCGAGTGACTCCCATGAAAATATGTGTGATAAATCTACGTTAATTGTTTTGGTTGTTTGGTCATCTTACTCAAGAATGTCCGACAAAAAGAAAGAACTAAATTTGATTAATGATGAAGAAAAATAGAAATGATGCTATTTAAGCATCCGATTATACCAAATGAAGAAGAGACGCCCTAAGAACTATGAATTTATACCAAATGAAGAAGAGACGCCCTAAGAACTATGTGACCAATTCAGTAAAGTAGAAAGTCTTCTTATCCTATGAATTCTTGTGGTACCTAAAAGTTTATGGGATGACGAATGACTTCCAAGTAACTTTCTTATGCTTATTTTTTTTATTGTATGGTAAGGAATGTCATTTTAATGGCTCATGTATTTTTGCAAATATGGTATCTAAAGAAAGACTCCTAAGCTATTATCAGTTTGCAACTTGCTACCTAAACTATTTTAAATATGCAAGTTAATATTCTGAACCTTATTAAGTTTTTGCAAGTTAATACCCTCCGTTAGGATGTCATCCAACTTAACAGTAATCTGCACATCAGATGATCATTATGGACATTTTTGTCCTTCAATTAAAAGAAAATCCTAGGTTATCTCATCTTTCTCTAAATCTAAATCTGACCTGAAATCTAAATCAAATCTAATTGAGGATAGAGATGCTGAAAGAGTGTTATCCAAGAGAGAGAGAGAGAGAGAGAGAGAGAGGGGGGGGGGGGGGGGGGGCGTCATCTAGGAGGTGGACCGACGATGATGGGGGTTGGCAAGAGGGATGGGTGGCTATTTTTTTTATTTTTTTTTGATATGGGGGAAGGCGAGGGGAGGGGTCAACAATGGTGGGGGTGTGAGGAGGTGGTCGGCCTGGAGGGGGTTGGCAGGACCTCCAAATGAAGAAGGGAGGAGGTTGGTTTGTTTAGTATTAGGGCTATGACACACGAGGAATAATACAAGGATAGAGTAATAATTTTATTTATTATTTTAATAACGTAGGATAGCAACTTACAAAAAGTTAGAAGTTCAAGGTATTTACATTCCAATTATAATGTTTAGGGTAACAAGTCAGTCAATTTTGATGCTTTAGGGTATCAAGTTGCAACTCGGAAATAGTTCAAAGTATTTAGATGCAAATTAGCCCTAGGAAATGATTGTGAAATTGAAATATAGGAAACACCATGAACCTTAATAAGATATATGTTTTAACAAAGGGGATGAGTTTCCAATTAGCAAAAGGTGTTTGGTTAAATTTCTAATCGAAACATATTGTTGATGAAATTTGGTTTATCTTACTTACAGATGCAATCTATAGTGTATTAGCTAGGACTTCACAATAAATATAAATTAATACAACGGCATAAAGAATGTATTCTCCCTTGTTTTTAACAACAGCAAGTATGTTTCTCGAAACATGTCTACGGTCATAGTTCGGTCACTTCATATGGTTGGTAGATAATCGTATCCATCTTACAGGTGAGCCCTTGCATACAACTAACATTGACTTACTGGGTCATGGTATGCATAATGATCTAATTCTGAAGACTTACATGTTTCATGGCTTTATGTAGGGTCTGTTTGCATTGATGGATTCTTTAATTCTGCTTTCGACTATACATAGTGATTAGTGGTATACAATCACCGTAACACTTGTGTAGATAATATGTGACTAATCATTTCCTCCAAACCGTTTGCATAATATACTTGCAAATCTGGCATCTTCTTTGATACTGAAGGCCTGGTCCTTAGTGATCTTAGGCGTAGATATGGTAGTGATTATGTTGGTAAGGAAGACAATGTCGCAAGTTCTTAATTATTATGATGTTGATGTGAAGTGCTTGTCTTTAGGCCCGTGAAAGGTTCATGTCAGTAAAAAGGGGCACACGTGCAGATGTTGTTACGGGACTAGAAGAGGTATGAGTTTCTTCAGATAATAATTTCTATGTAGCCTATTTGCTCACTTGGAGGTTTATAGAGTTTACCAATTTTCTTCTTTGCAGGACTTGCACAACTCAAAATCAGCATTTGAAAGATGTCGATTTAATCTAGTATGTATTATATACCACCTTTTTTCAAGTGAATCTGTGGTTTCATGATGTTCAATTCCGTGGTTGTAAGGAGTTCAGGTTAACGCTCTTGCAAATATCGAGGCAAAGAGAAAGTTTGAGTTTTTGGAATCTATAAGTGCAGTAATGGATGCTCATATGAGATTTTTTAAGCAGGTAAAGTGTCTTCGTAATGTGCTACATAATTTCTCTCTATAGATATATGTGTCTTCTATTTAACTTTATTTTAATTTTTTTTATCTATGGATTAGGGATATGAATTATTGAGCCAAATGGAACCATTCATTCACCAGGTATACCACAATGTTAACAAGATTGATACACTTTGAATGAGCATTTCAAACATTAAGTATAGAAAACTTATTGGTCTGTGAGAAGGTTTTGACATATGCACAGCAAGCAAAAGAAATGGCTAATGCTGAACAAGATAAACTTGCAAAGAGAATTCAAGATTTCAGAACTCAGGCTGAACTAGCCAGCTTAAGATCTTTCAGTAAGCTAGATACTTCAACCAGTGGTGATGGTATTCATGTTGTTGGTGTTAACTCATACAAGAACATAGAAGCACTAATGCATTCTACTGCAAACGGTGAGGTATTGACTTTGGTTCTCAATCTTCTCTGTTGCATTTATATCGTATTATCTTATTTCTTCTATATACTCTAAGCAAAGACTTGGGTTTCCATATCCAACTATTTTCTTATCTTACACTTTTTTATGTTTATAGTTTGCTTTAAATTTTCTTGTGTACAAATGACTTTACTTCTTACTTTTTTTTCACTATTTTCTTTCATGGATATATGATTTTTTTGCTCGCTCTTGGATGAGTATGTATGGCTTACTACTGTGCCCCCAAAGTTGAGAATATCCATTGTCCATCAATTGGTTATAGGTATGAATGCTATATTTGTTTTCTCCAAGTACTTAATGAGTAGTCCCTTGTAATTTCCTTCAGGTTAAAACTATCAAGCAAGGTTATCTTCTCAAGCGATCTTCAAATTTGAGAGGAGACTGGAAGAGGAGGTTCTTTGTACTTGATAGCCATGGAACTCTGTACTACTACCGAAATAAATGGAACAAGCAGACAGTATGTTATCCGTACCAAATTTTTTATACCTACCTTTCTTGATGATGGTTACAACTTACAACTCCTAGTTGATGGTTCACTGGTGCCATAATGTGTACCAGACATGCGTGCTTGCATCATTTTTCTTTGTTTCTTTGAGGAACTACCCAATTATGTAACTTGTTCTCTCCATTTCTATACTTGTTAATCTATTTCCTTCTGTGTCCTTTCACAAACTATAATGCTTATATAATTGGTTAGCAAGGGCCATGCCAACTTGTGGTCTCACAATGTCACTTGTGCAGTTTGGTCTCAGGCCTAGGCGGTATGAAGGATGACAGAGTCACTATGAATCACTAACAGTATGACATTTTGCGTTTTGGAACTTTGATTCATGATCATTTAATGATAATGCTCCGTGGAAGGGTATTCCAGAAACGAGAGAGACTTCTATAGAATTTAACTTTAGCATATTCTGCTTAGAAGCTGAGTGATGCATGACATGTAAAAGGCCCACTAATATATGATCTAGATGCAACTAATCAGTTGGATGCAATAATTTTAAACCCTGAATCGATACAATACAGTACCTATAAGTAACAGAAAATTGTATCCTAAGACTATGATGGATGCAAATATTGAGAACGAATCAAGATTAGTATCAAAGTGACAGAAATATAAGAATTAATATTTTAACTGGAAAGAACTTCAATAAAGTTTGAGAAATTAATACCGAATCATCCTTTGAGTTTGAAGATGTTACTGGTAGTTCAATTGAGTATATATTGAGCCTTACTGCTACAATAAATTGGAAGAACTTCAAAATGTACAGAGTAACTACATTTAAGAGAACAGGTTGTCCATACTGTCTGAATGACAGAGAGGCATTACTGGTCAACTTCTATTCCCCGTCTGGTGAGCCTGTCGGTAAGAAGACTGTTCAGTATTACCTTTATAAAGAGTGACACTCATCTTAAGACAGTGGCCTGCAAACCAAACAACCTTGTGCCATTCAACTTTAGGACAGTATCTCCGTACCAACTCAATAGCAGAATGCATAGTGAATTGGCCTGTGCTATTCCCTAGCGATTCCCAGCTATCTTCCTCTTTCTTGCGGTAGATGGTACTTGATCAGCCTCCAGTTGTCTTGTGACTTGAAAAACACCTGGTCTCCATTAACCATTCTTTATTTCTTCTCTAACTTGTACATTTTCCCTTAGCAAAGGGATTCCCAACCGAAACTGTCTATTAATCTTCCTTTTTCCAACCAGGAGTCAAACCAGACACTAGTAAAGGGATTCCCAACCAAAACAGTCTATTATTCTTCCATTTGAACAAGATACATGATCAAACAATCTATCCCATTGATGATTGACACTGTTCATTGTGATATACACAGTTGGTTATCTCCATGTAAAAAATAAATGGATTGTAGTCTCCTAAAACTATGCATCAAGTGGAATCAAAAGTGAACATTTTAATGGTGAGTTTATCATTAGCGATATATATTCATATGTTTTTTCACTGTGATTTCACTTGATGCATCGATTAGAATTATCCAATCCACTTTCTTTGTTTTGATTCGTAGACAATCAAGAATGTGTAGATCACGATGAATGTTGTAGACCATGAATTGGATGACTGATGTTGGTCAGGCATATTGTCCTCAAGGAAATTCCTTGCTCAACACACAAAAAGTTCAAAATGCGTTACATTTTCCAGGTTTACTTGTTCCATTCCGCCTCAGTGAAGTGTACACATTGTACTCCATTCTTTACCTACTAGTGTTATGTGTTCTGATTTGTGTTCTACGTACCCTAATGTTCTGCGGTCCTGGTAACATTGGGATTAAGGATCACATTTTTAACATTGTGCACTAACTGGAAATAGTAAAAATAATCTGGAGTGCGACACTTTTGTGACTACTGAATATAACAATCAAGACTATTCACCTGGCCGCCCTACGAGGATGACACTTTAAATTCATAGTTCATTATAGTTTCTTTCGATAGTGGATTTGGTTCCATGTTATGGAAACTGTTAGTTATATTGAGGAAATTTTGAATCAGGCAGTAACATCATTTTGGAGCAGGATTACAACCATAGAATATAAGTGTATCTGTTAGCTAGTTAACAACAATGTTTGCAGTATCGGCTGATACATATACATATACATATTTTTCGCATGTCGGATTCGATACTGACCACCACCAATAGCAGCAAATATTGAAATATGGACTCTTTTCTGATCAATTCAGCAAAGAAAAACTAAAGAAAAAAAAAAAATTATCGCAAGAACAATGTTGACACAATATTTGATTGTACCCTAGATCAACATCCTACAATGTGTCGATAAAATTCCTTATTAGCATGTAACGATTAACATTTATCAAAGTTGTATATTATCACTTCACATTATTAATACATCATAATATTTAAATATTATTTCATTCAAAACTATATATGGTGGGGGTATCTTGTCCAAAGCAAGTGAAATAATAAAAGAATATTTATTGCGGGGGAACAATTCAGTTAAGTTGAATATTATCCCTTTCAAAACGAATGTGAAACAACAAATAATAACATAAACATTATTCCTAAGTGTATCAAATATTTTTTCTAGCTTTTGAATATTTATTGTTATGTTTTGGCTTTCCAGTACCAAGAACTCTGATACTCAGATTCGAAACAAATGAAACTCCCTGAACTGTCTATAGTGATATTCTCAAGAAGGGTCCAAACCGATTCTGGTACCGATACTGCGAACCTTGGTTAACATGTCTCATGTTTAGTGAAGAACGATGCTAGTGAACATCTTCGATAAAAGATGGAAAATAGCGTTGTTTAAACATTCAATTGAAAGTAGCAATGGGTTTAAATTTACTTCGTATTTGGATGATATGTTGTAGGAACAACAAATTTACTGTAGGCTTATGAACAAGAGCTGAATAACAAAAGTTAACTGCTACTTCCATTGGGAGTGTTGGTAGATTTACAACCTCACATCAGAACATTGTCTCAGGCTGAGGAGAGTATTGGGTGCCATACTCTTGATCTTCAGACTTCAACAATCAAGATTGATGCGGAGCAGACGGACCTGAGATTTTGCTTCAGAATAATATCGCCAATGAAGACATACACATTGCAGGTCTAATAAAATTCCAGAATGCATATTTAGTGGGACATTTGTCCAAAATAAGGTATGTTTCACCGATAATTTATTCCTGTGTCATCTTATTATATATTTTTAATATCTTCAGGCCGAGAGTGCTACAGAAAGAATGGACTGGGTTGATAAGATTACAGGAGTTATTGCCTCACTTCTAACCTCTCCCAATCTAAATAAGGTTATTTATTCAAGTCTTCTATCACATCGTTTATTTATGGTTTTCAAAGTTTGTTTCAGTCACCACCAATCTATTGGTTTGAACAACATATTATTTGTTATTCTACTGTATTTTTGGATACTACATTCTAGCTACTTGAACACCTGAAATTCAAACCACGCCCCAACCATATAGAGCCATTCGCCACCAGTTGCTTTTATGAATTAAATTCAGAACCATATTGACCAATGATTAAATCTTTTCTAACCACAATTACCTATTCAGAGTTTAAATATAGTTCTATCACTTACACTTGTTTGATTTGTTTATATATTAGCTTTCATCTAGAAGAATGGATGCGGAAAATAAGAGCTTTACCGATACAAGTGGGTCTGACTCTTGTTTACTTGAGGACTTGGATATAAAAGGATATAGTGGTGTTTCCATGCTTCTCCGAAGTATTCCTGGAAATGATGTTTGTGCAGAATGCAGTGCTCCTGAACCTGAATGGGCATCTCTTAATCTTGGAATTCTTGTATGCATTGAGTGCTCTGGTGTCCACAGAAACCTTGGTGTTCACATTTCAAAGGTTTGATATCCTAAACTGGATTAAATTTATTTATTTGTCAGATATACTAGTTTTTAAGGCTTAGATTCCATAGATTTTGTAGGTGTTTTAACTGTTGGTATTATTTTTCTTGAAACCTGGTTAAGGAAAAATCTCCTTAAACATTGTATGTGCTTTTGGACACTACAATGTTGAAAATAACCTGCATTTTAGTTGACGGCTTGCCACAGACTACTTGACTTTTTTTTCTTTTCTTAAAGAAATGCTATTTGATAAAGCTATCTTTTCCTTATTGGAAGGCATAATACTTGACAGTAAAACGTACATTTCAGAATTGATGCAGTCACTGGTCTATAAACATTCCTATTTTCGGGAACTTTTTTTTGTTCATTCATAAATGGTTTAAGGGTTCCTTATGGTTCAGAAACGGTTAGGAAACAGTTAGACCCGCTATATCCTTTTGTATTCAAGTCCTCTAGTAAACAAGAGGCAGATGGCAGCCCACTTGTTTAAGGGTTCCTTATGGTAGATTTAAAGGGTTCTTAATGGGATTTTGGTAGGTGTTGTGTTGCGGGAACAAGGGGAAAGACTCAGTTCAATTTTGAGTTTTTTAGGCTGTTGAAGGGTGGAACTAATGGTATGAGGTTATGATATTGGTTAGTAGATGTTTTGAAAATTTAAGGTTTGGGCTATCTAGAGCAGGATAATGAAGGGAGCTAGGGCTTAAAGAATCAAGAAAGATGAGGAGGAAGAGGTTTCACACCTTCTTAAAGGGCTTCACATCCAAGGCCCTTGCACCTCACAATCACAAATAATTTTGAAAGTTCAACTATATTCTTAAATTTTTTCCATCTCCCTGAAAGAAGAGTACAATGCCTCATACATAGGCTTTTAATCAAGGAGATGAAAGAGACGTTTAAGTATTCTAAGATAAATTGGATTGAAAATAATAATTAGATGATACCCTTGCATAAAGGGGTCAACCTCTTATTTATAGAGGTGGACAAATAAAAAAAAAAGGAAGTTTCTAATTAAAGGATTCACTATAAATAGGAGTTATGCTAAAAATAGAATCACCACTTTAATAGAAAAGTTTCCTTTAAATAGACACTTTAATAGAAAAGTTCCCATTAAATAGGAACCAAAGTAATTCGGTTACTTTTTGTTCACTTCTCTTGTTCGATGTCCTACATCAGTCGTCATTTCTTTGAAAAAGAACACAACCTTGTGTTAGCACTAAGAAGAGTTGAATTGTCATCACCATAGAATGGAAATATATCTTGCACATTTATGGTTTTGGAGATGTTAAAAATGTCGAAAAGATCGATGACATAGGCATTATCACTTATCTTGTCCAACACCTTGAAAGGTTCGTTCTTTTTCATCTTGGTTTTATTGTATGTGCCATCTTGAAATCTTGCTTTGCATAAGAATATCATCACAAGATCTCCTTTGGTAAATATCTTTAATCTTCGGTGTTTACCTACATCGACTTTGTACTGGTCATTGGAGAGTTGACGTATAGCTCAAACTTCATCATGAACTTGAGTAGCTTTCTCTAACATATGATCTGCAAAAACATTGGTACCTAGAACGTTTGATAGCACTACTAGATCAAGCACATGGTTAGGTACCTTAGAATAAACAATCTCAAAAGATATTTTGCCCGTGGAACGTTTACCAAAGTGTTATAGGCAAACTCTATGTGAGGTAAGAGAATATTCCAAGTCTTGGGTTTGTCACCACATTTAGCGCGAATAAAGTTCCCCAACGAACGATTTTACAATTTCAGTTTGTCTATCTGTTTGCGGATGTGATGTGCTATTGAACTGCAAAGATGTGTCCAATCTCATCTAAAGAGTCTTCCAAAAGTAACTTAAGAACTTTGTATCACGATACGAAGTAATTGATTTGGGAACACCGTGAAGACGAATTACGTCTTTAAAAAACAAGAAAGCAACATGTGAGGCATATGGCGACATTTTGCAAGCCACAAAATGTACCATATTAGAATATTGATTAATACCAGCCATTACCGAATCAACATCATTGAGTACGAGGTAGCCCCAAAACAAATTCATACTAACATCGACCCAAGGAGCATCCCGAACGGGTAAAGGAGTATGGAGACCCGTGTTTTGTGTATGTCCCTTGGATTGCTGACAAACAAAACACTGCCGAACAAGTTTGTCAACATTCCCTCTTAAAGTAGGCCAATAGTAGTGTTCTTCGACATTACACATCAATGTCCCACATGGTTCCCTAGTAAAAATAGGCGGTGGTTAGGGGCTTTGGGATTCAAGTTTTTGCTCTAGTAAGTCTTATGTGGTATGCCTGAACAACATAGTTGTGCCTTTCACAATCCAGTCTTATGTGGTATGGCTGAACAACATAGTTGTGCCTTTCACAATCCATAAACATTTTGACGTTTCATTCTACTTTAGACATTATTTCCCCCCTCATGGTATTGAAACTAACTTGATCCCTTGAAGTGAAATGGACTTTCATTGAACCAAAGGGGTGAAAAGATTGGTAATTGGAATATGTTCTCTGATGATCACACAACCTTCAGGAACATCACTGGTAATAGGAAGTTTGGCTTCGGAACAATGAGTAGGACCTTCCTTCTTATAGAACTCTATGTGGTCATCAATAGAGGAATTGTCATACTTCCCAACAGATTTATTAGCCTCCCTTCCTAAAATACATCAAATTGTTTGTAGTGTTTGTAGATTGCAAAACTAGCATTTTTCTGCCATAAGAACCCCTTCTGCCATAAGAACCCCTCTATAATTTAATAGGGATCCTTGACAAGCTCAAGTTTATCCTCGATCCAAAGGAATACCGAACATAAGGGAAAAATTCTATAGCGTAAAAGTTTTGAAACTTTTCCATTACGTCTTGCTTCTGAATAAGGAAGATTTCTAACAATCATCCCTCTCTATAAACCAACTCTTTTTGTATTGTCCAGAGTAGTAGTGTTCATTAGAAAGGCTTCAGTTTCTTAGTCCAAAATATAAAAGCAAACAATACTCTTCTGTAATGTATTTTGGTTGGTGCATAAGATTATAATTTAAAACAATAATTGAGGGCCTGAGGCTACAACCATCCCGTGGCACTGCTCCATCTCATGAAGATCGACATCCTCTATGTCAAAAACCACTCCTTTGACTAGGTTTCTTTCCTTTGACAAACCCACAATGCGCAGTTATGGATTCTTTTATATCAAAAGATTCTTTACTTTGATGCAATGAAGGATGCCCTCCAAAAATTGAGCCACCATTTGTTTCATTTTGTTGTAAGTTCTCTACAAAATGGATAGCTTATTCGGGAGTGATAGATTTTGTATTAAAACCTACTTCATGGGATTGGTTGAGATAATGAACTTGATTTGATGTTTTTATAAACGCTTTAGAAAATTCATTCTTAACAACTCGAGAATCAGAAGTTTTCGAGGATAAAGCGTAGGTGACTTTTGGATGGGGTAATATCAATGGGTTTGGAAGGGTGGATAAATTTTCTTCATTTGACAACCTTACTATGCTTTTACACCCTCATTGGTTGGTTTTTTATTATATTTTTTCTACCGAATTGACTGGGAAAGAGACCCCCGACATCGTTATTAGACAATATCAGTAGCGGTCGATATTGGATCGGAACATGCCAAACCGTATCGGCATTGGCCGATGCTGCAAACTATGATATTCATACCTTGGAACGATCACATCTTCTTTATCTCTTCCATACTTCCATTGGGCTCACTGTATTGTGTATCATGTTTTGCGGAATTGTGTATCATGCTTTGCGAAAATTTTCTTAATCTTCATAGGTTTTTCTCTCTCTAGTTCATCCAAAGCTTCTTGAATTGAAGGATCAATGAGAGTCATGTATTAGGATTGTTTGTTCGGACACCACTTAATGTATTCTAAATCGAAGTAGAACGAAAATGATGTGGAGATCCTTGATGAGAACAAAAACAGAACAAGAGATTGGGTATTGAAGTGCCAAAAGTCAGTTCAAGGTATTTAAGTGAAAAGTAGCCTCCTTAATATTATCCTAGAGATAGGGTAGTAGGTTGTGAATTGTTGTATTAGTAGTCAGATTATGTAATTATGGCTAGTTTGTACTTATACCATCAATTTGTTGCATGTTGCTATCATAAACTATTTTTTAAGCAAAGGGGTACTATAAACTATTTTTTGCACTTTTCTATCATGACACCGTTAACGAAAAATATAAAATGACACTTTTGCCTTCTCTCATTCCACACCCCTTAATCAACTCAGATCCAAACCATAAATAAACAAATCCGGCCGGCAACCATCGCCTACGTCCCCTCCTCCCCCATTTCCCATTGCCATATAATCTATACTGCATGGATGCAACACGGCACAGTAAGGCCGCAACGACACGGACACAAGACCTATTTGGTGTTTCCTAGTGTATTTTGGAGTGTCCGGCTTGTGTCCAACACATGTTTGATACATGTTCGACATGACAATGCCTATATTTTTTGGAGTTTCCGTGCTTATTAGGCAATCATCATCCACCATAATCAACCCCATCCCTTCCCAATATCGTATAAGAGAGCAAGTCGATCTTCTGTACAAGGGTCCCAAGAGCACTGCCTTCTCTTGGCACAGGAACATCTTCCATGACTGCACTATTGAGGTCTATAACAATGTTTAAAATAATAAATTTCTTCCAACTTGTGGTAATAATGGTGTTTTGACCATAGTTGCCTAATTCGCCAACCCTCCCTACGTCCCACGAATTGGGACGAACGACCCCGAACGAGGTGCGTTCGTGATCCGTTCGTCAAATTTAGCGACCCGGATTTTGATGGCTTTGGTTATGAACTTATGATATTTGGTGTATACTTCTATATAATTGTATATGGTACAAAAGACAATCCAGATAAAAAACGCACAGCGACCCCAAATAGCGTACCGAATAAGTCCTACCCCCACCGCACCGCGTACCGGCTGAGATACCGTGCCGCGTACCCGTACCACGTACCAAAGCGACTAACGATCATGGTAACATTGGTTTTGACTGATGGGTGTCACTTAATATTTAGTACTGTTATGCTCCTTAGCCTCCTTCGTTGTTGGACACCACTAGGAGATGATTGTCTGAGAAGCACACTAATATGAGTTTTGGGCAGAGAAACTTAAGGTATTTGGTCACCATGAAGGAGGCTGCGGAAAGGGGATACCATGAGGTGATCTCTTGTATTGACATCTTGGTCCTCTCTTTCTCTCATTCTCAAGTATATTCACTATTGGTTAGATTGGATTTTACAATATTTCTTATATTTATACATAATATTGTGAAATAATCAAAGTTGTACACTATTTTCACTAGAAGAGGTGTGGTGGGGATGATGATGATGGTGGTGGCAGGGGGAGGCTGGCCAGTCGGAGTTATGATTTGTTTGGGTGGGAAAAGGATAAGAATTGTATATTCTTTTTTCTCTTTTAGGGACTAAATTGTCCAAAATAGTGACACTTAAATCTAAGAGAATATCACAGGAGGTAGCTATCTACAAAATTTTGAAAGTTCATGGTAGCAGCTTGCTTTAAGAATTAGTTTTTGGTAGCAAGTTGGAAAAGTTGAAAGTTGATGGAACCTCAGTGCAACTTAACATAAAATTAACAGAGTTATTTTTCAATATATAAAGGGAGTAAGAAGTCAAATCTATTGCATCACTAGATTGAGGCTTGGTTCTGATTCTTCCTCAACTTTTGTCAGCAAGACATGCACAGTTTAAGTTAACTGAGGCATATTGCTATTCTGTATAATTTTTGAAGTTTTAGTTTTATCAGTTTTAGTGAGTCTTATCTTGTTCTTTTCTTGAGATGCCCGACGTAACACTCAGGACTTTGTGCACGTTGCGTTGCATTCCTTTTGGGTCCACTGCCCCCAACTCCCACCAAATAAATGGAAGGAATAATACGCCCCCGTGGCTCGATCCATTGATTTTCCGCCACCCAGCTAGGGTCTTATACCTCTATCGTCTTGCCTTTACTCAGCCATTTGATTCCAGTTTATTCTTTTATTAACTTTTTATCTTTGGTCCATAAAGGGATTGTCCAATTAGAAATAAAAAACCTACGAGGGACTTTTATGTGGATTTGATGTTTGTTTTGGCTATTTGAGTCTTATACTAACATTATCTCTGATGATCATAACCTTAAAATGTTTTCTAACTAGTTAGTGAAATAGTTATTTTCTCAATGCAGGTGAGATCTTTAACATTAGATGTCAAGGTTTGGGAGCCCACCATCTTGGATTTGTTTTCTGCCCTTGGTAATTCTTACTGTAATTCTGTGTGGGAAGAATTGCTACTACTCCAAGGGGAAGAGTAAGATTTTTCAAATTGTATAAATTTATGATTATATGTTTTGTGAATTAATAACTTAAGAAATATTTCTAGAAATATATATATATATATATATATATATATATATATATATATATATATATTGGTCAATTTAGTAGATGTGAACATGTTTATCTGTTGAATAACTTACCCATTTCGTTTCATTATTAAAGTATTTTAAGGGACAGTTTGGATTGCAGTTACTTTTCATCCCATTTGCTCCAAACGTCCATTTCCAGAACGCTCGAGTCACACGTTTGAAAAAATGCTTGTAACTGAAACTGTTTGGCTTGCGCATCTACTTTGGTACCAAATGAAGTCCCGAATGAATAACTGCAATCCAACTAGCCCTAAACTTACATAGAACTTCATCAATAGTATGTCGGCTTTCAAGTTTTGACAAGTTGTCGTTTTTCACATTTTTAGATGAACTTTTTTCTGGAAAGAATTTATGTGGAAGCATGTTTCCTTTTTAGCTTTTAAAAGGAAGATGAAGTTGCCAGTTGAGAAAGATTAACAATGTCAAATTCTACACCAACTCTATAGGCTCTTCATTCATCAATTCAGTTACTTGAAAAGTTGTCTGTGGACAAGGCAAATTACTACTATGCGGAGTTAGGATGATACTTTTGGTGCATGAACTTTATCCTTTTGGTGCATGAACTTTATCCATTATCATTAAGAAATTCATTCTCATAATGGATATTTTAACTTTTAAACTTGTATATTTTAGCTCAATTGACTTTGACTCTGTACTTTCATATAATCTAAAGAATAAAGGAGCTGCATTATTACTTGAGAAGGTTTGTAAAGAAATTTGTTCTTCTTCAACTTACCAAGTTGCGTAGCTTTGAGAAAGTAAAATATCATCATCACGGCCTATGGAGTTTTTATTTTGCCATGTTGACATTTAAAATCTTTGTAAAGTTCTCTTCTTTCAGCTAAGTTTTGTAATGCTACCTAGATGTCCCTTTTTAAGCTTTAACTAAAGATTCTAAGCTTATGCAGTGTGGGTGAATTTTCCATCAAAAAGCCTCAACCTAATGATACTATTTTGAGGAAGGAAAAATATATCCAGTTAAAGGTACTTTATCTTTGACATGACTTGCTATCAGATTTTTTTGCAACCTTTCTTTGGCATACAAATTGATAGATATTTGAGTGGATGTTCAAAGTTTGACATACTAAGTTTAAATTATCATGCGTCTAAAATTATACCCTTTATTGTGAACACCTTTTATTTCTTAAAGCTGTTACTTGTTTCATGCTACAACCTAAAGGCACCTGATATACATATCTCACATAGAACTGAAGGCATTTGCTTGAATCCTTATCATATGAATCAACCTTTTGTACTCATGAGCTTCATCCTACCTCTTTGCCTTTTATGAAGTTCTTTTGCACAGCATGTATATTTTTCACATATTGGGCTACTATGCATGCAACAAATTAATGTTTTCGATTTAAATGTTGAAGTAATTATGTGGTGCTAGGTTAAATATTGCAACATATTGGGCTACTATGCATGCAACAAATTAATGTTTTCGATTTAAATGTTTAATAAGATATATAACATGTTATATATTATATAATACTATGCATTTTTAGTTTATTTATTTTTCTGCACTTATTTCCTGCACTTATTATACTAACCAACATTTTTGTTACACTAAGGACTTATTTGACTTGTATCATCAATCGACCCAACAGAAGGTTTTGATTTGAGTTTTTCAAGTGGAATGGATAAATGCCCATCAATGCAATTTCTACTTCCGCACAATTTGAATCTTAACCTTTCTTCATGAGTGCTTTTGTTTCTTCCTCGTTCATGAACTCGAACTTGAGATCTTCCGTTACCTTGACAATACCTATATTGGCTTCCTTCTTTGGAACCATTATGGTCTCTCACAAGTTGACTTTTCTTTTAATTACCTTCTCTTGGCACTTGCCATTTCCTAAGCCTTTTCCCATGAACTTGCGAACATCCCATAGTTTCAGATGATTAGGACTAGGTGACATGTCCATCCTGAACCGCTCTCATTAGACCCTCTTGATAGGGTGGCTTGTTTGTACGCGACTAGAACTTTCTTGTGATCAATATTCAAGGACTATCTCCTTAGTAGGATCACTACTTAAGGGCTCTATCTCTCTGTAGTTTGATCACTGTTCAAGGGCTTTATCTCTTCAAAGATTATTTCTGGTCGAGTATCTTCTGTTTCCTCTTCTTTTTCTTGTAAGTTCCTTTGAAGTTTCAGTGCCTAAAACTGTTCCAGAAGTATCTTCGTCAACTATTTGGTAGATGAAAAAATGAGGTCCACTTTCCCTTCCTTGACGATGCTTTATCTCTAGTCTCATCATAGCATTTTTCTATGATCTCCCACATGCATTGTGTGATAAACTCATTTGTTTTAAAGCTCCCACTTTCATAATTTCCTTCTACGAGTCGCGGTTTTGGCAACTGAAACATCAAATCTTCCATATTTACGAAAGAACTTGATGCAACTTCTAACAACGAAAACAGCTTGGCAGCGATCACTTGGTTACAGAAACGCCTTCCAGCCCTAACTGAGTAAAACGACGATCTAGCGATGACGACCAGGATCTTTTGTTCTGATAAAATGTTGAAATTTTATAAAAGATTTGGTACCAATATTGGTTTTTTCTTCTAAATAAACCTTGTTTATGTGGAGGAGAATAGAAGAGAAACCTCAATAGTAACTTTTGTTAATATTTTTCTCCGATAAATTATTTTTGGTACAATTGATGCCTTCATATAGGGTATGGATTCCTAAAAAGATTTGGATAGCTACTTATATACAAATTATAACTATCATATATAAGAATATTCATATAAATCTAGTACATATACCTATCTAACTAGGATTCAGTTAGGATGTAATCTCATTTCCATCTTTCCATATTAGGATTGGATTACTATTTTCAACAAGGTTTATAGATTTTATGTTTGATGCTTATTTTATCAAATCTTTAAAATCAATGAATGTGGCCAATTTTGTTTGTTAAATAATATAAATATACACCCTCAACTCTAAACAACCCTCTAGAGTGGGAGGGGCTTTAACATGGTACTAAACAACCCACGTTCGAATCCTCTGGCATGCATTAATTTCAAGCGGATTAAAAGAAATACTTTTGCATGAATCCAATTCTAGGCCCACGAAAATCAGCCTTCGACCTGCAGGGACGTGCTGAATAATGTTAATATTAACCCTCGGCAACGCTCTAAAGTGGAAGTAGAATGAACTTTACATTGTTCAAACTTTTACCCAATAGAAGCAAGAATTGAAGGTTCCTCAAACCGTGGCATAAATGTTTAGGAAAATTTGTGAAAGACCAAAAATAGTGCAGCTAGGAGTCCAAGACTTTGGGAGTCGGTTCATATTGGCATGAATGTACCATATACTACTAGTTTTAGTGGTTATACTTGTAGGTACTTTATAAAATTTATTGACGATTGCTAAAGTTGAAAGTTTAGGAGAAGAAATGTAGAATTTATTTTGTTTTTCGTATTATTGAATCAAAGGGAACAACAAACATATATAGGGAGAAGTAAAACATAAATCTGTTTACATCCGATTCTGATAAAACAGAAAATCTGTTACAAACAAAAATTATTTTACAGAAAATAAATTTTGTTACATGAAACAGATTATGTTACATCTATTTCTCCTACTAATATCCAACACCACAAACCCTCAAGTTGGTGTGTAAAATATCTATCATGCCCAATTTGCTGACGAGAAACTTATAGTTAGGTTTGAACAATCCTTTGTGAGAATATCAGCTATCAGTTGCGTTGTTGGTACAAATGACATACAAATAGCTTATACGTCAAATTTTACCTTTATAAAGTGTTTTCAACTTCAGCATGCTTTGTTCTATCATGTTGGACTGGATTATGTACAATGCTAATCGTTGTCTTGATGTCACAGTACAACATCGTAAGCATGATCATATCTCTGTTTAGCTCCTTTAAAACTGCTCTCAGCCACAATAATTCACACTTCATACAATAATTCTCACACTCCATGAATGCCATCAATCTGTATTATGCTTCTGCACTAATTCAGACAACTATACTTTGTTTCTTGTTTCTCCAAGTCACTAAGTTTTTCCACACACAGTACAATATCATGTTGATTTTCTATCTTTTGAGCATGTCAAGTCTACATTTGTATATATCTCAATACTCCGTTCATTCTTTTTGAAGAATAAACCCTTTCCTGGAGCGCTTTTTAAATATCTCAAAATTCAGTATACACCTTCAAAATGTTATTCACGAGGAGAATGCATGAACTGACTTACAAGGCTTACTGGAAATGCGATATCAGATCGCATGTGTGATAAGTAGATTATCTTTCCAACAAGTTTTTGGTATCGTGATGTGTCTACTGGATTATCTTTGAAATTTTCAAGTTTCTAATTTGGATCAATTGGAGTATCTGCAGGACGAAATTCACTTATTCCAATTTCTTTGAAACGATCAATAACATACTTTCTTTTTGACACTGATATTTCTTTCTTTGATCGAGCTACTTCCATTTCAAGAAAGTACCTTAGTGAATCCAGGTCTTTGATTTCAAAATCTGAGACATCACACAATTTTAGTCGTTCCATCTCAGCCAAATCATCTTCCGTCAAAATAATGTCGTCCACATAAACTATGAGAATAGCTATATTCCCATTTGATGAAGTTTTTGTGAACAAAGTGTGGTCGGTCTGCCTCTGTACATAGCCATGACTATTCACTGAATGTGTGAACTTTTTGAACCAGACCCTTAATACTGTTTCAATCCATACAAGGATTTCTTCAGTCTGCACATCTTCGATTCGAACCTTTTATCAAAGCATGATGGTTGGTCCATGTAAACTTCTTCCTCCAAGTCTCCATTAAGGAACACATTTTTCATATCTAGCTGTTGTAGAGGCCACTCAAGATTGGCTGCAATTGACAAGAGTATTCTGACTTTGTTTAGGTTTGCTACTGGTGCAAATGTTTCAAGGTAATCAATACCATATATTTGAGTGAAACCTTTAGCAACCAAGCGAGCCTTGTATCTTTCCAATGACCAATCCGACTTGTACTTGGTCGTAAACACCCATTTGCATCCAACATTTTTCTTCTCTGGCAGATCCATTACTTTTCATTTTTTTTCCAAGAGCTCCCATCTCCTCAAGAATATCCTAACACTCACGAACCTGCAGAACATCTTGTACATTTTTTGGAATTTTCACATATGACAATTGTGAAATAAAGGCAAAAAAATTAAGAGAGAAATTTTTGTAAGAAACAAAGTTTGACATGGGATGTTTGGTACAAGATCTGACACAATTTCAATCAACAATAGGAATATTAAGATCATGAAAACTAGACTCGAGTTGATTTGACTGAGAATTAGAATATTAAATTTGGTCTTTTTGGAAGTTATCTGAAGATTCAGTAGAGTTCTGATTAGCCTTTGGTTAAAAAATTTGACAATGCTGAGGAGTCTGGGTCTCATTATCTTGAGTTTGTTTCCTCCGCGAGTAGACAAGGAGTTCTCGGGTACCCGTTTTTGTTTCATTGTCTGAGCTAGTAAGATTATGAGATGGCTCCATAGAATTTGGACTCTGATTTTCATTAGTTAAGACGCTAGGATTTGTATTTATGAAAAAAATGGTTGATATGTATTTATGAAAAAAATTGGCTTTGTCGAAGATTTGACATTTTCTAGTTGGATTCCATCTACTGCATTTTTCCTGTCCCTGAAGATGAGTTTCAAAAATGATTGGGACTCAAAGAATGTGGTATCCATAGTGACAAACATTATTTTTGGAAGTATGATCATAACATTTGTTTCCTTTTTGAGTTGGGGTCATATCTAACAAACATTTTCCTTGCTCTAGGATCTAACTTTTCTCCGTTTTGATATGTGTACAAAAAACAGTGCAAACAAACAATTTTAAGGGCATGTTATGGAACAATTTTTCATTTGACAATGAAAAACTTTGTTGAAAGGTATTTAATAGTGTTTGAAATTTTAAGATCTTTGTAGGCATTCGATTTATAAGGTATGTAGTCGTTATAATTGCTTCACCCCATAGATTCTTAGGAACTTTATTAGTGAACATCAGGGCCCTAGCAACTTCTAAAAGGTGTTTGTTTTTTTGTTTAATTACTCCATTTTGTTGGTGTGTGTCAATTACAAGAACTTTGATGTACCATATACCTTTTTTCTAAAAAAATTCTTATAAGACTGTGTTAAAATATTCCCAGTCATTGTTACTCCCAATTTTTTATATTTTCTTGAAACTGTGTTTCCACCCTTTTGTAAAGATCTGTGAAAACTTTTTCGACGTCATACTTGTTCCTTAACGAATATACCGAACTTACTCTTGTGTGATAATCAGTGAAAGTAACAAACCATTTTTTCCGAACTTGTTGAAATCATAGAAGGTCCCCATACATCATTATGGATTAAAGTAAATGGTTTTGATGCTTGGTATGTTTTTAGGGAAAAAAGAACGATGATGTTTGGCAAATTCACAAAACTCACATTGAAATGAAGATTTATTGTTATTTGTAAATAAGTTTGGAAAAAAGTGCTTCAAATAATAAAAACTTGGATGTCCTAATATATAATGCCATAGCATAATATTGTTATCAATAGAAATAGAATTCAAATAGGTACTTAGAACTTGTTTTTGCACTTCGGTTCAACTTTAAAGATATATAGACCTCCATTTTCTCTAGCACTGTCAATTATCTTCCCGAAACCAATTTCTGAAACTCGTACCGGGAGTGATATAAGTTAACACGACATTGGAGATCATTAGTTATTTTGCTAATTGACAAAAGATTCCAAGATAGTTTAGGCACATGAAAGACATTATGCAGGGTTAAGGAAGAAGATACAAACAATAGATCCTACTCCAGCGATTGCTGAGAGTGATCCATTGGCAATCTTGATTTTTTTTGTTCCATGCACACATATTATAAGTGGAAAAAAGATTGTAGTAGCTTGTCATATGGTCAGTTGCTCCAGAGTCAATGATCCAAGATGTATTTTGAGAATTGACACTAAGAAGAGCGGTAACAAGATTACCTTTCTGAGCCAAAGAACAATTTTTTTTTTACAGAGATTTGTGGAAATTGTAAATGCTCGTACAAGTGCTCAATCTGTTCCTTTGTGAATGGAGATGCTTCCAAGTTAACTTGTTGCCCCTGACTTTCTTTATGGGAGACTTGGAATTTCTTGTTTTCATTCTCTGGCTTCTTCCATATTTTGGAGCTTTCGGTGGTACCATCGGAAGAGTCAGTTGTTCGTTTAGCTCTGGACATCACCGTTTTTACCATTTGAAAAAATGTATCAAGTGGCTCTGATACCATGAAAGTTTAGGAGAACAAATGTTAAGTAATTATGTTTTCTGTATTATTGAATCAAAGGGAACAACAAGCATATATAGGGAGAAGTAAAACAGAAATATGTTTATAACAGATTATGTTAAAACAGAAAATCTGTTACAGGAAACAGATTCTGTTACAGGAAACAAATTTTGTTACAGAGAATAATATCCCTGTTTCTCCTCCTAAATATCCAACAAAAGCTATGGGATATCTATCTTATCTTATACATGAAAAAGATCCGAAACACTTTTGAAACCAATTGTTAAAGGTATGAGATCCGATCAAGAAAGAGAGTATTATAGGAAAATTTCTAAGGTGGGCCAGCACCTAAGGTGCTTTTGCCTTGTTCTTGCAAGAGTATGGCATTGTTGTTTAGTACTAAACAATGCCAGGTATACCTCAACAGAACGATGTTGCTGAGAGCCGAGATTGCACCCTTATGGATTTTGTGAGATGTATAATATGTCAAACTTCTTCACATGACTTCGAATGTGTATAGGCACTCATAATAGCCGTCCATTTCTTTGGTCCCTATTAAGTTTTGGGCGTGAAACACATTAAGATTTATGGACACAAATAAAACCTATAGTAGGATATGTACTTATATGAGTCTATCTGGCTGTGGCCAAATTTTACAGCCAACAAATTGGATAACTTAACCCTTAGAGTAAGTCATCACTTCAGTGGCTGCCTTGAAAGGTCTAAGATTTTATAGTGTATTGTTAATTATATAGGCCACTGCTAAGAGCAGTACCAAATGTTTTAGGGGCTATCACCAATTTGTCAAAAATATGGTCATTTTCCCATACCCATAATACATTTTAGAAAGTATGAGGGGCTATAACATTTTGAGTATAAAAATCTAAAATTTTGTCTCTACCCACTTGTCATCTTCCTCCTCTCCCAAATTCCTAAACTATTTTGTTTTGTTTTTTTAAATTGTCGTCCCAAATCCCTAAATCCTAATATTCCTTAAACCCTCTGATTCCAATCACACACATGAATCTTCAGTGAATCTCCTACGAATCTTCGGTCTCGTACTTATCAAATTTCTTCGACCAAGCATCTCAAGCTTGTGGTTGTACTCCAAAACAAATTTGTCCCAACAATGTAGAAGAGATGATGGAGAACCAATTCGAGTGATTGTCTCGTCGAATACACTCCCTCATATTTTCGAAGTTACCGAAAAACAAATGTTGTTTTTCCTTAATTTTTTCAATTTTCCAAAAAAAGTCGGAAATCGCAACATAACGAATTAGGACAGCCAAATATAACTCTCAGTATCAGGAGTGCCAAAATTTTGGCTGTCCTGATTTATCCTGTTTAGGGTTGGGTTTGTACTTACCTATTTATGTCTATTTCAATATACAAAATATTTCAGAACTAGATAAGCTCGTCCCTACTCTAATTAGCGTCAAAATAGGCCATTTATTTAAGACGAACGTTGTGTTTGACTCTGGTGAAGAAGTGCAATTTTTTGCCAATAAGTTGTAAAACAACATAACACAGTCATAGTTGTGTGATCAGTTAATAGTCGACGAGATCGCAAATCATTGGAGCTTGGATGTGAAAGATGTGGTATGTGCAGGGTTCATCATAGAAAAGATGCAGTCTCAAAATAAAAATAAAAATGAAAGAGAAGCCTTGAGACGAAGAAAAATGGATGCCCAATCAAGTCGTACTTATTTAACATCATCAAGGACAAGTGGAAAGTCATAGTTAAGAATGGAAAGTACAATCATCCTATCACCGATACATTTGCCAGTTATTCGTATGCAGGACGGTTGACATTGGATGAGAGGGTGCTAGTTGAGCAATTGTCCAGTTTCAGGGTTGCACCACGACATGTTCTATCCATCGTGCGACAGAAAAATGAGAATAACAAGTCAACAATAAGGACAATTTACAACGCTCGGATGCTATAGAAGGCTAATAGTATGGGAGGAAGAATGACGATGCAGTAAGTTATGAAGAAACTTGCCGAGCGTCACAATATGAAGTATAATAGGAGAAATCCACAAAATAATGAGGTTCTATCATTCTTTTGGCCTTAACCTGATTGAGCCTACTTGGCGCGATCCTTCTGCGACGTATTAGTCCTTGATTATACTTATAAGACCAACAAATTCAAGATACCACTTTTTCACATTGTCGGCTATACCTCAACGGGAAAAATCAGTTTTATTGGTGTTTTGTTTCATGAAGGCTGAGACGGTTGATGATTACACTTGGGCATTGAGACAACTGAAGTCAATTTACACTGGACACAGAGAGCAATCTATTTTTAAACTGACCGAGAATATGCCTTAATGCCATTAGATGTCGTGTTTCCTCATGCAAATAGACTTTTATACACATGGCATATAAATAGGAATGTCCAATCACGTTTGCTAGAACAAGTTTGAGAAGGTGGATAGTAAAATTGACAAGGACCATTTTGATAAATTCTACAAGAATTGGAAACTTGTCTGGCAAGCAACTTCCAAAGACAGTTATGATACAACATAGTACATGTTCAAAGAAAAATGGGAGGCAAGCAACTCGACATGAATTTCTTACATCAAAGATATTTGGATAGACCTCCGAATATTTCGTCGTTGCGTGGATGAAAATAATGAAGCATTATGGCACAACCACTACCAACCGAGCTGAAGGATAACACTCAAAGCTAAATTGACATCTACGGTTACCCGTCAGTATTGCTTGGAATACGATCAATTTAATGTTGGAGGTGACTATGAATGAGATTAAGGAATCATTTGAGATGAGTCCAAATATTGCCAAGCATGAACATAAGAATGAACCACTCCATGCCATCACACAAGGCATTGAGCTTAATTTTTTAGATAAATAGATTGAAATTCGTCAGTTTTGATACCAAGGTTTGTGGATGTGCTATCAACATTCGTTAGGTCTTTCTTATGCACATGAGATTAACGAATATCGACGTCAATCTCGTCCTATTCCATTAGATGTAGTTGATAAACAATAGTTGATAAACAGTAGATATAGTTGTTGATATTAACAATGAGTGTAGTTGACGGATTTTTTTCCTTGCCACAAGTGAAACTCCTTTCAAGATGGAGTGTCGCCTTAGAATCAAAGTGGAACTCCATTGAGCTTAAAAGACAAGAACTTGCTACTCCGACAACTACTCGATTGCTGGAGCCTTATGTACCTGCACATCCCAAGGGACAACCATAGACGAGTAACTAGAATATTGAAGAAGTTGTCATCAACATCAATTAAGAGTGACTCATTTTTTAGCATACCGAAGGGAGTTTAGAGTATGTTAACCGAGGCGTCGTGATCGAGGGAGTTGTCCGTGCGAAGAGGAAGAGCAAGATGACAATCTTAAGAAAAGAAAAGAAAAGAAGCGAGGTCTCAGGACACTATCGAGGAGACCTATAAGTTATCAGGTCGCCGGGCTATATGCATTAATCATTTTTTGAAAGAGATGCATGGATACATCTGGTCGGTGATTGATACTCCAATGGATGGACACTGTGGATTTCATGCACTTGCAAGACATCTTGGATATTTCGAGAATGACGAGTGAAAAAAAAACTTAGAGAAGAGCTGAATCATGAGCTAGAGACTCGTCTTCCCTTCTACACTAAGATACTCAGTCAAGAAATTGTTTGAGGTTTGTTGACTAGCATTCCATACACGAAGCCTTTTACCAGCGAAGACCACTACATGTTCGTGCCTTTCTTTGTATTTCTATTCGCCGATAGGTATATGATACCAATTGTATTACTTTCAAAGATAATGAATCATACCTTCTTTCCTATGTGTGCTCTACCGGCCGACCATAGACATACTACTCTATTTGCTATAGGACATGTTGGACAACACTTCGTCATCCTGAGATTGATCGTCATTCTCCGATTCCTCCATCTTTTACGGCTTGATATAAACATACGCCTAACGAAGCAATCATATAGACAACAACTTACATGGATGCAATATTTGCCTACAAGAAGATGATGAAGACCTCGAGTCATCCCTAAGGGCTATTATTATATTGTTATTGATTGATGTTGTTATGAAGATTAAATGTATAGTTTATATATGAAAAGAATATATAGGATGAACAAAGCATATATAGACTGAACATCATAATTTTGTATGCTTTTGGCATCAACTAATGAAAAAGCATGTATATGTATACCTTTATGCTATATTTGCTTACTTTAAAATAAATGTTTCCTTGGCAGTCATCACATGCACACTCCTCTAAGGGCATGTCTATAAGATATTTTTTTATATAATGTCAGTCTAAGTTCGCTTAGGACAACCCCTAGTTCCGGCATCTCCCTTATTTAAACTGATAGTAAGGATCATGAGAGTAATCTCTTTATCTAGAATGGTGGTAGTTTTGGTGATTCTACTAACAGAAGCAAGCATGTCATGCTTACTGGTCTTGTGTTAACTTTTCTTTTCTCCAGACTCATGGATATTACATTCTTGTACTTGTTCTAGAGTTTATATACGAACTTGTTACCGTAATAATCTTTTCACGCTCATTCTTGCCTTGCAGTATGTGGACAAAATTCTAATTGTTAGAGAAACAACTCTTCTAGATCTCCCCCTTCTCACTGTCCGTATCTGGGAAGCCGTCAAGACTAATAATATACAAGCGACATATCGTCTTCTTGTGGTTTCGGATGTGAATCCAAACACCAGATATGATGAGGTGGGTAATGATAATTATCACCCTGAGGATACAGCAAGCCCAAAGGACAGTGGTTACACAGAGAGTAAGCAGTTTGACCCAACCTGCCAGAAAATTAAAGTATCTGGTGAACCAGATACTTGTCTGCGAGGTTGTACTCTATTGCATTTAGCATGTCATGTCGGCGATCCTGTGATGCTGGAGCTGTTGCTACAGTTTGGCGCTGACATAAATAGGCAGGATTCCCTTGGAAGGACTCCTCTCCACCACTGTATCTTTAAGAAGAATGATGCCCTTGCTAAATTTCTTATTCGGAGGTGAGAATATGAACATATAAAACTGTTTCTGTTTAGCGTGATTCTACATTTTATATGGAACCACCTTGGGTTTTGCTTATTTTACTGTGGATCAAACTATGTCATGAATTGCATATTTTATCTTGGTCCTTGTGGTAAATACCTAGCTTACTGGAATCAGCTTCGCAAACCTGTGAAATCAGAATGCTAGATATTATATTTGTTTATATTAAGCTTGATATTACATTTTAATTGGGACCACCTTGAGTATTTCTTATTTACTGCTTATCAAGTTATTTCATGGATTACATATTCTAGCTTGGCACTGTGGTAATCTACTTACTCTTTAACTAGCTTTGCTGGACTAAGCTTCACAAATGTCCAAAAGTCACAATTTAGATTTAATATTGTTTATATTAAACTTTATTATACTTTTTTTTATGAAATCACCTCTGATAATGCTTATTTTTACTGCTAGTCAGACTGTCATGGATATATGCTGGCTTGGAACCTTGCGCAGTCTACTTGATCTCTATTTAGCTCACTGAAATAACATCCCAAACTTCCAAACATATATGATGTTAAAACTTTATTGTAAGTTGCCAGATTGCCTTAAAACTCAAACTTAAGCAGTTTATCTTATTATTCACTTCCATTGTCTCTCAATCTTAATTGCATGATCTATATAAGAATAAAAGTTGAACACCAAGTATTTGGAGTGATCTGTGATTTATGAAAGCATCACTCCCTGTGAGTAAGATATTACTCCCAGTTTCTTGTTTAGAGTACCGTCCATACAGCATCATTTTGTAAGTCTGGGTGATAGAGGAGATCATTACACGCATGCCAGTCCTGCATGATGATACTGCTTTACTTCTTCAAAGTTGACGGTTAATTATATACTACGAGTTGGTAGTGGAATGATTGACAGACGATTATTTGTTGCAAAGCCGCTGAGAAAGAGAGGACATTATAGTGTACTTTCAGCTCCGGAAGGATTTAAATATCTAAATATTCAGTAACCTATATGTTGACTAAAAAAATATTGAGTCTTGCGATGATGTTAGAGGATGAGGACCACTAGTGAGAGGTTACAAGTCCACAAGAGCTTTGCCAAGAAATGTCTTACAAGTGGCTGATGTGGCTCTGTGGCAGGATACTAATCACAAATACATAATAACATGTCGATTTGGTATAAAATAAGCAACTATTCTACTTAGTTTCAGGTTATTGATATATTTCCCAGTCTTTTCATATTATTTCCCTTGCATTACTAGCAAAGTAGAACGTTTGATTTAAAATGCAGGTGCAGAAATTTCGAACTTGAGGTGTTCTCTTACAGAGGAACCATAAGGTTAGAAACTGTTTTGGCCTAAGAGTCAGTTCCACTCAACTAGTTTAGAATAGTAAGTCGAAAACCAATATTACTTTTACAGAATGAACTCCAATAACAATTTAATACAGCATTCAGTGAATCTTTGTAGCACATGTTATTGGATATAAATGTCAAGTGACAGAATCAAACTAAAAGCAAATTTCATGGGAGTGAAAATAATATAAGGGATTATGTTGTCTTCATGGGATTGAAAATAATGTAAGGGATTATGTTGTGTACTGAATTGGCATACGTCATTAATGTGGTTTGAGTACATATATATAGGACGAGAAACTTCCTCATACGACTCTACCCGACATGGAACTAATGTCGATTACATAGGCTTACTAAACCTAACACACAATCACTAAATCTAACACTAACCTTCGAGCTGGAGTATTTGAAACATGTCCAACTTGATGCATAAATTGGAAATAAAAAACTATAGCTAAACATCATAGTAGACCGGCATCATCAGCAGACGAGACACGCGACCCAAGAGAGTAGTAACAGTAGTATGCATAGTAGACAGTGTCAGAGGTCAACGTGTGAGGACGCATGACCAAGACAGTAGTAGATATCAACTCACGATGACACATTGGTAGCAGCTTTAGTAGAGGTCGACAGAAGAGGATAAACTTTAGGTTTAGGATGAACCTCCCTCTGATACCATGTTGAGAGATGCTCTACTAAATTGGTATACTTCATTGATGTGGTTTGAGAACATATGTACAGGAGTAGGAGAAATTTCCTCATACAACTCTTACTGATGTGGGACTAAAGTTGATTAGATTCATTAAACCTAACACAAGCTTACTAAAGCTAACAAGTTGTAACAGAAGGGGGTGTACCATATGAGTCTGGTTTTGTTAATATTCAGGAAAGATTTTGCACGACTTTATCATGGGAGTGAAATATACTGGTTGCCTTATCCAGAACTCTCTCTCTCTCTCTCTCTCTCTCTCCCAACGATCAACGTCTCATCGCTTCGGTGAATCACTTGAGCCATGAGACATTTTCGGTGCCATAGAGCTAGACCAGTGAGATATTACGCTTTCTTCAAAGGATGGCTGCTTAGGGAGATTCGGCATGGTGCTCACTGAACCTCCATAATATCTAACAAGTCGAGTCTTATGTCGGTCATATAGAACACCAACACAGAGAAAAAGGGACGAGTTCCGGAGGAACCAGTCCATGACATGACATCGGTGGAATGCTACCTCCAATTCTATTTTGTTTGTACACAATTAACGGAGGCCTTACCTACATATCTTGCAACCTCCCTAATTGCATGCTCTTATTTCGTCTTTCCCTTACTAAGTCATCAAATTTGGTGCTTTTTGATCCCCAGTTGCTATGTGGAAGAAAGGACGAAATAGATCGACTTTGCCCCCATTTTTGCCTTTTTCTGAATCGGAAGATAATCCCATTTTGATTCCCTGTTTCGGGGTCGGGACAGCGCGAAGATCCATAATTAGGTTAGTAGTACGGGTGAAAATTTCCTCCAATTGGAATACGCACACACCCACCCCCCAACACCACCCACCCACACTCTTCAAATTTGTCTTTTATGATTGTCTGCTTCTGGACAACCAGCACTAAGGGATACTGCGGAAGGATTGTGCCCAACCTTGTCATGCAGAATAGTCCATAACAATTTAATTGTATCACATTGTCTGCCATATGATAGCGGTTTTTTCTTTTACTTTGAATCCGGATGAGAGCTAAAGGAGAGGGAAAATCTTTCTTCCACGAAATGGTGGGAATAGTAAATTAAGGTTTCATTGTTCCCTTTGAGTTCACGGATCAACCAAATGTATGGAATATATTATTCGCAGAAATTCCTCTTGTGTGTATTGGAAACTGACTAAACTTTTTCTACTATCAAAGGAGGATAGTATGCATATATAGAAGTTATCGATTTCCTTTCAATATCAAAGTTACAGAGTTGTATGCTAGTAGCCCTGGACACCATTAAGTCTGGTTGTTCTTTTCACAACTCTAGTAGCACGTAAAATAGGAGGTGTTTTTAGAAATTTGATTTATGTGGTCTATTCGCCCAAGCCCACAATGGAGTAAACCATTGAATGTGTTTGTGTGAAGGTACCCCTGCTGTAACTACTGGAGTTAACAATGTGACTGGACACTTACGCACGGGTGTTAAATGTTAATATCCCGCTGTCCAAATATGTCCAGCACAGGAAGCTTCTCAAGTAACTTGACGTGTAGTACGATGATTCATTCTTTGTATAATAAAAATGATCTGCTTTCCCAATTGTTTTAAAGTTTGGTTGAAACATTTTAGACATTTTTGGTCCACAAGCAGGACCTGGTATCTTCCATGTTTTTGGTTGTGATAAGTGTCCTTGGAATGTTGCAACCTGTCCAAATAATGCCTGTGTGCACAACAAGAAGTCGAGAAGCTTGAAGTGTCCAGGAAATGGCTATGCAGAAGATGAAGAGGCAGGCAAATAAGCATAGCAGGGAGAGGAAGTTCAAGATGGAGACTAGGTGTTCCTGCCACTCCAGGCATATAGGCAGATCACTATGGGCTCGAAGACCACATCTCTCTCTTCTGCATCTCACTTTACACATATCCATAAGTAGATATCTAAAATGGTGCCAAATGTTGTTATTGTTTAAATAAGCATTCATGCCTTTTAACATTTCCTGGCATCTATTCCATACTATGTGAGACATTAGGACTTCGATTTTCATTGGAAGGTAAAAGGAAGTAACCTTGATAACCTCGGATCTAGACAGAAATTTGTCAACAAGAATATTCAAGTTTGTATGCGATCAATCATTGCAGAGCATAGCGGCAATAGGGATTCATCGAAGACCATCTTGGGATGGAAGGGAATCCTGATCATTTAAGCCAATATTTACAATCTAAATGATGCTGGTTCATGCTGGATTGGTCTTCTCATGACCATTCATTTCTACAAGACCCCCAAAACATAGGAAAGACTTTAATGGGTTCATTTAGTTCCGTGGAAAACCTTGGTGCATGTGATATTTAGATTTGATAAAGTTCTTTACATAAAACTATCCATGATTGACAGACTTATACAACACTGGTGCATGATATCAGATTGGTATGATTACTTAGGAGTTGGAGCGTGTTCCAGGCTTGGGATTCTCTAAAGTGAGGATACTAGGAGTTTCCAACACCCAAAATTTCATTTATAATTAAGAAAAAGCCGTGCATGTTGAATGTGCACGCTGCTGCTATCCATTATCATTCGATGATGCAAGTGCCTTAACTGCATTAATTGGAAACACACTTTGGGTGGAGTATTACAAACCACATCTTACAGATTAAAATATGAGTACATAAAAATACTCCATGGTAGAAGATTAAGTTTTTTAAGCATATAATTATTGTTGTAGACAACACATCTCTGGGAACATGTTGATTTTGTTCTGAATTTTAGAAGAATTGAGATTCATCGTAGTTTAGATTCTAAATTATGCCATTCTATGGATCCAGTCTCTTTACTTGAAAAGCTTTGCAATAAATGCATGTATTATGTGTATAGTCCGCAAGGTTGCAGATGTCGGATGTTGGCTTCATGTCACTTTGGGTTTTGAAATGTCGTAGACATGTCGAGAACATTTTAAAATGTCGGATATCAATAAATATATGGTACATTACATAGGATATATACTAAATGCTCCATCTGATTATAATTTATAATTATACTAAATGTCCTAAAACTAACATAACATGATAAAAATTTAAGTCCAAATAGAAAACTACTAACAGTGAAATCTTGTATCAAGTAATTTAAGTTACGTAGCAAAATTATTCCTTAATACTCTTAGTCTTGTTACTCATTAGACGAAAAATTTGAGATTCCTTGACATTTTACTCTACATTGTGGAGTCAATGTTTTGGGAATTGTTAACCATTTAAAGCTAAAAAGCAAAAGATGATTTTTAAATATACTGGACGATATTAGGTTATTTCGTGTCGGTCGATGTATCGGTCTCTACCTGAATATCGGCCACCATTCTCTCACACAATAACATATCATGCTGATATGTGTCATTTTTTGTGTGAAAATGACATGTCAAACATGTCGGTGACATCTATAACACTGAGAGTCCGGCATGCAGGTGCAGGTATGCTGTCGTTTATTTGAATTTTAACTCATCTGGAAATGGAGAATTATTAGGTTTCAGGCTAAGAAAATTGCTCGAAGGCATAAAGTTGTGCGTTGAAAGAATGTCAGGTCATTAGCTGTTCACTATAAGCATTAGTTTTAATTTCCAAACCGGCATTCTTAGAAGACATCAGAGCCAGAACCATTTTAAGTATTTTGAAACTTAGGGTGGGTGCCAAAATTTTCTAACCTAGATATTCTAACTGCCTTGGAGATACTACTAATTTTACCTTTTTTATTATGATCCAGAGGTGCACGGACATCAGTTAGAGATGGTGGAGGCCTAACTGCTTTGGAACGAACCATGGAGCTAGGCGCGATAACTGATGAGGAACTCTTTATATTGCTTGCTGGGCATGAATGAGAACATTGAGAAGGAAAACATACCTGAAATTTGTCTGTGGTAAGTTATTTAGTTTCTTCATCTTGAATGTTTATGAATACAATGCTGGAAATTTGAAGTAGAGGACGAAATGATTTCATATTCTTGTTCCATGTAAAAAAAACTGCTGGATGTTAGAGCCAAGGTGCAGAAACTAAGGAGCTGATTAAGTCGGCTCCGGCACTTGGCTTCTTAACATGAAACAAATATTTTTTTCTTTAAATTCTACTGCTCTGGTTTTTAAAACATTTGCTCTTGCACAAAACCTTGTTTGCAGGTGCTACTTCAATTTGATTTAAATGTGCAAGCATACTTGAAAATAAGGAACATAAAGTTTCCACCTTTACATCAATGCATTACTTGAAATCGTAGTAAGATTAAAGAACAAGGACCCCGTAGTGATAAATATATTGTTGGAAGATGATATTAGTTCAACTTATCATTAGGTTCTAGCAATGTTTAATCATCAGCTGATGCTGATTGGGTGTTAGTGAAGTCGATCAGAAACTATAGGATAAAATCAGAATTAACTGATAAATGATAGCCTACAGTATTGTTCATACAAATTGATGAATTTTAGCAAGTTTCAGTTAAATTTCGCCCTAAACATTTGGAAAGAAATTGAAATTGACAAAACTGGAAGTAGGCCAAAATTTGGCGCCTGCGCTGGTTGAGCATCATTTGATCCTCTTAGAAAGGAGTCAAGTCCGTGATACAAAAGCAAAAAAAAAAAGTTTTGGGACATCACTTGCCTCCGCTGGCCGCTTATCTATGTAGAAAACAATTTAAGTGAAATTTGCTTTAGATTTTATGTAAATAAGAAAGTACCCCCAATATTTGAGGTTCAAAATGTCAAAAAGAAAAGAAAAATGTAATTCATAACTTTGCAATTTGAGTTCGAAAACCAAACTGTTAGTGCTGGTTGTTAACCTGCAAATGCTAAACTGATTGTCCAATTTCGCAATCACAAAAGAACAATTATTAGTATTATGATAAAGCGAAAGGTTATATCCTAATTCTCTCTAAATTTGCTTAATAATTAGCACACTTAACCAGAAAGTATTAAGAACATGACATACATGTATGACGTCTAGTATTTCTTTATGGAAATTAACAGCAAAGTACATGAACAATCTACTCAAATCCTACTTCTATACATAATAAAGCTTAAATATATTTGTCAATTGCCGAAATCTGCAACTTTGAATGAAGTAGCAGCTGAAATTGCTAAATCTATCTTACTGAACTCGTACGGAAACCTAAACCTGTACGTTTAACCTTTATCACTGGATTCAGCATGAGAATTTCTTCACTTTCTCATGTCTCAAATAACTTATTTAAGATCCGGTGGAAAAAGACTTGTTCCACACACAAAATAAAAATGAAAAATGAAATACTTAGTATTTTCCCAAATATTTGGAATGAATTAAGTTTAGGTGTATTAATTTTGGTGTTTCTTTGAACCAAATGCAGAACACTCTCTTTGGACACCCTGCAAGTAGAATAGAGTGGTAGAGTTGCAAATTCACATGGTTCCTGAGATGTTTGCAGCATTTCTTCACTCATAACAATTAGATTGCTCCATGTGATATTAATGTCAGCTAATTTATCATTGTCACCCTTGAGCTTTCTCTGAGGAAGTTGTGAGCCAGCTGCTGTTTTGTTTCATGTGCAGGATAACCTGGTTCAGTTTTTTTTTTTTTTGAAATGCCATGTTCCCTTAAGTGGAGAGATTTGGGTCCAATCTAACTGCCGAATGATTCATTGTGTCCTCAAATGCAGTTTCAAGATACGGTTCCTAAAGTTGAACCAGGAATGTTTTCATTTAGTTGCACCTAAAAGAAAGAAACAAAATCCCCTGAAGCTAACCTATTTACTCCCAATAGTGGGTGGTTAAACCTATTGAATTGTATATCCACAAAAGAGTTTCATCAAGCTAGATGGTGTAAAGAATGTATACGAGCATTCATATATGGATTTGTTACCAAGTGTGAGCCAAACATGAATTTGTAAATCCTCCATTCCTGTGTCAGGTTCTGGTTCCAGATCCTAGTTCAAGTACAGTTCATCCGAGACAGCCAATTATTTGTTGTATTTCAAACATTGGATATTGAGTGAATATCAAGGTTGACTGTTGTGTTTCTGTAATGGGGAAGGATGTGTCAATTCTTATAGTTGTTCTAATGTGTGAAGTATTATGGCAGTCATCATATTATTTATTTGTGTATGTACATGGCACCTCTTTAACTGTGTGATCACTTTGATTTGCCTTTCAATTTGTTCAGTGTACTTAATATTTAAGGCAGCCCTCAAGTGCATGTACACTCAATCGTAGGACATACTTTAGGGTTTTATAGGCATGATCTCAAGCACAAGTAATAATATATCATGTCTGTGCATTCTTATTAGCCGAATTTGACATGCAAATTCTTTTCCAACTCTAGATCTAAGAATGTCGAAAGAGACGATCTCGATCTCGACAGTTATATTCAACAATTCTCAGCATCCAAGAATTTTGAAAAGCCAGACATGCAAAGGCATCCACAATTTTTTCCAACATAGCTGAAATAGCCACAGACGTGCAAGAAATAAACGGGTTTCTTTTACAACGCTCAAACCCAAAAAAAATAGGTTTTATGGTAAAAAGAAAAAACTATTTTGATGAGGACCTTTTCCTAAAAGACCTTGTACTGTAGAGGAAGTGTTGACATTAGCCATTACAGAGGAATTTGAGATCACAAGTAGAAGAAATAGAGAGAATTGGGGATCTGGAACATTAGGGTTTATTGAGGAGAAGAGAGAATAGAAGTACAATCAAGAACAATGATCAATTCCTAACTACCCGTTCTCCACTTCCTCTACCTTATTTATAGTTGGAGACTCTCCATTACAATTCCAGAAAGCAATTAAAACAATCAACCTGGCTGTAACAACTTCAGCTGACGTGGCTAACTGAATGTGCTGATGTGGCAGTGATGAAATGGTAGGCAATGATGAAATGAATTGGTATGAGACTGAAGGGGATTTCTCAACTGATACTGAGCTGATACTCTCAGACACTGAGCTATTACACTCTGATACTTGATATAAACTGATACCAGTCTTGACACTGACCAACTGAGCCTGAGCCATTCAAGCCAGCATTCCTCACAGATGCCACAATAGCAAGTACTTTTAGCCAGGATCTTATCAATACCCCTCCCTTATTTTGACCTTGTCTCAAGGTCAAAGTAAGGAAATTTCTTTATAAAGCTTTCATAAGGCTCCCAAGTTGCAGTGTCTTCACCCCCTTCCTTCCACTGAATTAAAAGATCAACAGCTGCTTTACCTTTCCTTTGCACTAACCTCCTCTGCAAAACCCAATCAGGTTCATACAATGTTCCTATGTCCTGCTGAGGGCTCCCTTCCTGAACTGTAATTTTGTTACTAAGATGTTTTTTTAATTGAGACACATGAAACACTGGATGAAGTTGAGCTTCCTCAGGCAATTCCAACCTGTAAGCCACTGTTCCTATCCTCTCAATTATCCTGTAAGGACCATAATATCTGGGTGAAAGTTTTTGTGTTCTTCTCTGAGCCAAGTTGATCTGCCTGTAAGGTTGAACTCTCAAGTAGACCCAATCTCCTAGTTCAAATTCTCTTTCAGTCCTATGTTGATCAGCATGCTTCTTCATCCTTTTCCTAGCTAACTTCAGATTATCCTTCAAGAGATGTAAAGAATTATCTCTTGAGGCTATGACTTCTGCTACTGAATTATCCTTAGCAGTATCTGGTAGATAAGTAAGCAGATCTGGAGGCTTCCTTCCATACACAGCTTCAAATGGGGTCATCTTGGTGGAAGAGTGCCAATTGGTGTTGAACCAAAATTTTGCCCGTGCCAAGTGCCTGCTCCACTGTTTTGGTTTATGACTGCAAAAGCATCTGAGATAGGCCTCTATGCACCTATTGGTGACCTCAGTTTGGGCATCAGATTCAGGGTGGTATGATGTACTATAATGTAGCTTAGTCCCCTGCAATTTGAAAAGCTCCTTCCAGAATTTGCTGGAAAAAATAGGGTCCATGTCTGAAACAATTATTTTGGGTAAACCATGTAGTTTACAAACCCCTTCCATGAAGACTTGGGCTACAACTTCTGCAGTATAAGGATGGATTAATGCAAACAAGTGGATATATTTGGTTAGCCTATCCACCACTACCAATATAGTAGTTTTGTGGAAGCTAATGGGTAGGCCTTCAATGAAATCCATTGATAGGTCCTCCCAAATTCTTTCAGGTATGGGTAGAGGTTGGAGAAGACCAGCTGGAGATGAAGATTCAGTCTTATTTTGCTGACAAACTTCACAATTCCTCACATAATCCTTGACTGTCCTCTTCATACCTTTCCAATAACATGTCCTTTTCAACCTGTGGAGTGTTTTGCTATATCCAGAATGGCCTCCATTGGGAGAGTCATGGTGCTCCTCTAACATAGTAGTGATGAAGGAAGATTGAGGGTCCAAGAATAATTTCCCTTTGTAATATAACATTCCATCCTTAACAGTATACTTGTTGCCATCTAACTGTCCTTGAGCCCATTCTTCCAGCTTCTTTTGATAGGAAATTGATCCACTCATTCGTGTCTTGAAGTCCAAGATCCAACTGGGAGTGACAGTGGTAATTGCAGCTAATTCACCCTTACCTCTTCTGGATAAACTGTCAGCAGCCTGATTATCCTTTCCTTTCTTATACTCCACTTTGAAATGGTAGCCATGCAACTTGAGCACCCATTTATACTGAGCATCAGTAGAGATCCTTTGATCTAACATGTATTTTAGTGATCTATGATCTGTTTTTATAATAAACTCTCTGCCCCACAGATATTGTTTCCACTTCTTGATAGCCAATAGTATTGCAAGCATTTCCTTTTCATATGTTGATTACAGTCTAGAACTTCCCTTCAGACCTTGACTTAGATAGGCTATGGGTTTCCCTTCCTGCATTAAAACTGCTCCTATTCCCTCCCCAGATGTATCACATTCAAGGACAAAATCTTTTTGAAAATCTGGCATTCTCAGAACTGGAGGCTCTGTTAATGCAGTCCTTAATTCTTCAAAGGCTTGATGAGCTTTATCATTCCAGTCAAAGGCATTTTTCTTTAATAGTTCAGTTAAGGGTTTGGCTATGGACCCATAACTCTTAACAAATCTTCTGTAGTACCCAGTAAGTCCAAGGAATCCTCTCAACTCCTTCACAAATTTAGGAGGAGGCCATTGTTTGACAGCTTGGATTTTCCTTTGGTCCACTTCCACCCCTCTATCAGATATTACATGTCCCAAATAATCCACCTGATGTTGGAAGAAATAGCATTTACTTCTTTTTATTCTCAATTGATGTTCTACAAGCTTGAGGAATACCTGCTCCACATGACTGAAATGATCCTCTAACTTGGTGCTATATATCAGTATATCATCAAAGAAAACTAAGACAAATCTTCTCAAGTATGCCTTAAAAATATCATTCATCATAGCTTGGAAGGTAGAGGGAGCATTTGTAAGCCCAAATGGCATTACTAGAAACTCATAATGTCCTTCATGAGTTTTAAATGCTGTTTTAGAGATGTCTTCCTCAGCCATCCTAACTTGATGATACCCAGACCTTAAGTCTAGTTTAGTGAAATATTTTGAGCCATTAAGTTCATCAAACAACTCATCTACAAAAGGAATATGAAACTTATCTTGATTGAGCATCCTATAGTCAATGCACATTCTCCAGCTGCCATCAGACTTTTTCACCAATATAACAGGTGAAGAGTAAGGACTAGTGCTAGGTCTGATAACCCCAGTACTCAACAACTCCTGCACTTGTCTTTCTATCTCATTTTTGTGCACATATGGATGTCTATAGGGCCTACTACAGACTGGTAAGGCCCCAAGTAGGAGTGGAATCCTGTGATCATATCTCCTTTGTGGTGGAAGTCCCCTGGGTTCTTCAAAGAGATGATCAAATTTCTCTAACAACTGCCTAACTGCTGGTGGTAAAGCTTCAGTATCCTCTTTGACTTCAGTGAAAGAATACAACTGTACAAAGAACATTTGAGATTTCTGCCTCCACTCTTTACTTCCAGGCTCTGTCAGGTTTTCCCTTGGCAGTTGGATGCCTCTGAGTTGATGAGGTACACCATTAAGCTCATATGTCATAGTAAGATTTTTGAAATTCCATATTATATCTCCCAATGTGCTCAACCAATTTGCACCCAAGACTAACTGGCAGCCAGTTATAGGGAGATGCAATAAATCTGCCACTAACTTCTTGCCTTGACAGTCAATGACTACCTCTTGGCTTAAGCCTTGACTTTTCAGTTTCTCTCCATTTGCCACCATCACCTCAAAGGTATTTTTATTACACACTGGTAGGCCAATTCTAGTACTGAATGTAATGTCTATAAAACTATGAGTTGACCCAGAGTCTACCAATATGAGCACTGGTTTGTTGCTTAATGTTCCTCTCAGTTTCATGGTTGAATGGTTAAGATTCCCTGATAGTGCTTGTAAAGAAATGGCAAAGGATCCAGGAATAGTGTTCTGATTTGTTGCTTCTTCCCTTTCCTCTTCAAGAATGTTGTTTCCTGAGTCAATTTCATCCTCATTCAGTATCATGTACAACCTTTTTTCCTTGCACTTGTGACCTCTGAACCATTTTTCATCACATGAGAAACAAAGTCCTAGGTTCTTTCTCCTGGCTAATTCTCCTTCAATGATTTTAGTTGCAGATTGGGTAACTGAGGCCTGAGAACTTTTAGTAAAATGAGATGTATTGGTAGATGCACCTGATTTCTTTGTATCTTCAGAATTCTGCAAGCTTCCTTGGACCCCTTGCACACCAGCTGAGGACAGGATCTTGGAACTTGAAAAACTGAATTTAGTGGATTTTCTCATGGCCACCAACTTAGCTTCATACATCCTAGCCAGTTGCATGGCTTCAGGGAGAGTTATTGGATGAGCTATCTGCACTTCAAATCTGATTTCTTCTTTCAGACCACCCATATACTGACTGATCAGGCAGACTTCATCAATTCTCCTTATTCTTTTGGCTAATTTTTGGAATGCAGAGTTGTATTCCTGAACACTGCTCTCCTGCTTGAGGATTTTGAGCTCAATTACATAGTCTGTAAATTAAGATTGACCAAATTCAAGCTTAATACCTTGAAGAAAATTTTCCCAACTCACATACCCATCTCTGGAACTGATAAACCAGTCATACCAATAAGCAGCTCTTTCCTTCATCTGTACTGAACAAATCTTTACCCTATCCCTAACTGGGATATTATAGTAATCAAAATAGTGATCTACTCGTAAGAGCCATTCTTCAACTTCAGTAGTGCCATCATATTCAGGGATTTTCAACCTAGGTGCAGCAGGTTGCCAATTCCTTCCCTGATAATTATTTCCTGTTTGGTAATCATTTCTAGGTGCAGACTGCTGATCAAATTGATTTGGCTGCAGGTTTAGCCTAGTGCCTGTGTTATTAATACCTCTAATTCCAGAATTGTACTGATAATTAGGGTTTTGATTCACTTTTTGGTGAGGAGTGTGAACTGCTTCATTGTTGTTATTAACACATACTGGCTGGTTGAAATTTGAAGCTTGTGTTGGTATTTCTCGAGAATCCGTGGAATTAGCATTCACAACTCTCTTAATTTGAAACAATTCATCCATTACTCTTTCAAATTTAGAGCCGAGTTGATCGAATCTACCTTCCAAAGCTTGAACCCTAGCTTCTCCAAGCAATGGGGCTCGTCTTGGTGGAGATCCATGGAGAGATCCATGGCAGCTCATGCTGGGATCCTCGTCTGCTTCCATGTGTGGATCGATGAAGGGCTCTGATACCAATTGATGAGGACCTTTTTCCTAAAAGACCTTGTACTGTAGAGGAAGTGTTGACATTAGCCATTACAGAGGAATTTGAGATCACAAGTAGAAGAAATAGAGAGAATTGGGGATCTGGAACATTAGGGTTTATTGAGGAGAAGAGAGAATAGAAGTACAATCAAGAACAATGATCAATTCCTAACTACCCGTTCTCCACCTCCTCTACCTTATTTATAGTTGGAGACTCTCCATTACAATTCCAGAAAGCAATTAAAACAATCAACCTGGCTGTAACAACTTCAGCTGACGTGGCTAACTGAATGTGCTGATGTGACAGTGATGAAATGGTAGGTAATGATGAAATGAATTGGTATGAGACTGAAGGGAATTTCTCAACTGATACTGAGCTGATACTCTCAGACACTGAGCTGTTACACTCTGATACTTGATATAAACTGATACCAGTCTTGACACTGACCAACTGAGCCTTCCATCCTGAGCCATTCAAGCCAGCATTCCTCACAGATGCCACAATAGCAAGTACTTTTAGCCAGGATCTTATCACATTTATGATATGAATTGTTCTGTAGTATTGCAAGAAACAAAATTGTTATGGTGTTTGAACCCAGCAGAATCGAAATAGCCACATACTGCATAGTAAGTATTGTAAGAAATAAATTGGGTCGAAAAAGCCATTGTCTAGTCTTTTAAGATGTTCGTGTTGGTCGAAAGAAGTCACGGAAGCGATTTCAATCCATCTAAAGATAATGAACCACAGTCTCATGCAGGCATTAAGATAGATCAAATATAACGTATATTTTCGATGACAGTGTCACCTTGACAAATTTTAATCTATATAATTCAAAAGTACAACATTGAATACAAATATGTTGAACTCTTTGTCTTTAAGTTCAACTCCTCATAAATCTTAAGAAAGAAAATCTATCATAAATCTCAAGAAAGAAAGAAAATATTATAATTTAAATCACTCACGAATCTTGTGATGATTTTCCTTAACGAAGAAGAAGACGTCTAGAACAGATCTTCTCTTCACACTATCTCAAAAAGTGAGTTACGAGCAAAGCACGGACTTACTCGTAGAATTTCTATGGACTCATCTCCGTGAATCTCGTGTGAGCATCCCATGAGCAATTTCCCTTAGCCTTTATATATAGGTTAAAAAAACATAATTTAGGATTACGAATTTTCTAAATTAATCCAACATCAATCTTGGTCATCCATATTTAATCTACAGTCCAAAAAAACATGTTAATTCGGGCTGCATAGTAGTAGGCCGACGACAGTGGGCCATTTTGCATTCTGGACATTCTCCGCAAAAGCGAAAAATTCTGGCGGTACACCGGCGATATACCGCTAACGCTGTTCTGGCTCTAAATCAGACCGGAACCCAACAAACCTCCCTCCAATCTGATAAGAGGTGGTGGTCCCATGACCCCTCAACTGGACTTCATGCATGTCATCCCGCGACAATGCCCCTGCTCCCTCTCGTCACTGATTTTGGATCCCCTTGATTTTTTTGCGTCTCATTTTGTCTCTAGCACCCCAAGTACCAAGTCAACTCTAGCTGCCATGTCTAGCACCTACCGAACAACTGGGATCTCGTCAATATCAATAAGTCGACCAAGACCAAAGTTCCTGACTATTAGCCTCATCGTAAGTCTTGACTACTTGTCTTTGACTTCTGTCTTCCACCGGAATATACTTCCATTCCGTCAAGCTTCTTCACCCTTGGTTGGCCCAACCAAGCGGACGATGCGGTTCCTCAATATTCATACTCATGAACCTACCCTCCTTCGTGTCTGACATTAAAGCTCTCTCGTACACCTGTATCCGTGAGCAAAACCTTATGCACAGTGCACATCGTCGATGACCCACGTCTCCCCGTAAATTGTGCAAATGGAGATGTATACATCTCAGCTTGAGTTCGTTGTACCCCTTGATGTCCTTCTTGGTTTCGAACTACTGAAGCCGACATCGCTCCGTTAGGCTTTAGCCAACCATTTGTTACCAAAATCGGATCCGTAGAACAACTCCCACATTGAGATTGACCAGCTGTCTTGGGACTGACTGACTAATCCTAAATTTTTGACGTACCTCCATTCGTCGCTTTGTTTCGACGAACCGAATCATCCGTATCCCTTAAATCATCTTGAAGACTCACCTCAGCAAGTTCCTAACGATCCACAAACTTTTGTCGAATATCCCTCAAGCCGTCATCCAATACATGTGGCATCTATGTACACCTCAACAACTTGAGCATGTACATACCATAACATTTATCTCTTCGAGTCAACAGTCGAAATCTTTCGTAAACTTTCAATCTTTGTCCCTAAATACACTGTGACAGCCATCATCCGCCAGCTTCTCTATTGATACCAAGTTATAGCACAAATTCGATACATGACGAATACCTTTGAGAACGAGCTTCTCACCAATTATCAAGTGCACATTAGTTTAGGATTTGAGAGGATAAGTGTTTCGTTGATGTTGTGAAGTTATTCCTCTTTAAGTAGCGGCAAAGGTTTGGGGAAAATTAGAGCTACACTTATTTTTAATTGAAGCAACAGAGCATACCAATTAGCTTATTCTTCTTAACAATGTATACCGGAGGAAAAAAAAATCCCAACGCCTATGCATTTCTTTCGGAAAGACTCAGAAAAATTGCAGAATGCAACCCAATAATAGTTGTTTTTATTCCATTATTATATGGAATTTTCTAACTTGCACATGTTATGGATATAAATTACTTTTAGGGGTTACTTACACTAACCTTCCATGTATTGTATGTTTATTACATAAACTTTCTTTATTTTGAAAATAATTACACGAACCTCGTCTATGTTTTATGTAAAAGATTATTACACTAATCACCCTTATTTTAAAAATAAAACATAAAGCATAGAATAAATCCGTGTAATTATTTTCAAAATAAGGAATATCCGTATAATAAGCATAAAACATAGGGGAGGTTAGTGTAAATAACCCTTACTCTTAACACGGTACATATGAAGAATCCATCTATAAGTATCTCCAAAGAATAAACATCAAAGACATTCCCAAGCTTTTGAGTAGCCAGCGAAGCTGACAACAGGAAACATGGATAGCAAGAATAGGCAGAAAGCATATGCTTAAAAATAGTCTCCATCTTTAATGCAAAAAAAAAAAAAAAATGACAATACAAGTAGGAAAAGTCAGCGGCAGACAGCGTGCCACATGTCCCCTTCTGATTGGTCGGCAAAAAAAAAAAGCCCCCGCTAACTTAGGAAGAAAAACAATTCCGACCAATCAGAAGGTGACATGTGACACGCGGTGGTCGCCCCCTTGGGTCGTCGGTGTAGAAGGGTTGATACAAATATTACTCAACACGACACAAGCAATAAACAATCTAAGAATCTAAGATGCATCAGGGAAAAAAATCATCTTTGTTTAATGATTAGTACTTCCCAAGCCTTTATAGAGTACTAAGTGGAGCCACCAACTTTTGCATGTATACATATAAAAAAAAAATCCTCCAAAGACGACTACAAATAAAAATAAAATAAATATGCCTTCAGACTTCTCATCCATCAAGGAATTCCATGAGAAGATGGTAATAGATCAGCAACTTACTCAGCAGATGTGATTTCTCAACCAAACCAATCAACGAGAGGTTTTCAATTTTTCTCAGGTTTAGACGGCTATGAGGGTTAAAGAAGTCACTTATTTCAAGACCAGTGATGAAGCTGTTCAACAAAGGTACCAACTTCCCAAACAATTTGCACATCGTTGAACCGGAAGGCACTTTGGCTTACAGCAACTGCAAAAATATGGATAAATTAGTTTTCTCTTTAGGATAGCAAGGGCGAGAAATGCTGAATGTGCTTTTGTAGATAGTCATTGCGAAAGAAAACCTTCTAATATACTTATGTAACTAAGTCAGTATTATACATTCCGAAAGTAGATTAGTGGGATCCAAGTAAGTTTCTTCGATCTAAAATGGCATAGTAAGCCATTTATAGAAGTAACGAATTTCGTGCAGGTGTAAGAAACCATGAATATAATTCGAACAAAGCTGCAAGTAAGAATGTCATAAAAATTATGTACGTGGGAGTAGGAACTATCGACGACAATTTTTTGGATTAGCTACTTGAATCCTTATCCTTCCATTCAGCTCTGCTTCAAGGATATCTTACAGAATTTTTCTTTCAGCTTCTTCAAAGATATCCTTCAACAACAAAAAATTAAATAATTAAAAATTTAAAAATTTAAAAAATTAAAAAAAGGAAGGGAAAAAAAGGATATACTTCAACAAAAAAGGTCCTCCAGTTTCAATCATCCTGCTTTAATTTCACAAATATCCTCTTCAATTGCTTCATAGTGATGAATGATTGATCTTAAATACCAAAAACTCATTACTAGCTCTCTTGTCCGTTAATGTGTATTACTAGTCTCCTAATTCTTCTGAATCTTTGTTTTACACACATCGCATACTCTATTTTCATCCTACTAATGTAAAACATTTACATTCTAAAGTTTCCCTCCACGTTTCTAATTTAGAACCCAATTCTTCCCTACTCTCATCAAGTAACATAAAAGCATCAAGAAACATCATAAACCAAAGAAAATCTTCGTGTGTAGGTCCATATCACCTGGCTGCCTTGAAAACATCGATATAATAAAACCTAAGGAATTAGGAAACATTATTGCTCTCGTTTTCTCGTGAGAACATACATGGTCACACTAGCATATTTTATGGAGTTCAAGGTGATATATGATACAGGTCATAATCCAGTAAACCACCAACAATATTTATAGAAATACATAGGCAGAACAAGTCTTTATTATGCCAGACAATTATACTCTTATACTCCTCTTTAACTTTGAGATTTATAACAGCAACACTGATGCATTGGAAGTTACATCTGCTCTGCTGTAGTTTAGAAGACTCCCACAAAAATATCTAACATCTAATTACAATAAAACTTCAAGCATCAAATGCAGTATCCCCTTGGTATTTGAAATATATAGAATATACTCTCCTTAATGTGATGAAAACACATCAAATTAAATGTAAAGTCGAGCAATATTTGCACCTAAAAATATTCATATAAAGAAGCATTTTATTATCACAAACTTCCAACTTGATGTCAAGATGGACTATCCAATTAGATCCTATTGTTTACTGACTAAGAAAAAGAAATTTTCAATTATCTAATATGCAATATGCCATAATCCCACTGCACAATCCACGCTTGGATAGACCACTTGTTAGATTTGTTTACCATATGATTCAACAAAAGCAACTCTTTTCTTTTAGTCCTTAGTCCCACATGGGAAAGGAGAAGTCATTCTCCTTTCCATATATTGCTTTACCCCTCTTAGTGGGTAATTGGGCTTTGTAGGGGATGGGCTAGATCTCATCCAACCCGCGAGCGGGTGCGCGATTTAATGCGCGTTTTTACGCGTTTATTATTCGCGCACTTACCACTTTGCACGCTTGCGCGCCGCAGAACGGACATGGGTACAAAGGTAATTTCTTAACTTATTTTATTTTATTTTTTGGTCTGGTGGTTGCTGGTCTTCCGCGGAACCGTTCTCACGTAATCCCGTTACGGAAAGAGTGAGATAGGTTACGTGAGAGATATATCCAGGACACGATCCTGAGATCTGCAGAATAGAAATCAGTTTTTCCTTCTCTCTCTTGCTCTCTGTTCGGAACGAAAGAACAATCGTACAGAGACGAAAAAGAAAAGGAAAACACCAGAACCTATATTCTTCCAAAAACTCCTCCGTCCAATCTCTATTCTTCGAGCAAGGTTGTGATCGTTCGTGGGATTCGCCACCGGGTGCACGGTGAAGTGGATTGAAGGATTCGTTGTATCTCGGGGATAGATCGCCAGGAACCCACTGCACTGTTCGTGGGGCGAAATTCTATTCTAAGGTCAGTGTGTAACGTGCCTCGAATCCTCTACTATTTCTTGTCTTTAATTTTACATCTTCCAATTTGCATTTTTAGGAGTTTTTACAATAATCTTAGAATAGATTTTCTTTTCGTAGCTTTTGTCTACTTTCTATTTTCTGTTTGTGAAAATTCCTATCTGCATGATGAACACCACCGTAGAAAATCTGTCCACCAACATTCATAACTCCTCCAAACCGGAGAAGTTTGATGGCATGAACTTTAAGAGATGGCAGCGTAGGATGACCTACTGGCTGACTTTCTTGAAACTGGTTAAGGTTCTCAAAGAACCGAAAATTCTACCTGACTTACACGAACCTGCCAGGACCTATGAATTAGAGTCCTACAACGAGACAGACTTTATTTGTCACGAAAAAATTCTCAGTTGTCTTTCTGACACCCTCTATGATATATACTGCACTACCTCTACATCCATAGAGCTTTGGGAAGCTCTCGATAAAAAATACTCCAATGAAGGAGCGGGTTCTGAGATTTACATTGTAGACAGATTTTTAGAGTTTAAAATGGTAGATGAGAAGTCTGTTGTTGAACAGACTAATATCCTTCAAACTATCATACACGAGATGTCTCAGAAAGACATGTCATTTGCTGATAAGTTTCTAATTGTTGCCTTCATTAATAAACTTCCCCCATCCTGGAAGGAATTTAGTTTAAAACTAAAACATAATAAGGAACCCATGTCTTTAGACGACCTGTTTGTATCCTTCTGCATCGAGGAAGAAGGTAGAACTAGAGACAAGGAACCTCTAAGTACTGAAGAGGCAAAGTTACACATTGTTGAAACCAAGGGAAAGCCTAAGGGCCAACCCTATCAACAGAGGAACAAACCCCAGAACATGAACCCTGCAAAGAAACAGTTTCTTAAGCCAAGAGTTGTGATTGGGAAAGAAAACAGACCTAAGCGGGAATGTTACAACTGTGGTAAGCCTGGTCACTTTGCTAGGCAATGCCGCAATAGGAAGAAGGGTAAGGGATTTCAGAATCCTGATCGTCGAACTCCTGCAGACGCTACTGTTGTTCCACAGGTTCATGTTATCATAGCCGGGACCGAATCTGTCGGTACCGATGATCAGAGGTTTGTAACCGTATGTTCTGTTTTTGAGTCCTCGTATCAGCCTACTAACTGGTGGGTTGATACAGGGACAAATGTCCATGTATGCCCTAATATTGATTCTTTTTCCTCCTACCGACAGGTTGAGGAAGGCGAATCAGTAGCTATGGGAAACTCGAGTGCTGCCAGAGTGCATGGAAAGGGAAGAGTGAACCTCAAGTTGTCTTCGGGCAAGATTCTCCCTTTGCATAATGTGCAGCACGTACCGGACGTCAACAAGAACTTAATTTCTGGTTATTTACTAAATAAACATGGTTACAAACTTGTATTTGAGTCTGATCGAGTTGTAATCTCCCTGAACGGTAACTTTATTGGGAAAGGCTATGTATGTGGGGGTCTGTTTAAACTTTCTGTGGACATGCCTTGCAGTACATTAAATTCATGTTTAAATAATATTGCATCTACCTCTACTTCTGATTCAAATGCTCTCTTTTATAATACTGATAATTGTGATGTTTGGCATGATCGTTTGGGACATGTCAATTTTAACTCTTTAAAGATAATGTCTAAGTTACAATTGATTCCTAAGTTTGACATGAGCAGGAATGGAAAATGTGAGATATGTACACAAGCCAAACAGCCCAGAAAATCATTTCATTCTGTTGAAAGGAGTTCTCAGCTATTGGAGCATATTCACAGCGATATTTGTGAATTGAACGGTATTCTTACTCGTAGTGGTAAATGGTATTTTATTACATTTATAGATGATTATTCAAAATACTGTCATGTTTACTTGCTTAGAACCAAAGATGAAGCTTTCAGTAAGTTTGTATCTTTTAAAGCTGAAGTTGAAAACCAACTTAAGAAAAAAATTAAAATTCTTAGGTCTGATCGTGGGGGTGAATACACCTCTGCCGAATTTGACTCCTTTTGTGAATTGCATGGCATTATACATGAGGTAACTGCTCCTTATGCTCATCAACAGAATGGGGTAGCAGAAAGAAAAAATAGAACATTTCTTGATATGATTAATGCTATGTTAGGTAGCTCTGGTTTATCTGATTATTTGTGGGGAGAAGCCCTTCTTTCTGCATGTCATATTTTAAATAAAGTTTCTTTCAAAAAGACTGATAAGACCCCTTATGAACTTTGGAGAGGTAGAAAGCCATCTTTAAAATATTTCAAAGTGTGGGGGTGCCTTGCTAAAGTTTCTGTCCCTCCTACCAAGAAAAGAAAATTGGGACCAAAGACCGTAGATTGTGTATTTTTGGGATATGCCAAAAATAGTACTGCTTATAGATTTCTTGTAATTAAGAGTGAGGTAAATGATATTGATGCTAACACAGTCATGGAATCTAGGGATGCTACATTTTTTGAAAATATTTTTCCATTGAAAAATAGAATTTCTAATTCTTCTATTTCTACACAAGTCCTTGTTGTAACCTCTAGTTCACAACCAGAGGAGATTACCCCAGTAGAACCCAGGAGAAGTAAAAGAACAAGACGAGAACCAAACCTAGGTGAAGGTTTTTTCACCTACCTCGTTGAAGAGGATCCTATATCTTATCAAGGGGCTATGTCCTCAGTTGATTCCTTATTTTGGAAAAAGGCCATAAATAGTTAAATGGATTCTATTATATCAAATAGAACTTGGGATTTGGTTAACCTTCCTGCAGGTTGCAAACCAATAGGATGCAAATGGATCTTCAGAAAGAAGTTAAGACCTGATGGGTCTATTGAGAAATTCAAAACCAGGTTAGTGGCTAAAGGGTTCAAACAAAGAGAAGGGGTAGACTTTTTTGACACTTACTCTCCTATTACAAGAATTGCTATAATTATAATGTTAATAGCTATTGCATCTGTTCATAATCTGTTTATTCATCAAATGGATGTAAAAACTGCATTTCTGAATAGAGATTTACAGGAAGAGATTTACATGGAACAACCTGAAGGGTTTGTTGTTCCAGGACAAGAACGCAAGGTATGCAAATTAATTAAATCTCTCTATGGACTGAAACAAACGCCAAAGCAATAGCATGATAAATTTGATAAGGTAATTCTATCATATGGTTTTGCTATTAATGATTCTGATAAATGGGTATATAGCAAAACTGTTGGTAGCTCTTGTGTAATATTATGCCTGTATGTTGATGACATTCTTATTTTTGGTACTGACATGGATATTATTTATGATATCAAATCATTTTCGTCTCAAAAATTTTGATATGAAAGATTTAGGACCTGCTGATGTAATTTTATGACTTAAACTAAGTCGCACTTCTGAGGGAATTGGTATCTCCCAATCTCACTATATAGAAAAGGTTCTAAAAAGATTTAACTATTTTGATTCTAAACCTGTAAGTACTCCATATGATGCAAGTATCAAGTTGAAGAAGAATAAAGGAGACAGTGTGACTCAGTTGAAGTATTCTCAGCAAATCGGATGCCTGAACTATATTGCTAATCGTACCAGACCTGATATTTCCTACACAGTAGGAAAGCTTAGTCGGTATACTAGCAATCCGAATAGTTCACATTGGACTGCCTTGGAACGGGTAATGAGATACCTAAAGGGCACGATATCCCATGGATTATTCTATGGAGGATACCCATCTGTATTAGAAGGGTATATTGATGCGAACTGGATCTCCGATACAGATGAGACCAAAGCCACAAGTGGATTTGTATTCACATTGGGCGGAGCTGCTGTTGCGTGGAACTCGACCAGGCAGACCTGTATTTCTAGCAAGGTTCAAAGTATCGGTATCGGAATCGGTCCCATCAAATAAAATAATGTAATTGACAGAAAATAATCTAGGTTAGGTAATTTTCACATAGCAAAAGGAATTTCTAAATTTGGATCTCTATGGTGGGAGATACGAGTCCTTAAACATGGGTGGTTACATCAGTTTTTCTGAGATTAAAAGTTGTGATTTTTCTCCAACTTGGTCTCGATTTTCACCTAGGGTTATGCGCTGATCGAAGTAAACTAATACACCGAGTTGGAAGAGGGATGGTTCGTGAACTTATCGGTGAAGATGGGGTCGAATTGGTCGAGCGATGGAGCGGAAATCAACGCTTGAACAGGGGTACGCTGCAGTGAATTTCTGCAGGCGTGCGCACGGGATCTCGCGAACGGCGACGAGCGGCGATTAGCGTGCTCCGGGCGGCGGCACTGGGGGCTCTGGTGGTCGGCGGCGCAGGGTCTGGGTATTCGATATTTAGGGTTAGGGTTTAAGAAGTCATATAATCTATCTATATATATATATATATAGGTAGAGGGGAAACCGAAAGGGGGTCAAGCTTCCGCGCGGGGGGTTCTGCCGCTGCTGCTGGTGGTTTAGCTAGCGGGTAGGGTTTAATGAAATGGGTTGGGTTAGGACGGGGTTTGGGTTTAGCTTAAGGGAAGGGGGTTTTGGTTATTTTCTTATTTCTTTTCCTTTTTTCTTTTTATTATTCATTTCTTTTCTTATTAATAAATATATATATATATATATATATATATATATATATATATATATAATTCCAGAAAATTATATTTGTGCATACAAATAATCTATTAACCGTCCATAAGGTCTCCTACATGAAATAAATTGAGATAAAATAATGGTTTAGCTCCATAAATTCCTATATAAAAATCAACCTAGTAATTAAATTCAATAAATTATATTTTTTCTAATATGCTACGAAATATTGCAATTCAATTAAATGATTTAATTAAATAATTAATACGGTTTTTTAAAATTAGGGGTTTTATATTCTACCAAACTTATAAAAATTTCGTTCTCGAAATTAAAACTAAGCCACGATAGAAAAATCAAGGGTGGTATAAGGTAGAAATTAACAAAGTAAATTCATACCTTGGTCTACGAATATATACGAAAAACGTTTGCGCATGTCATCCTCGCGCTCCTGGCACGCCATGCTTCCATGTCACGCGAACCAAGGGAATAGACTGGTTCCTCAACACTTTCTCTCGACGATCAAGGATCCCTACGGGTTGCTCTTGGTATGACAAGCTCGGTCCAATGGTGATCTCGAAATGGTCGAGAACATGATTGATGTCTGCCACATATCGCCTAAGTTGCGACACGCGAAATACATCATGTACTCCCTCAAGTGAAGGTCGTAGCTCAAGTCGATACGCCACTTCTTCCACTCTCTCTAACACATCAAATGGTCCAATATACCTTGGACCCAGCTTGCCACGCCCTCCGAATCGAATGGTGCCTCTGGTAGGTGATATCCTCAAGAAGACATGATCGCCCTCTTTAAACTCCAAGGGACGACGATGAAGGTCTGTCCACTGCTTCTGCCTGTCTTGTGCTGCTCGCAAGTGCCCTTGTATCTTCTTCACTGTCTCAACGGTGTTGACTACCAACTCTGGTCCCAGTTCTGACGTTCTCCCACGTCACTCCAACACACGGGAGACCTACACTTTCTTCCATACAACGCTTCAAACGGTGCTATCTGGATGCTCGCTTGATAGCTATTGTTGTAAGAAAACTCTACAAGATGTAGGTGGTCCTCCCATGATCCTCCAAAGTCTAACATACAAGCCCTCAACATATCCTCCAGTGTTTGAGCAGACTGGCTTAGGAATCTGGTAACAGATATTCCTCTGTGGAGCAAACCAGTTCATGCTATCCCTGTACACTGCGACAACCAAGCTGCAATAGCAAAGGCTCAAAGGACAAGTTATAATGAAAAATCCAGACATATACGTCTGAGGTACAATCGGGTGAAGCAATTGCGATCCAGTGGAGTAATTGCAATTGATTTCGTCATATCAAAGAACAATCTAGCAGATCCTCTAACTAAAGGGCTCTCAAGGAGACTAGTGTTGGAGACGGCAAGAGGAATGGGGTTAAAGCCCATAGCTTGAGTCACCTCAAAGACAACCCAACCTTTGATTGGAAGCACCAAGAAAAGGTTCAATGGGTAACAACAAAATTGATGTGTGACTGAAAACACTATATGATAGTAATTGTAAAGAACCATACCTCTACTGTATAGTGTTGATCTGCAATAAATAAAAGGGTGATTGTAAAATCTCAATGAATATGTGGCTTGTAAAGCAGGGTATATAAATTGCAGAATACCTAGAAAGATTCACCTATTTAAGAGTGAAAGTGGGGCCGATTTCTATGGGAACCGGGCTGTTCTCTAGAGCTCTTAAGAAATCGAGATAGCACATGGCCGAAAAGTGCACAACTGTTAATACGATCAAATGCCTACAATGTTTTTGTGTGTATGTTGAGTCTGTACAAGTAAGATCCTAAGTTCAAGACTTAAGTCACTTTGGATATGTATAGATGAGATGTATAACACTAAGGGGAGGTTCAAGTCCGGAAGACACATTCCTCTGATACACAGTGTGATTGCCTATATCTTGTTTTCCTTCCTATATGCCCGATCGTGCTATACCTTTCTTTCTCTTATTGAATTATGTGGAAAATTGTTAGATTTGTTTACCATATGATTCAACAAAAGCAACTCTTTTCTTTTAGTCCCACATGGGAAAGGAGAAGTCATTATCCTTTCCATATATTGCTTTACCCCTCTTAGTGGGTAAGTGGACTTCCATATATTGTTTTACCCCTCTTAGTGGGTAAGTAGGCTTTGTAGAGGATGGGTTAGATCTCATCCAACCCGCGAGCGGGTGCGCGATTTAATGCGCGTTTTTACGCGCTTATTATTCGCGCACCTAGCACTTTGCACGCTTGCGCGCACTTAGCACTTAGCACTTTGCACGCTTGCGCGCCGCGGAACGGACATGGGTACAAAGGTAATTTCTTAACTTATTTTATTTTATTTTTTGCTCTGGTGGTTGTTGGTCTTCCGCGGAACCGTTCTCACGTAATCCCATTACGGAAAGAGTGGGATAGGTTACGTGAGACATATATCCAGGACACGATCCTGAGATCTGCAGAATAGAAATCAGTTTTTCCTTCTCTTTCTCTTGCTCTCTATTCGGAACGAAAGAAAAATAGTATAGAGACGAAAAAGAAAAGGAAAACACCAGAACCTATATTCTTCCAAAAACTCCTCCGTCCAATCTCTATTCTTCGGACAAGGTTGTGATTGTTCGTAGGATTCGCCACCGGGTGCACGGTGAAGTGGATCGAAGGATTCGTTGTATCTCGGGGATAGATCGCCAGGAACCCACTGCACTGTTCGTGGGACAATTCTATTCTAAGGACATCGTGTAACGTGCCTCGAATCCTCTACTATTTCTTGTCTTTAATTTTACATCTTCCAATTTGCATTTTTAGGAGTTTTTACAACACCACTACCAAGAACCATGAAATTGTCGAGACAAGTCGAGACAATTGGCATGTCTCTGGTAAGTTTTGTACTGTGTAGTGTTACAAATAGGCCCATAAGTAGCAATATATAGTCAAATGATGCATGTTAATAATAGAATGCTTTCATCAACTGATATGGATTTGATCCATACCAAGTAATGCCATGAGTTTAACTTTAACAAGAAAAATATGTTGCTTCATAAATTATGTGAACAAAACAACAATTGTAATTATCCCTACATGAAAATAAAAAATGTGTTGAAGAATAGCAAAAAACCTTCACCATGCATCAAAATCGTATATCTTATATAGTTATCATGGAAATCGAGAATTCAACATCTAAGGTACAAGTCTAGAAATACGTACAATCACTGAACACCGCTCAACCGAGCCCAATCAACAAACTGCATGCCACCATATATGTTGTTTGCAAAACGCACTCCAACAGTGAAAGCCATTGCCACAGGTGGGACACGTCTTGCTAAAGGTGACGCCTCTACTACACTTTCCAGCCCATTGATGATCTGGTAACGAGTATTCGAAGAAACGGCCAGAAACACGCCTGGATTTTGGAAGAAGACATTAAAGTTGCATAAGCATTCCATGAAAATAAAATATAGAATCTACAAAACTCAAAAGCACACAAGTAACAAGCAAAAAACTCGCTACTAAATGTTGACTGAAACAATGGCTTAGAGCATGGAAATTGTGTTTCTTCCTATCTATGTAATAATAAAAAGATGAGCAAAATGGATACGATATGATGGTGTCAAAATGGACTACAACTGAAACAATCACAACTACATGCTACAAGTGTTCTGAAAATTATGTCATTTCATCAATCCTGCGGCCCTGCTCAATAACACTATCTACATTGACCATTAGGGAAATCATGTTAGATCATGTCAACTTTCTGTTCACATTAAGGCTGTGGGTCCAGCACACTTAAAGCTCAAGAATAAGATGAAGAGTAGATTTGATATTTAAGACCACTAATAAGAACAAGCGCAGTATCATCAAGGTTGAATTTGTAGAAATATAAAACAAATCTAAATTTGTCAAATCTGAGTGAGAATAAAGTTAAACAAAAAAGTTTTAGTAAAATAAGAAAGAACAAAAGGTACAAGCATCTTCTTGTATAGGAAAAAGCACTCTAGGACTAGGGAAAAAAAACTGGATATGTGGGAGTGAGTTTGGGCTTCTTAAGCAGCAAAACTGGGTCTAATTGTTGAAGGTTCAAATAGGGACATGCAAACTTAATCTTAGTTGTAATATTTTGGAACTTAATCTTAGTTGTAATATTTTGGAACTTGAGCAGGGGACTGGTCTCATAACCCTGCAGTAAATGGAGCCAACCAACTACTCACCTTCTTATGAAAGGGTTTGTCCCAATATTTAGAATATAATATTAAATTATATGTACGTACTATTAACAAGAATGTTTGAAAATATAATATACTTACATTACCAACTACATGATATATCCATCAATATCACACCAAGAAAAATTGAATTATACAAAATTAAATCAATATTACTTGCATTGCTTTCAAAATATTCCATTGTTGGAGAATCTAGATGTTTCAATTTCCACCAATCCTGAGTCAATTGCCTAACTGTTGGCCAGCAACCACCTGTCACCAACTACCAGTGGGAGTATATGCCTAGTCCTATTCCAAGTTGGCGATCTGATTTAAAATTATAGTCTGCTTGCAATTTTATATGTACTTCCCCTATTGGGAAATGCATAATGTATGAAAAAATCATTAGATAGGGCGTCGAAGTGCCGCCACGAGACTCCCCTATAAGGATACTATTGACGGCCGATAAACACCATTACCAAAGATGTATGCCTCGTCCTATTCCAAATTGGCGATCTGGGCTGGTTTCAAATGATAGTATGCTAGGAATTTTATATGTACTTTACTTGGGAAATGCATAATGTATGAAAATTTCATTATAAAAGGGCATCCTGGTATCAAGAAGCTACCAAATTTTGCGTCAATTTAGAAGCTACCAACAGAAAACAACAGCCATGAGCCAGCATAAAGTATTTGTTGAATAACTTGAATATTACAGCAATATGAAATCAAAATACAAATAAAGTGGAACATACCCCAAAGAGCAGCACTTTTCACAAGTGGTGGTACTGGTATATCCTCCTCCGATTTATTGACACTCCTGGACAACAGACAAAAATAGAAGACAATAGATAAATCTCCAAACTACTGCAGCGATCAAATGACAAGATTGAGATAATCAAGGGACACAACAATTACATTGCATTTACACTACAAAAAGGATACCTCTTATGATTGATATGGTGATACCATCAAGTAATGTAGATTAATAGCATGTTGACACTAAAAACTAGAAGGGAAGCAGCATAATCTATCATCTCATATATTTCCCACCAAAAGCAGAGTTCATAGGTAATAATGTCAATATTAAGTGTATTAGATATAATGAACTAGCAAAAAATTATGCAAAAATCGGAAGCATATACACAAGCAATATATCTTATCCCCAGTGTATATAGCTAGATTGCCCAAATCAAGTTTTGTACAACTAGTATTATCCTTTGGTTTTTGTAAGAAATTGTTAGCCTAGAACTAGTGTGCCTTAAAAACAGTGAGTTCGCTGATTTACATCGGTAGATCAGACAAAGCATAAAACTTCTTGTTTTAGTATTAATATTGAAGCAAATGGCTCCCTAATTCTCCCAAATTGAGTAATTATGTACTTCTCGAGATAATCGTACAAGGGAATCTTACAGGTGGTAAATTTTAACTTGCTGTTCTCCCACATTTCTAAGTATTCTTCTGAAGATAATTACAGCCAATATGAGTTGTTTGCATTGCATACTAAGAGTGTATTTTTTTTTTTCCAGTTAATCCACTAGCATTGGCATGAGAACTATTGTGTTCCCATCTTTTTTAACATCATATGCATCAAGGACAATCTATCATGGAGCACTGCCATATCAAACATGATGATCCTTGGGCTCCAAGAACACAAGTTGAAAATGGCCCACAATATTTTGTAATATAATGTGACTTCAGGATCCTTTTCAGACACTTGTTGGCTACTTACTCTGGTATTTCGCGTATCTTATGGAAACTCACTTGATATAAATTGCGCAAAATAAGGTAAGGTCCTCTGAATTTTCAAAATAGAGGGTTTAACTTTAAGGGATATTTTAACAAATGTCCCCACTCAAATTATAGAAACTAGTATATACCCCGAGTTTTTTTAAAATCCACAAAATCCCCCCATTTTTTGCAAAACAATCAAAAATCGGTTGAAATAGTGGAAGTATACCTTAAATTTTTAATTGTTCCATACAAAGAACTGGGAGCATTTGGTAGTTTTTAAAAAGAGTGGGGGTATATGCTAGTTTATATAATTTTAGTGCGGGCATTTGCTAAAATATCCCTAACTTTAACGGAAAATTATCAAAATAATAGTTTAAATAGAAAACAAGTACATGAATATCATTTAATTAATTCGTTAAAAAAATATTGTTCACCAACTTTTGGAGAAAGGAGCAAGCAAAAACCACAATAGCATTCTTGTTAAAAAAAGAGAAAATTTGAGTTGCACCCCACTTTATTTATCCATATTCAAGGTGCACCCCACCCGATTACCATAATGTATGTCATCCCCCACTTTTGACGGAAACTGTCTCCAACTCACAGTCAACTCCTTTGACCAAAGTTTTTGACAAAAATACCCCCCTTCGTCTTCTTCCCCCCCGCCATGGAGTTCGAGGACTTCGACCCTGACAAGCTCGATCCCAAAGAGAAAGAGGGGGGGAAGGGGTTAGGAGGAGAGAGAGGGGGGGGGGGGGGGGGGGGGGGGGGGACGGGCTCCAACCCCCCGCCATGGAGTTCGAGGACTTTCTAGAACATTTTGGAACCTAATTACTACATAAATATGTTTAAATATAGATATTATTAAGTTGTAATATATAAAATATGTATAGAAATAAGTTTTCATGTGTATATATAACTGTATCCATGTCGTACGTATTCCATATCCATACCAAATTCGTATCTGAATCTGTATCCGTGTCTATGCAATATTGCAACCTGGCTTGCAAGTATAAATCATTTTCAGCCTCACTAGTCCATGTAACACCATCGTCAAATCAAATCAACATGATACAACATTATCCAGTTCATATGCTACCCACCATAACCTCACATGTACGTTCACACCGAGTTGATTATCAGTTTAGACATTGCTCCTTCTTCACTGGAATTGGTATTTCAAAACTATTCCCAACCTTTCTCACCAACTGGCTGAAACTTTGCCATCTGTCAATCACCACTTGCGCATGCACTGTTTTTCTCGTTATACTTGGTCTCCTCTTTGTAGGTCTCCTCTTTGTATGATCCAAAACTAGTTATTGATGCAGGGGTGGACCCATGTCTAAGGGAGTGGGGGATCAAGCCCCAACTGGATCTTCAAGACAAAATCGTATAGTTTTTTTGTTCATAATTTTCTCATACCATACATATATATATATATATGCATAAACATGTTCTATTCAGGTTATTACAAAAGTAATCCACTGGATTTTGTAAAGGAGTAAGGTTATATGTGATAGGTCTTGAGTTTAAATCCTCACCCCACCCACCCCATCTACGTTGAAATCTCTCGAGTTCTCTCTCTTACTAACATCCTGTGTTATCCTAGCTGGCAAAATCTGGCATTGTCCATCAAAATCAACTAGATCAGGTCTATGTAGCCAGGGTCCTCCAAGAAAACTGAATCCAGCAGAAAAAACTATCTTAAGCCTGGATGAGTATTTTTCCATAAAATCAATGTCAAGGAGACACATTTAGCAATAAAGGCTTTGAATCTGAAATCCCCCCCCCCTCTTTTACATATTGCAATTGTCAAGTTTACACTTATTATCTTTGTAATTTAATCAAATTGATCGAGATCAATAGGGGCAGGTCAGTTGCATTAACCTTTATTATCATTACATGAGTATTATTTGAAGACCAAGAGAAGATGAGATCAGTGTCAAGTTACATTCTTAAACATATTTGCATTCATCTATATCGATTGTATCTTATTAATAAAGAAACATCAATGAAATATCAACAAAAATCCAATGCAAGCAATAGCAACTTCAGAACAAAAATATCAACCAACGAGGCTGAATTGAGAAAAGCTTCTTCAAATTTAAGATGAACAAATCGCTGTAGTATCATAGAAGATAAAGGGGAAACATAAAAGAAACAAATACAACAAGAATCTAAGAAGCGAGCTATACCTACATGAACAAATAAGGAAATCATCTTTATGCAATCAATCATGTGCATATGATATGTTTAGAAGCTGAAGAATATGTACCTTTTGGCAGTCATAATTAGATTTGCAATGCCTTGGCCTATAATACCACAAACAAATCCAACTGATCCATATAAAACTCCCTGTATATACAGCATTTGTAAACAGAGCATTACTTACAATAAAATAATGCAAGTAGTGGCGTGAAACCAACTTGATGAAATTCAGACAAGAAAAATTAAGATAACTCAGAAATGGTAATAGTTGCATTGCTGCCAGAAGCTTTAAGGAGTGATATGAAAAAACTACCTTATAGAAGTATGTCCCAATTCGTTGTTGAAGCGAAAACTTACATCCAGGCCTTTCAGCTTCAAAGACGCTGTATAAGAAAAAGTTTGTCAGACCACATAAAGAATTTTGATCAAGGACAAGCTGTAACAGATACAAAAAAATAGGGTAGCACATACCCAGGACTGAGAATTACCAGTGCCTCAATAACACATCTATACATAATTTATTTAAAGTGCAAGGAAAAGGATATTGAACCCAGATGGCAGCTTTGACTTCAAACTCAGATGAATATATTCGAAACTGGATCATAAAACTAAAGAAAAAACCATCATAAGTAACCTGAATAAGAGAGAACATTAACCCAGATTCTTCCTAATAGGTATTGCATTTAAGATAACTCAGAGATGTTACAATCATCCTAATAGATCCAACATGGAAGGCACAGAAGCTGATTAGAGATACAAAACCAAAAAGCCTGGTCCCAAATTTTTAGGGTCGGCAACATCAACAGTGATTAAAAGACAGGTTCACCCTACCTGGCCCCATATAGAATCTACTTATACATGTAACTCGTGCATTCTAGACTAATGAGTTCAATAATTTAGTACATCATCCGATCTGCCAGAAAGGTTTGTGACGCGTCAGGCATGTGCATTACGTTCGAACCACAAGTAGACTTTAGTGGATGAATAACAATCTGGAAAACATAGGCCAATTGCAAGAGAATTAACTTTGCCTACAGTGCAAGCTGCCCACGTGTCTGCGCCCAAGAATGCCAACTTACAAAATTTTCTCCTCCATTGATCGCGGTTAGAAGTTAACCAAAGGATCTTCCTGGGAATTAAGAAGACAACCCATCTATGGATCACTATAACAAAAGCCAATATATTTCAACTACTGGAGATAGAAATCAGTTTCCAAGACTAAATACTTCTACTAACAAAAGAAAATCTTTTTTCGCTACTAACAAGGTTAGTTAACATACAAAAGAATGGCAAACAAACAAGACAGTCTTGAGTTTTTACTACTAATTGGGTTAGTTAACATACAAAAGAATGACAAACTAACAACCAGTTTCTCATCTACTCCATCCAACTAAAACTACAAAACAGGCATCTTAACCATTAAAAAAGAAGATTAAAACACAAGTCATAAAGTGCATTTTAATGCATTTGCATCAAAGTTATCAAAGACGGGCCTGAGGCACTCCTTGGAACATATGGGGCGAGGCGACCTTTGTAAGGCGTGCACCTCGGTGAGCCTCATAGTGAGGCTCGTGCATATGCTGCTTTATTCTTCCTTTTATATGTTTTTTTTACTAACTAATGTTTTTTTCATATGAGCGTGAACCACCATTAAATCATCTGAAAGTTAATATATCTTGGAAGGAAAAATAGAAACCCTAAACTCTCAATTTTGTTCTGAAGCTTCGCTGGTTCTCAGTAGATCAAAAAGAAAAAAAAGACCTAAAGTCCCATTTTATTTCAAAAATGTCCATGGTTGAGGTATTCTTCTTCATTATCTACCATTGGAATTGTGTCTCTCTTTTTTTCAGTTTTGTTTTATTTTTCCCACTACACCCTGATTTCTTCTTCATTTTCATTTTTTTCTCATCATCTACCATTCGAAGTTTTCCTCTGTTTTTAGTTTTTATATTATCCACTCTCTCTTTTCTTTTTGTTCTTCTTCTTCTCATTATCTGCGATTGGATTTGTTATATTTTTGTCAAACTACTTCTGTTTTCCATACTCTGATGTCTTTTTCTTTTTTCTTCTCTTTTCATGATCTGGCATTGAATTTTTTTGCTTTGTTTTTCTTTTGCAATTTTGTTCTGTTTTCCACATGGTTGTAAAAGTCGTTAGGCGCTAGTCAGACCGGCACCGGGAGTCGGGTGTCTGACGCCTAGCAGCCGCCTAGTTCTAGACGGTTTATAAATAAAAAAATAAAAACAAAAAACCTGCTGAAAATTGCAAAAATTGTCCATAAAACCCAAAAACATGCATAGTCGGGCGTCAGGGGCACTAGGCGGGCGCCTAGGCAGCACCAGGTGCCTAGGCTAGGCCAATTTTTTAGAATAGTGGTTTTCCATGCTCTGATCTCTTCTTGTTCTTTTAGTTTATTTTGTCATACTCTGAAGTCTGAAACATCTAATATTTTTCAGGGCCTGAGCTTCAAAAGAAAATGCATCCTATAGGCTCGGATAAACTTTGAAAGCCTAAAGAGAAAAGGGGGGAAAATCACCGAAAAGACGATGCTTTGGTTAACCAACGAAGAAGCACGAGCCACGCAATAAGAAAGCACCGAGATTGGGACGTCATGAAGGATAGTGCTAGGAAGGATAGCCAACATAGAAGTTGCCAATTCCATTAGTCGGAGCGAAGTCCTGTCCTTGGATCTCTTTTTCCTTGCTCTGATTTTTCCTTCTATCTTTTTCTTCTACCGTATTGTACCAAATGTAGTCATATATATGATCTATAAATATATTTTAATCCTTTTTGGAATATATGTGTGCCTCGCCTTCATAAGGCTCGTCCCTTCACCTCGCGCCTCACGTCTTGATCCTTTACACCCTCGCCCCGTTGTGCACCTTATGCCTTTAATAACTATGATTTGCATATTTTTTTTTTAGAAAAAGCAGGGTTTAGTATTTTCAGGCAGCATCAAATAAAAAATATGCAGGCAGTGTACCTGCTAGGAAGACGATCACATGCTCTAATCATGCGAGGAAATAAACCTGTTGATGCTGATGGTTTCCCAATGCGTGCATAAGGTGCAAGGAGACCTACTAGAGCAATGTCAACCACCACCCCTACCAAAAGGTCAGCCATGTACAACTCAAACTCTGCCCAGAAATCCTTTCCCCTCTTTTGAACCTCCGCAAACGTCGCACAACAAGAGTCTATAATTATCTGCACCAACATATGAATCTCCCAAGTCAACAAAAAGGAGAGAAGATAAAATAAGTTTCAATTTTAGCATCATATCTTAGGCGGTATATTAACCTATGAAGCACGGACACTCCGACAATCAGTGAATTGTCAATGTCGGAGTCGGACATGTATCTGGCATAAAACTGGCGCCTATCAAAAGATACTCCAAAGTTTCGGGACTGAGGTCTCATTAGCTGAAGAAGGTCAAGGGCCAATCCACATGGCCTCTTTGACAAATGTCAGCACCCTAGGCTTCGTTTTGTATGCCTTGTGAAAGCAACTTGCTTTGTTGTTGTTTTTTTTTTTTTTTGGATAAGCAGTTCATAGCACATAATTGAGTTTCGTAAAAGTTGCCTCTACTTTTTTTTGAAAAAGTTGTTACTTATCATGTGCTGATTTTGAAAGTTGGGAGATGTTTCTTTCAAAAGCTGCTTCAGCTCATCTTTTTCATTTTACAAAAATCACCTTAGCTTTTTCTAAAATTACATTTGTATATTGACATTTTATTAATAGTTTAATACATGTTCAATTTGATCGTTTTCAAAAAATTTAGCACTGTAAAGCATTTCATTTAAAGCATGTATCTAACACCTTATTCCTTTATAGTGACTTTTCCATAATTATAATGGTCAGCATCTTATGACAGCCATTATGTTACAGGAACACGGACAGAGATGCAAACAAGAAAATGGTATAATATGAGATCCGAATATTTTAATATAGGTAGTATATGTACTCACCTATGTTTTACAAATACGGACACAATATGTATACAAACACCATTTTCTCGTGTTCGTGCAGCATTGAACATCAACTTACAAAAGCTAACTTTCGACAACAACTTTGGTAAGGTCAGCAAAACCAACCCACCTTAAAGTACACCAGGCCACTGTTCTGCCAAAATAGTGTTGCGTGTTAGTGTCACCCATATTGCTGCGTGTCCAACCGTTTGTAACTAACATCTTTTTTTCCAGGAAAAGAATTCATTTTTTCCCACAAATGAAATAGTTAGCTTTATATAATTCACTTTGACTAATGGTCAGTTTGGATTGCAATTTCATTTCATCCAGAGCTCTATTTGGTGCCGAGTGCAATAGTGGAGCCAAATAACTTGCCTTTCGGATGTGTGTTTGCTCAAACATGTTATTCATTTGGGATCTCAAATGGGTGTTTCTGAAACACTAGCCCAAAAATTGACGTTTGAGCAAACACTCATCCCCCAAACCACAATCAAAACTAAGCTTAACTGATAAGAACAAAACCACTAGATACTATGTTGTCCGAAGCCTAACTGATAAGAACAAAACCACTAGATACTATGTTGTCCAATTCTTCCATACTCCCAACTTTTCAAAGAGAGATCTTGTAAACTTCATAAATTATATTCTTAAAAGTATGTAAGATTCTCAATTAGGAACGTCCTTGATGCTCCAAAATAGTGTTGTGCCCATGTCCCCACTATGTAGGATAAAAGTATTGTACACGAAACGGAAAGTCCACAATACGTCATCACGCGCAAAAGTATGTTCCGTGTTCGTACAGCTTTGTGTCGTATTTGTGTCCATGCAACATATTAATAATTATCAAGAACAACGTACCTCTGTCCCGACTTTGAAGAGAAACGAGGGGTCGGCCAGCATCCGATCCCGCAACAACGAGCAGCTACTCATCATCCACCCCATCAGCCAGCCTGACCCCTACATAAACCACCACAACAAAACAACATCAACCCAATAATCCCCCTCATTTTCCCCATATATATACAAATCCAATCCATGACAACACAACTCTAACCCCAAAGACCCCTCATATTTTCCAAATTTGCAAATCCAAACCCATGACACAACAAAAGTATCCCCAAAACCCCCTACTTTTCTCAAAATTTACAGAGTTAATTATCCAAATGGTGCATGAGGAATGTAGTGGTCGTCGTTTTAGTGATTTGAACTTTTTTTTGTTAGTTTGGAACGTAAGCTTTGCATTTTGGTTTAAAGAGTGTATGAACTATGTTCCGTTGGTGCTTTTGGATAAAAATCGTTAAAAATTGACATGTGATGGTCACGTGTCTTATTATTTAGGATTATTTTTGTCTTGAGCAGACGCTACTTTGGCTATGATTGATTGTAGAACAGTCATTTTGTACTCGACAAAAGCTATTTGTTTATGTAAAATTTCTTCGAACACCAACATTTTTCTGAAAATGATAAAATGATAGTCCAACAACAAAAACTTGACAAAATAACCCTAAAAAATAAGGCAGTGACCATCAGATATCCATTTTCATCGGTATAACCTAGTCCAGGCACTCATTAAACCAAAATGTAAAGTATATGAACCAAATTAACAAACAAACAAAAAAAAATCAATTACCAAAACGGCGACGACTACGTTCCTCGTGCATCATTTGGACAATTAACTCAAATTTTCAAATCCAACTTCAAAACAAAACATAAAAAAACTACCTGGAGCTCCAGATACCTATCGAGGATCAGCCTCCTCAACCCTCCGTCCCTCGCCGCCTCCATCATGTCCGCCGGAAGCGCCGCTCCCCGCGACTCGACCTCCTTCATCACCTCCTCGAACTTCAGCACCGGTCCGAACTCCGCCTCCCCCTCCCCGTCGTCACCGCCGTCGTCACCGCCGCCGCCGTGATTTCCTCCGCCGCCGCTGTTAGCAGGCGGGAAGTTGTTCGGGCCTCCACTGGACCCGATAAGGGCATCGGAGCTCCGAATGGGAGTGAAGCGGGTCCGTCGGGAGAGGTAGAGGGAGAGGGGGAGGAGCGAGGGTTTAGGGTTTGGCGGGAGGTGGAGTGGGTTGTTGGTGGAGAAGGAGGAGGAGGGAGAAGAGAAGGAGAGTGCCATGCTAGGGTTTAGGCTTTGGAGAGAAGAATGTGTTTTATAAAATAAAGTTTTCTTTCTTTTCTTTTTTTCTTAGGTTGACGAATGCCGGCGACGTCAGGAAGACGAAGAGACGTTTACAGCAAATAAATCCTCACGTAATAAAATTTTCGATCAAAACGTTCCCTTCTGGCAACTAAATATTAGAATTTAACATTAAAAAAAATTAAAAAATTGAAAACCCTAAACTACCCTCCCCCTCTTCTCCCTCCACCGTGCCTCCTCCCTCCTCCCCTCACTCTCCCTCCCTCCTCCCCGCATCGTCGGCCTCCTCCTCCCGCAGCTCTCTTCCCCTCCTCTTTCTCCGACACCTACTCTCCTGCTTCGGCGGCGGCGACGCAGCAACAGCAACGGCAGCGGCATGAGACAGCAGCAGTGGCAGCGGGGTGCGCGGGTGTCACGCATGTCACGTCCCGATTCCGTGGAATCGTAGAGGCGTCCCCCAAGCGCGACCGTCGTGCGGGCCTAGAGTTGCGCCCGCACAAGGCTAGAGTATTTTGCATAACGAGCACATATTCAGAGTAGCAGATAAATTGAAATACAAGTTGAAGATGGAAAAGTTCTCTTTATTGATAATGAACATATATTACAAACTCTTGAACGAGTTAGCTAATTTGTCGCACGGGCTTACAAAAGTGTTGACTCAAAATGAGATAGCAGTCATGTACATTACATCCCTTTACTAAACTTCAAAATGATAAGGACCTCCGGGCTGGATGACGGCCTTCCCACGGAGCTGCATTGTGTATTGAGTTGCAAGCTCCTTCCTTCAAGTACTTTAAAATGCGGCGCGATCAGGATGTGCCTACAGCTGGACTGGATCGGGAAGACGACTTCGGCTCCTCACTCGGAACTCCTTAGTGCGGAGAACCTGTTTCAACGAGGGTCAGTATGTTGAAACATACTGGTGAAGACGAGCTAACCCAACTATACCAATCAACACGTTGTTTATATGAAACATACATATTATTTGTGGTCTTTCTATCTTGCCTTAGTTCATTTACAAGTATGCAACATATAGAATTTTACTGACATGAACTTGCCACCGCTCGGTGGCTTTTACCTGCTCGTCTGAACCACCTGCACAATACTTACCATGCCTTCCCTGCCACGAAGACACAAGTTAGTTTGCAGCAGGTTTAAATATATGTAGTGATCACTGGCTTGATTGCCATAATGGACACTAGTCAATGACGAGGATGGTGTGCAACGACATGTACGTGAGGTGCTGCATACCATCACGTCCAAGAACGTGAGACTAAACGTGAAGTTCCGTCCGGAATCGGATCGGTGCCAATGCCCCAGCAGCCGTCCGCAGGAACTATACCTTGTGCACAAGTTGTCCGTGATCGAACGGTATGATTAATTTTGCCAAACATTTTCATGCAGTTCAGGCAACACGAGTACGAGATAATTAACATTTTCATGCCGTTCAGGCAACACGAGTACAAGACAATTACTATTGCATGATTTATTTTGCATAGTCTTCCTGACAGTTTATTTCATAACAAGTTTGTTCCTTACTTAGCACAATTAGAAGAAGATGCATTCTAACTCAATTGAAGCATGTATAGAATATTTGAAATGAACTAGCATACAATAAGATAACAGTTCACATGTTTGATTGACAAGCAATATAATCCAAGTTTATTCCCTTTTTTATCTTGACATCTTTTAGTTATTACTTGGGTATCGTCTGATCGGGACAACAAGAATGCAAGATTTAGGTGTGAAGACTTGGAAGCAGGGCTAGCTAATCGGGATGGTAGCCACTCGCCTTGTTGGTTGGAAGGGAGAAGGAAAGAGGCGCTTCAAGACTCCGCTCGTAAGCCGTCTACTGCTCGTTCACCTGCATTGCACGAACAACTCGATCAATACCTCTTCCTCTCTTTCCAATCTCGAAATTGAAGTGCAGTTCAATGAACGAAAATAATGAAATCCATCGAAACCGTTCAAGAAAAATAAGCAAATCTGAAAACCAACTCAAAGCACCAAAGCAACAAGCGACAACGAAATCTGAGACAACAAAAGATACAGCGGAGAGGTCCATCCTGACTCTGCCGCTAAGTCGATCTCGGGGGCACGGTCCACTGAATATGGGAATCGATTCCGAAGAAGCAAATCCATAACGAGGACGAGTTCTTGTTTTAATCTATCCCAATCGAACGATACCATCTTGTATTTCTTAGCCGCGCTTCCCGAATAGGGGAAACGGGGCACCACAACGCCCCAGTCCCAAAATATCGAGAGACTAGCCACGAGGCAATGTCCAGCAGCACACTCTAATGGGCAAACCCAATTTAATGGACCCATCAAGGTGTACTTAAGCTGTAACACAATAATAAAGTCTACTAAACATGTCATAATCTAATCTCATCCATGGAAGATAAATATGATCAAAATTAGCAAAATTAAAATATACGGTTTATGCCGGAAAGGTACGAAGTTGGACGAATTTGGAAACATTGGGCAATTAATAATTCGACTGGAACAACCAACGGCTGGAGGCGACCGTGCCGGGAGGATCTATAACTGTCATCAAGTCTCAATAAAGTAAATCGGGGAACAACCCGATAATAAGTCTGATACACTGGTTCAACAGACCAGAAATAAAAGAGTCTAATAAAAGAAAATACTGAGTATAGATAACAGATACTCAGAAGAAATCCTCGGCCATCACCTCGTCCTCGGGAATCGGTTCAGCTCCAGTGTCTGCTCCTGCTCCTGCTTCTACTCCTGCCCCATATACCTCGGGATAGAATTCCTCTGCTAAACCTGGGGACATAATCCAGAATCCAGGTCCTCAGGGGACATAGCAAGGTACAAAATAACACAAGCCAAAATAAATGCAGTACAATAATAAATGAAACAATAGGGTAAACTATGTAACCATCTGTGTGAAATGCAAATGAGAGCATCACTAGTACTCAAGCTGAGACCGCTAAAAGCTTTGTGTCGGGGAGCCGGTAGCAGTAATATCACGTAATGTGCCTAGCTCTGATGTAGAGTCTACGGCCTCACAATAATAAATACATATATAAAAATAGCCTGTAGCCTGTGAGTCTCTTCCCACCCAATGTAATCACACGTCTCATGTCCACAACGTCTCATGTCCATGTCACGCAAGATCATAACTAATGCAGCAAGTCATATAATAGCTATGAATATAATGTCTATGTCACAAATCCTGTAACCTATACAGAATCACCATAAATATCTCAGGAAGATTCTGACTCATGAATAGTATCAGTTGTCCTGGGTATGACGTACTTGATGATGCAAGCACGAGAATGTATAGGGTCTCGATATCCATCTCTAGGTGATGTTACACAACTCCGCGTACGGCGTTGACACCCGAATATTATTCGGACGTTAAGCAATGTCACACGGTCCTAGGTTGAACATATACATCATATAAATAAATCAAGGAATATTATGTAACAAGAACTGCAAGGTTGGCAAGGTACACTTGCTTGGGGTTTGGATACCAACAACTGCTCCGGTATCAGCAGAATCTGCAGGTACTCCTCCGAAAGCTGTAATAAACATTACCATCAGGTTCAAAAGATATCAAATAGCTAGAATTGTCTGTTCATGAGTCCAATTTGGATACAGGGGCAAAAGTGACAGTTTCTGGTCAAAGCGGGGTCCACATGTGGCCCGCTTCGTACGAAAAAATGTGTCAGAGACAATATTCTCCAAATTCGTCAAACTTAGTGTCTACAAGTCCAGAACGATGATACGAACCCAACGGAATGTCCAAAACTGAATTTCGATGAGCCGATCACAAAATCGTCCGTCAAGTGGAGCCGTGGGGCCCACGATACGCAATTTTGTCAACGTTCTCAGAATCGAACCAAACTTGGGTCACATGACCAACGTATTGCTACGAGTCCGATGGCATAAGTTTCATTTCGATACGACGTGCGTACATGAAGTTACAACGAGTTCCAGAACATGGCCGATACGGGGTGTTGTCGACGGATACTCGTTGATTTCGGTGTGCACGCACATCCAAATCAACATTCACGAAATCCCACACGTCCGTATTAATGGCGTGCACCTTTCGGTGAAGTCCACGCACGACCAAGCCGTCCTATTTAGCGGGGCACACCCAGTTCCGGGAAAATTAGGGTATTTAAATAACCAATATTTTGGTCATTTTCACCCTCAAAAATATTAAAATCTACAGCACAATAAATTATACTAAAAATAGGATTAAAATCTAGGTCATATGGTCTAATTAATTGTTCAGATGGATTTTGAAAACATTTCACAGGTTGGTCGCAAAACGGTCGCGAACTGGGGAGTTCGGGACGAATTCTAATTTTCAGAATTGGGGGTTTATTTTCCTGATTTTGCGTCGCAGTTTGCGACTGACACAGGACGCGACACACCGAACCAATGGCACGGGTATCGAGAGGGTCACGCAGGGTATGCGCACAAGTCGACAGAACAAAAAATGAGGCAGCGAGGAGAGAGAAAACCTCACCTGAGCAGGGCGTCGGTATCGACTGAATAACGCGTTCGCGAGGAAGCTCGTCGCGGCTACGGAAGTGCTGTGCTCGGCGGTGGTTGCTGCTGAGGTCGGCGGCTACTGACGGCGAGGGCGCGGCGAAGTCGGGTCGGTCGGCCTGCGAGGTGGTGTCGGAGGTTGGCGGTGAGGTCGCCGGAGGTGGTGGAGGATGATGGTGTTTGTGATGGTGATGGTGGTGATCGGGTTGGGGGAGCCGGGGTTTAAATAGGCCGGGGAGGAGATGGGCCGCCCGCCGTTGCGGGGAGGTGTGTGGGCGGGGAGGCGGAGCATCGATGGAGGCGTTGGGGAAGTCGAACCGAGGGGACGCCGGCGGGACGCGGCGGTCGGAGTCGCGGGTCGGGGCGATCGGGATTCAAAATTGTAATATTTGATAACGGGTCGGGTTGCGGGTTGGGTTCAGACCCGACCCGACCAGCTAGGGTTTGGATTTATTCAGGGTCGGTTCAGCATGGTTCGGTTTGGTTCACTAAACCGGATTTTATTTGGTTTAAATTGGTTTATTTTGGGTTTATTTAAATCATTAATTTTTAGGTCTTTTAAAATAGTTCTGGGGTCCAATAAATTGCAGAAAAATTGTTGTAAGTCTAATATTTTATTTTACACCCAAAAATATTATTTTCATGATATTTTAATATTTATTTTTATTACATAAAAATATTTAATTCAGAAGAACATTTATTTAATTATTTAAAAATAGCAGAAAATTCCCAAAAAAATATTTTTTTTAATTTCTGAAAAATACGGATGTTTACAGCGGGGAAGGCGAAGTGGCGCGGGAGGATGCAGAGGGAGGAAGAGGGGGAGCTCAGGGGAGGCACGAGGTGGTGCGGAGGAGGAGGGAGAGACGTGAGGGGAGGAGGGGGGAGCACGAGGTGGTGCAGAGGAGGAGGGAGAAGGAGGAGGAGAGGGTGAGGGCTGGAGGAGGGGAGGAGGGGGGAGAGCTTGTCGGCAGGGAGGATGGCGCGGGAAGGGTGGTGAGGACTCAGGTGGAGAGGGGAGGGGAGGGGTTTGGATTAGTTAGGAAGATTAGGATTAGGATTAGGATTAAGGAGGAATATATTAGTCATTTCAAGTCTAAATTAACTGCAGAATTCAAAATAGATGTAAACCGAGTAAAAATAAAATAAAAAATCTTTTAAATCAGAAAGCTTTAAATGCAAAAATACAAATCTAAGAAGAAATTTATAGACTTTACCCCTAAAAGGCCCACTCTAGATTTATATAGGTCAATATTACTCATAGGTGCAAGTAGCAGGTATTAGTTTTGTTCGCTAAAAAGCTTGTGAGCTGAGGTTGTATGAGGATATAGCTTTCGGTTGTGCTATGACTACAACCATAGCATTAGAGCATCTCCAACCCTGTCGTGAGTTTAGAAGAAATGGTTGCCACGTAGAAATTACGACATAATATTTCAAAAATCCTTCTCCAATACAAATGTGAAGTTTGTTGTGAAATTGACATGACAATGATATGACAAGGACAATGTGGAGTTGGTTGTCTAGATCTAGACAATGGACTTCACAATGACTTTATTTCACATCATCAATTATGAATAAAAATATTTATAAAAAAAAGTGAAAAAATTGTCTTGGAAGTTGAAAAAAGTTGTTTTTATTGTCTTCTCAATACTTTTGCAATGGAGAACACTTTTCTATCTCATTATCTTGTGTGAATATAATCATGCCACATAGAAAAGGCATTGTTTTGTGTCTCATGCTACATAGAAATCATAACACAAGACAAGACAATAGGATTGGAGATGCTCTTACAATCTTCTTACAATTGACAACATAGCGCTGATGTGGCGAAGATGATGTGGTGTATATATATATATATATATATATATATATATATATATATATATATATATATATATATATATATATATATATGATCCGGATCAAGAGTCTCGCTTATAAAGTCCCCAAAAAGTTTCGTGTTTTCTAGTCGTTTGATCGTCTTTAAGTATTCTAATATTGACCGTTGATTTGATCAACGGTCAAGATTAGATGACTTAAAGCACCATCAAACGGACCACAATGATGAAACTTTTTGGGGACTTTATAAGCGAGACTCTTGATCCGGATATATATATATATATATATATGGTTATTTACACTAACTACCCCTAAATTTTGGACTTATTACACGGGGTACCCCTATTTTAAAACTAATTACACTGACCGCCCCTCCCTTTAGAAAAAAAAAAATTAAAAATAGGGGTAGTTAGTGTTATAAATTTTTATTTTTATCTTAAAGTAGGGGTACCCCGTGTAATAAACATAAAATATAGGGGTGGTCAGTATAATTAGTTTAAAAATAGGAGTACCCCGTGTAATAAGTTTATAATTTAGGAATAGTTAGTGTAAATAACCCATATATATATATATATATATATATATATATATATATATATATATATATATATATATATATATATATAAACAAATGTGAGTTGAAACCTATTTCTTCCTGGCTCTTGATAAAAGCACTACAAAAATGACTCATGACAGCCTAAATTTTCACCATTGATAATTACAAGTTTGTCACTCCCAAAAATTACTCACCGGACTGTCCACTTCCAATTGATTTTTTTTGTAATCAGGACTGTCAAAATTTTGAGAGTCCTTTCATTGGTAGGACTGTCAAAATTTTGACAGTCCTAACAATTTGACTGTCAAAATATTGACAGTCATAAAAAAAGATGTTGATTTTTTATGACTGTCAAAATTTTGACAGTCCTTTTAATTTGTAGGACTGTCAAAATTTTGACAGTCCGGAGAGGAGGGCTACGCGAGGTGACACGAGGGCGTGGCTGCATGGAGGCCGGAAGGGGGGTGGGGGGAGGGGACGAGGAGGAGAAGTTGGAGTTGGAGGAGGAGGCGGCGGCGGTGGGAGGCGGAGGCGAGGGAGGCGGGGGAGGACGCGTTCACCTCCGCTGCCGCTTCTGCTGCTGTTGTCGCCGCCGCCGCCGGCGCGAGGCGTAGCCACAGCCCCCCGCGAGCGCGTGCCTTCGCCGTGCGCAGCCCCCCCGCACGCTGCTTCTTCTTCTTCATTGTCTTCTCCATCGCCTTCGTGATGGAGCCGACGGGAATGTGCTTGAGGTGCGGCTCGGCGGCGGCAACGCGGTCGACAGCGAGGTCGACGACGCGAAGAGGGGAAAAATCGCGAGAGGATGGAGGAGGAGAGGTCGGAGGGGGTTGGGGTGAGGGAGGAGCAGGAGGAGGGAGGTGAAGAGGGTAGACAGTCCTAGTAAAATTTGGACTAGTTTGAGTTTATGGTAGTGCCAAGATGCCTCTGCATTAGGTAGAGGATGAAAACACAAAATTATGTTTTTTTGCTTCACAGTGATAGTTTTCTATACTGCATAATCTGCTTTCATTTGCTCTTGCAAGTTGTTCTGCGTTTAGGGGACAAATGGGTTTGATTCTACATTTGGGTTCATACCTGTTTTGTTTGCTCCTCAAATTTGAATTTGACATTACCAGAAATTGTTGTGGTGCAGTATGATTACAAGAGATGGGTGATTGTTTTTGCATGTTAAAATTATTATTTTAGCTAATCCCATCTATGTATAGTTTAGCATGTTAAAATTTCAATGTCCTAACATGTTTAGGCTCTCAAATGGCACAAAATAAAGCAACTGAACTTGAATGGGATCTTGCAAAGATCCCATATTATTGTGAAGTTACGCCTATGTGCAAATTACTCAATGGAAGTACCCCTTGGAATCGTGGTCGCAAATTTCTTAAAAGTGCAAAGAGGTCTATTTTTGTTGTTGTTTAGTTCATTCTCTTGATTATTATTGTTTTACAAATTTCTAAAAAAATAAAATGAACAGTCTTATTTTGATTTACATAGAATGATTGATGCGATTTAATGATTGATGCGATTTTTGGTGTTGGGCGGATTAACTTCGGTTTTGTCGTTGCGAAGGCGGCTTTTGCAAAATAATAACATTGAAGATGCCTATGAGCATAAGACATAATTTCTTTTGTTGTCCATCATCTTCTAGTGTAAGTGAAACTTTTTTACTTTGTTCACAACAAGTCAATTGTTATTTATGTGTAACTGTGATTACAATTATAATTTGTTTGTTCAATATGTGTAGAGGGAAAAATCCAGATTGTGAATATATTGATTGGATGCAAAAATCTAATACCTCAAAGACAAAGAAGAAACTAGTGTATGATGGAGCTACTACTTCTTCGGGACAAGGCAAGAAAATCATGAAGTATATCCTATTAGAAGTTGAAATTGAACAACGTGTAACGCAACGTCAAGTCGAAATATATGGTTCCTTTTTGAAGAAATATGAAGGATTTAATATTTAGTAATTTGGAGGATTTAAGATTTAGTAATTGTATTGTACTGACTAAAAATCTCTTGTTTCAATTGTCTCTAAATTCTAATGTTTCGGCATTGTATCGTATGTTTGTTCAAGTTTTTACTTGGATTGAGTTGATAAATGTGGCATCAACTCTTATGCAGTTCACTTGGCAATGGTAAAGAGTTGGTGATGTTTGTGTTAATATTATTACCATTTTCTATTTCATTTTAGGTCATTGAAAATATACTGATTAGCCAAGGCAAATTGTAATGAGCTCTCCTTTCTTATATCTGGGCTTTAGATGAGACAAAAGTTGAATGTGAACCATATAGAACAACAAAATGAAATAAAACTTATTGGTTGTATATAACAGAAAGAAAGGAAACTATAAAAACAATATTACTCTTGACACCTTCTTTTCTCAAAGTTCATCATGGTTCTAATGTTTTATCATTCAAATAGTGTTTGAATCTGTATCATTGGTTGTATATAATAGAAAGAAAGGGGCAAAGAATTATTGACAGCACTATTAACATTGCACATTGAACCTGTACCATTTCGCTTTGAACCTGAATTATAGAGTATACAGTAAGCCATCTTTACAACTTCCCTCATTAAAATCCAAAATTCATAAAATCCAAAATCCATACATCTAAAATTCCAATTATATATTTTGACATGTAATATTGCACATTGAACCTGTAACATTGCACTTTGAACATGTAAAATCCATGCTTCATAAAATCCAAACTTCATTATATACACAATTCTAAAAACGTGATATAATCCAAACATCATTACAACCATAGTTCTAAAAACTTCATACAATCCAACTTAATATAATCCAAACTTAATTACATGTTCTAAAAAACTTCATTACAACCATGGTTCTTGTTCACTCCAAAACCTTTTAGAACAACATTGGTTCTTGTTCATTCATGCCAAAAGTTGAAGCTTCCCAAAAGTTGGGTAGGAGGTCGGGACATTCTATATGCATGTGGCACATTCATGCCAAAAGTTAAATCTCCTCCAAAACTGAATTGACAAGTCTGCCAATTAATATAATTTTTCAAAACATATGTTAAAATCAATCCATCAAATAGAATTGACCAGTTTGCAATATTCATAAAATAAGACCATAATGTGGAAATTATTACCTTGATAATAAAAATGAAGACCTCATAAAATGTAAAACGACACTTACACTTGCTTGTGGCGGCCAAATATATGAATTATTAGGCATTTGAGCAAAGAGATGGATTAGGAGCGGAAAATTCCTACAAAATTGAAATATTTTATAGATTTACGATTGCAAACATTCCAATAATAAAAACAAAACTAAATATCATAGCATATACAATCTCACCGGCACTTTCTCCTAGGGAGTTTTTTGTTTTTTACTTCCCCTTCTTGGTTTTTGGTTAGAAAGAGCATGATCTCATATGCTATTTTTCTCCAAACTATATACCATGATACCATCATAATGTCATAAACACTAAAATTAAAAAATAACTCACCATTACTCCTAACAAACTTACCTGATTTTTTCTGCTAGATTGATGAGCTCGTTTTCCTTTACCATAAGTTTTAACATATGGATGTATTCTTGGCCGACCTTTTGGTATCTTATCTAGTGGGTCCCTAACTTCTTCACTTGCGTTTTCTGCACAATCAATGATGTGAAAAGTCGGATTGTTGGGTTGATTTAATAGTCTTGCTACTTTCAGAATTTGGAGTTTTAATATGTGTAGCTTCAATTCATTTTCTACCCACTCTTTATAACGACTGTATGGTTCATCATTCGTTACTCCCAAATCAGCTACCTTGGAAAAAAGATTTTGGAAATCATATTTTTTTGTTCTGCAGTAGCAATCCAACCATTATAAGTAATTTTACACCTCGAGTGAGATCTCTTCACATCTTTCCTCCATCTCCTCAAAAAATATTTTTTGGAAGCGAATCAACATCATATTCTTTGATAAACACATGTCTGCATAGAATTCCTCTAAACTCAAACATGTGACAATTGCAGAAAAAATCACATTCATGCATGTGAAATAAAACAGGGAAGACCTAAATTTTATGAAAGCCACAGACCAAAGTTCTTGCTTGGACATCATACTCTGCAACCTCTACACCATCTTGTGCATCAATTACTTTACATTACATCTTTCCTATCAACTCCTCCATAAACTCTCTAAATTTTGGAAGGGTAAAAACTTGTTGAACTTGTGCTTCCATTTCGTAAAAAGTGATGCATAGAATAACCTGTGAAAATGACTGAAAGCTGCATATATCCTCTCTTTTTTCTTAGAGCATTTTCATACTGCTCTACAAATTGCTTTAAAGTTGTCTTTGAATTGACATACCCATCAAAAATGAATTCATACTCTCACTTCTCTAAGCAATTGACATCCCATCCCAAAACATTATTTTTACGAAGCAAGGTACCTACCGTGTCCTCTCCTCATATAATTCACTCAACCAAGTATTTTTCTTCAATTTGTACTTATCAATCATCTCAGCACAAAGTTTCTCAAACTCTGTAGTGGTTTGGGTATTATATACCACAATTTTCAAACTAACACAGATAGAATCATAATCATTATAAGCTTTGAGTTTTTCATTCACCTTTTTTCATTATGTGCCACGAAACACCACATGTGCCTACTATTAGGAGAGACCATCTCAATTGCATTTTGCATAACTTTGTCTTGGTCTATGATTATTCCTTTAGGAGCTACTCCGTTCATGCACTCAAGCCATGTAGTGAACAACCAAACAAAAGTGTATGTATCTTCGTTTGATAGCAATGCACATTCCAACAAGATAGATTGCCTATGATGGTTGACACCAACAAATGGTGAAAATGGCATATCATATTTGTTTGTTAGATATGCTGAGTCAAATGTGACGACATCACCAAACTCTTTGTATGCTTCTTTGTACCTACCATCTATCCAAAACACAGTCCTTAATCGATTTTTGTGATATAAATCCATAAAAAATACAAACCTTGTATTCGATGCTTGCACCTTAAAAAATACTTTTGAATTGCAAGAGCATCTCCTTTCCCTAATCGTAGACGGCTCTCTTTTTCAATGAAATTTCTAGCATCTTTATCTATACATCCCATATACACATATCCATCAGATTCGACCACGATTGTATTGATAATTTTGTTTGGTCTAACTCCCGCTATATATCATGTAACACGAGTTTTCTTTTCATTGATGGAGTGAGTTTTCGGTTGTACTGATAAAACCGAGTCTTATTAGGCTTAAATCATGATTATTGTGGTAAAGAACTAATTTTGTAATATCCCATTTGCCATCAATGTTTAAACGTGCCGAAAGCCTAACCTTGCAACCGGTTCTACCTTGAGGTCTGGATTTTAACACATTTAACCCCTTACTTTGCCAATACTTGTTACCTAGACTACACTCAAGTGCAATATATCACAATTCTCCATCATCACCCTTTTCTCGAATGTTGTCTCCTCACTGAAAATCCCTTGTAATATCCATATAATCTAAAGACCTCATACATTTTTCTAAATCCTCAAACTTTACCCCCACCTCAGGTGTGACTACATCAATGAATTCAATTTCTTTCAATTCTCCATCACATATATTTGGATCATATTCTTCTTGTAAAATCTCCTCATTAGGATGCTCAGCTTCCATGCCTACATTTTCTTCCTGTAAGAATTCTTTAGACGAGTTATCTCCTTCCATGCCTACATAAGGGGTTAAACAATAATATTATATATGTTTATCAAGGTAATAATTTTTTTTTATCATATCCTGGTAAATATAAAGTATATAATAACAACAACAACAACAACAACAAAAAACTAATTTCATCATATCCTTGTATTATATAGCATAGAAGGGAAAGAGATAACCTTCAATGTGATGAAACAATGCCCTAATTTCAGAAATAAAAATCCTAATTTCAGAATCAAAATTTCAAAATCATAACCCTAATTTCAGTTTCCCCCTAGTTTACAGTACACATCACGAACTAGTAGAGAGAGAGAGAGAGAGGAAGTATCCATTTCTTCGGGATGGAATCCAGGTCGCCGTCGTTCTAGGGTTTCGATGGCCGTATTGTTAGTTTGAGAGCAAAGTAGAGAAGAGAGGAGAAATGAATCATTTCTTTTTTAGATTTTGTTTTGTTTATTAGCAATAAAAGCCACGTTGGCAGCTGCCACCTAGGCACCACATCGTCGGTTGTAAGAAGGTTGTAATGCTTTGGTAGTAATCCTAGCATTATTGTATAGCTTTTAACATAACTGGATAGAACAAATGATTAGTCATGTCCATAAATTTAGGATAAAAACTTTATTGTTGTCTCTAGTTCTTGTGTAATAGGATAAGTTGTATCGAGAAATAATAAGCATTGAAGAATAATTTTTAAAAAAATTAATATTATGTAAAAAAAAATTATTAGAAAAAGTAAAATTGTTATAAGTAACGCTATGGGAAATCAAACTTGGTCAACCAAAGAGAATATCTCCAACCTTAACCACATGAGCTAGAAGAGGTGTTTAGTTATAGATATACAATATTATGTAGTTAAGCAATTAGTTAAAATTTATTTATTTATTTAATTTTTTAATTACCTGAGGATATATGTACAACTTAGACGTCTAACCTTTTCAAGGCCTTACATAAAAAAACTAGTAAATGCACATTCGTTGCACATACTTTTTTTTAATATTATTGTAAAATAGTTTAAATATTTTAATTATAATTTATTATGGATATATATCTCTATTTTTTTTAAATAAATGTTTAAAAATTACAAACAGCTTAGACGACTCACTTTTGAACCGTTTTGAAGCCTCATTATAAGAATAGAGAAGAAAAATAGATTCCTAAGGGTCTGTTTGGCAATTATGGGAGTAGCGGTTATGAGGCGTTTTTAGAGTACCGGTTATGAGAGGCCCGATTTTGAGTAGTTTTAAGTAACGACTTTTAAACCAATATAATCCATGTTTGATAACGAACGGTTTTGAAAAACTTTTACAAGAATAAATAAAATAAAATTAATAAAATCGCTCAAATTTTACCGATTTGTGGTGTTTATAAAGCCATCCAAAATTATATTACACCGATTTTTGAAATTTTTTGAGCCGACTAAAATCAGGACCTCATAAAAATTAACAAATAGTGATTTCCATAGACGGTGAGTTCAAAAATACTCCAAAACCAATGAAAACACCGTTAACAAGCAGACCCAAAAGCTTTGGTAACCGATCGGATCCCCGCTCTCCCTAAAGACCAGGAAGAGCTTAACTACTACTACTACTACTTCCTAGCTATTCTTCTTCATCTCTTTCCTAACTTGAGTCTCATCTCATCTAATCTCATCTCATCTCTGTGGCCTTCCCCATCATCCCATGTGCGAGACCAGTATTCCATAAGGGATTCCTTCGCTTGGCACGAGCGCGACCCACATCGGATGGGCCAACCCCTTCTTGTGTAAATATATTAGTTTCTCTTCTTTGCTCTCTTAAAGTTGTTGTGTGGGGAACCCCTTGGGCCACACGCGCGCGCCGCCGCCGCCGCCGCCTGGCCCGGCTAGGTTCGGTTCGACGTGCGTAACGGGTGCGGGTACGCGCCCACATCTGCGGACGCCGAATGCCGATTCGATTTCCTCTTCGGGTTCGGGCTGGGACCATAAAATTCTTTTTGCTCCTCTTCATTTGTTCTTTTAATTTTCTGAACGTTGGAAAATTAATTTTTCCGTTACTAATTGTTTTTTGAACCGTTATAAACTTTTGTGTCCAGATTCATTCCTCTGTGACTGTGTAACGGCTGAATTAATAGAAAATTAATTCAGACCGTTACATAGTGTATGGATTATTATATATATGTGTGATTCCCTTTGTGAATTTCCATCAGAAAAATTCTTTCCTCCAAACAATTGCTGCCAACATCCTGTCCAATCTTCGTCATTTCAATCGTCTCCAAGCTCTGGGCAGAGCTAAGTCCTGGTCGTTCTCTCCGAGTCGTGTGCGACTACGAGATACCGGTAGTGAGGGGATTTTACCACTAGGAGATTTGAGAAACGTCTGCACACAGATCCCGAATCAACTCTTAGGGCAGTGCTTCGTGCACGACTTTCCCAGAGGCCGGTAACATCAGTCTAATTTTATTTTTATTCACAAATTTTTTCAATAAGAAAAAGACAATATTTCTAACAATCTAAGAGTTGAATTATTTGTTACAATTGATTTTTCTAACTATTTGTTACTGTTTGTTTAAATAGTTACTGTTAATCGTATGTTAGAGTTGATTTATTCTAGGAAAAAAAATATTCAACTTAATAGTTACTGTTTGTTTAAGCAAATTCTTCTAGCAATTTGTTACTGTAGCAATTTGTCTTCTAGCAATTTGTTAACAGTTACTCTACCAATTTGTTAATAGTTACTCTAGCAATTTTCTTTTTAAAAAAAAAAATTCAACTTAATAGTTACTGTAGCAATTTGTTTCAATTCCTCAAATGATTTATTTGTTTACTTATCAAGTTGCTTACTATACTGTCAAACTGCAAATTTGCTTAAAGTGTTTTAAAATTTGTTAGCACATTTGATAATTTTGTCAATTGAAATTTTGATCACAAAATTCCTTTCAATTGTAACATACAATTTGCTTCATTTTTAATCACTTAGTTTAGTAAAAATAAAATTGCAAATAAAATCTTCAAATCTAAAGTTTCAAAGTAGGGACAAACTCGGGCACAAGCCGAAAGGGTCATTCTGTCAACCGGGTGTAAATAGCCCTAAGCGACACGGTAGTTAAGAGTCTTCGGACCACCGCTAGCTGGGAACCGGCCCCTACAGCTAACCTGAGTTGATCAACACTTGAAAAATTAAAGATTTTAAAATTGTTTAGCAAAGACCACCTAAACTATTATCTTAGACATTGTTATTAAATAAATTTATATTTTTCAGACTACAATCATGACTGGTAAGGAGGAATCCTCTACTACAAAACCTGCTAAGTTTGATGGCTCATACTTTAAAAGATGGCAGAGCCAAATAAAATTTTGGTTCACGACCTTAGTACTTATTTCAGCCATTGATAGGTCCACACCCATCACAAATGATTATGATGATACTGAGTCTGACATAGGAGTGTCCACCTCCTCGAAACCAAAAAACCCTAAAGAAATAGACTTTCACTGTTTTCATAGAATTCTAAGCGCATTATCTGAATCCTTGTATGATATATTTTTTGAATACAAGAGCGCTAAAGAACTCTGGAAAGCCTTGGAAGATGAATACGGTTGTGATGATGCCGGAATAGAAAGGTTTAATTCTTCAACCTTTAATAGGTATTTCATGGTAGATAACAAGCCAATGAATGACCAACTCCATGAATTCCAAGAATACCTTAGGCATATTCAAGCCAAAGGCACATCTTTCTCCAATAAGCATAAAATAACATGCCTAATAGACAAGCTACCTCCCTCTTGGTCAGATATTTCTAAGGAACTTATCCATACACAGGGAGATCTTACCTACAATCAAGTCCTAAAGAAAATTAGAACCGAAAAACAAATTAGATTGAGGTCTAAGCCTAAGACTGAATCTAAAGCTAAGGTAAACCTTGTAGAAGGCCAAGGAAAACCCAAATCTAATTTTTCTTATAAATCCAAAAAGAATTTCATCAAGAAGAAGAAAAACTTTCAGCCTAACCACCAAAACCACCATCACCAAAACCAAAAACCTAGAAACTTCAGTCAGACTCAGGATCAGAAGAGATTTTGTTTTGTGTGTGGTAAAACAAACCATATGGCCACCAACTGCTACCATAGGAAGAAGGAAGCTGTTCAGACCTCCTACAAAGGAAAGGGCTCAGTTAGACCAGAAGCGAACATGCTTCACAAAGGTTCTTCGAGTTCCTTCAGGTCTGTAAGCTTTCAACCCCTTATTAACCTCTTACCATTCTGATGATTGGTGGTTGGATTCTGGAGCTAATATTCACGTTTCGTTTGATCGCTTCTGTTTTTCAAACTATCAGGAATCAAGTGGAGGAGGTGTGACCCTAGGAGATGGCTCAACGACACAAATTATTGGAAGAGAAAAAGTTGACCTGAAGATGACATCAGGAAAAATCTTAACCCTTCATGATGTTCTTCATGTGTCGTCTGTCAGGAGAAACCTAGTTAGTGGATCCCTTCTTGTAGCCTCAGGATACAAAATTGTAATGGAGGCAAATAAAGTAGTATTTTCTAAGCATGACTCCTTTATAGGAAAATGCTTTGTAAAAGACGGTTTTTTCATATTAAGCACAATGAATAAAATTTCTGATTGTTCTCTCATTGTCTCTAATATAGAATCTTCAAATGTTTGGCATGGCAGACTAGGTCATGTGAACCTAGGTTCCATTAAAAGAATGATGACTTTAGATCTTATTCCCAAGACTCCAATAGATGACAAACACAAATGTGAAATCTGTGTTCAAGTCAAACACACTATATTACCATTCAAATATGTAGAAAGAAATTCTGACCTTCTAGAACTTATCCATAGTGATGTATGTGACTCAAATAGGATTTTGACCAGAGGCGGTAGAAAATACTTTGTTACGTTTATAGATGATTATTCAAAGTATTGTTATATCTACCTTCTCAAAACCAAAGATGAAGTTCTAGATAAATTTAAGGTCTACAAATTTGAAGCTGAGAATCAATTAGAAAGGAAGATTAAGATCCTTAGATCTGATCGTGGTGGAGAATATACCTCAAACGAAATGATTAACTTCTGTGAAGAACATGGAATAATTCATGAGGTAACTGCTCCACATTCACCTCAGTCTAACGGAGTTGCTGAACGCAAGAACCGCACTCTGTTAGATATGGTGAATGCCATGCTTCTCAGCTCTGGTGCTCCTGATAATTTGTGGGGAGAAGCCCTTTTAACTGCATGTTACATTCTTAATAGGATTCCTAGTAAGACAAAAGATAAGATTCCCTATGAGCTGTGGAAAGGTAGAGCTCCTAGGATTAATTACCTTAGAGTTTGGGGATGCCTTGCTAAAGTCGGAATTCCCGAACCTAAAAAGAGGAAGATTGGTCCCAAGACTGTAGACGCTGTTTTCATAGGATATGCCTTAGACAGCTATGCCAATAGATTTCTAGTGACTCACTCAGAAGTAAATGAAATCTCTAACAATACCATTATAGAAGCAAGAGATGCAGTTTACTTTGAAAACATATTTCCTTTTAAGGATAGAAGTTCAATCTCTTCCTCCATACCCTCTTCTAGTTCTCATGTCCAATTACCTAGCTCACAATCTGAACAAGACTTAGAACCTAGACGGAGTAAAAGGAATATGATTGAAAAAAAATTAGGAGAAGGATTCTTCACTTTTTTGATAGAGGGTGATCCCTCAACTTATGAAGAAGCAATGTCGTCTCCTGATGCTCCCTTCTGGAAAGAAGCCATTAACAGTGAATACAACTCCATCATGGAGAATAACACTTGGTTTCTAACAGATCTACCTTTAGGCAATAAACCAATAGGCTGTAAGTGGATTTTCAAGAAGAAACTCAGAGTCGATGGTACTATAGAGAAATACAAAGCTAGATTAGTTGCTAAGGGTTTTACCCAGAAGAAAGGGTTAGATTATTTTGATACCTACTCTCCTGTAGCTAGGATCACATCCATTAGAACTCTCTTGGCCTTAGCATCCATTCATGATATGCTAATCCATCAAATGGATGTAAAGACAGCATTTTTGAATGGAGATCTAAAGGAAGAACTTTATATGGACCAACCTGAAGGTTTCATTGCTAAAGGTCAAGAAAACACCTTAAATATTCTCTTCCCAACTGGGTTTGGATAATGTTTGACCCAAAATTCTGCGGCTAGTCATAGCTTCCCCATATCATCAAGACAACATAGTCGATGATCTCTCGTGGATTTATGAGGGGGTTAAGCCTCGAGCAGGACCACAAGCCTAAGCTATCGCTTCACAGAATTTGAGCACAGCAATGATTCGTTTCCTACCTCATTGCGTGATATCCAAACACCAATTAGTTCGAGAACATTTAAATAGGTGCCGTTACATACTCAAGAACGATCATCCTTTGTGATGAACGAAAATAACCCTATTACGGAAAATGCTTATGTTTATGCAGACACCCACCAGTGTCATTATAAATTAGAAAAATCACATGATCACATTATTCATCTTCCTACTAAAGATAATGCTGAAAATGGTATTTTTAATTTTATGGTAGATATTCTCCAAAAAATTCAGACAGATGTGAATAACATCTCAAATGATATGAATAATATCAAAACTGATGTGAATAACATCAAAGATTGCGTGAATAACGCAGGCGTGAATAACGCAGATCGGATGAATAATCCAACTGACAAGATGAATAATTTGGTGCTAAAAGCACAAATAATCCTGAACCAAGTCTCTATTGGAATGTCAGGATGATAAAATATACATCTGAAGAAAAAAATAAGGTCGACGCTCAGAAAATCCAAAGGAATTTCTATGAAACATTCCTTAAACTCCAAAAACAAGAGCTCTTGGGAGAAATAAACAGTAGTCAAATCTATGCTTTCTATGAAGAGCATTCTTCGGCTATTGATTTCTATAATGGAAATATAGTGAATATTCAGATGATGAAGACAGCCTGAATATATTAAATAATGAAGAAGGTGAAAGTAGCAGTCAAACACAGCTAATGTTACCAGGACCTCCTGGTCTCTACCCTACTTTCACTGGAAGAGAAGAACCTATGCCTCCAGTGGAAACTCCTCAAATAAATCCTGAGATTAGTCTTGCTCACAGAGAGACAAGTACTGAACCAAATATTACTCCTAATATGCCTGTTTCTAATTTCAATCCTTCGACAAGAGAAGATTGGGTTAATTATAGAACCCAAAAAAGTTACTATAAAAATAAACAAAATAACTCTAGTGATGGACTCATCCTTAACATCGACAATATTTCTCATAGAGAAATTAAAAGATATGTTGATAATTGGGGACAGCAGATGTGTGGAACTATCTATTTCACCCATCAACCTTTAAATACTAAACAATTTCTCAACATGGCCACTAGCTATTGGAAGGGGGATGCCCTTGCATAGCTAAGAAGCCTTGAAATTGGGAATGAAGCTATGACTGAAAAAGTTCGTGCCATCGAAGATCCACAAAAGGCACTCGGAGAGCTTATTGCTCTTTTGGTAGCTGATTTCACGGGAGATGAAATCCATAGTGAAATCGATTATGAAATATTACTTCATAAAATGAAACTTTGCGACATTTGTATGCTAGAAGAATTCACGGCAAAATTCATCGGTCTTTTATTTCATCTAAAAGTGGTTAACCAAAAGAAATTTTGGTTAAAGGGATTTTTTACTAAAATACCCTATCCATGGAACAATATTGTACAGAAAAGGTATGATGAAATCCGAAATAATACTCACTCAACCGGCTTGTTAAAAAGAGCTTGTATGGAAGCTATGGAAAGAATTTGTGAACAAGCCAAAGCACAAAAACAGATGAATAAGACCATTAAGAATTCTAAGTTGGGATATAATTGTTGTCCGAAATATGACGACGATATCAACGCCCAGTTTGGTTGTCCGCCAGAATATGGCAGGACGATTAAAAAGAAATATAAAGCTTTCCAGAAGAAAGGAAAAACTAAATATAAAATCACGAGAAGAAAATGGAAGCCTAATTTTAGGCGAAAGGTTAAATCTGATAAAAATGAAAACGGCAAGGATATGGTTAAAAAGAAGAAATTCATAAAAAGGAAAAAGTTTAGAAAGGGTCGTAAATGCTTTAAATGCAATAAAGAGGGACATTTTGCTAATGAATGTCCTACTAGCATTCAAGCAGTTACTATAAGAGATCTTGATGAATACGGTATTCATCTTGGAACTATTGATGAAATTAGCAGTGACACTTCTGCCTCATCTATATACGAAGTCGAGACTGACTATTCGGACAGTTCTGATTCTAATGATTTTGAGAACAGTCTTAATCATCTAAAAATCAATATGATTACTATAAATAAAACCCAAAATCAAATAAGGGTCACCTTATTGGACGTCCAAGCTATTCTTCCTAAGAAAGGAGGAATATCTGCTGCATATACTTTATATGTTAATAAGAATGTAAGACTCAGAAGATATCATACTATGGAAATTTTTCTTGATATTAGAATCTTTATACCTATGGGATATTACGGAATTATCCATAATATACCTTTACATGCCAGTAAGAACATCTTTATTACCTATGGTTTTATTGAACCCGTTTCTAAAGCCAATATTTCTATAATAATGAAAATTACTTCTTATGAAGATAGAGATTACATGTTTGAACATGGAGATCCTATTGGATTATTAGTAATACATAAATATGAAGACCTTCCAATGATTAGAGAAGAATCACCTGCTGAGACATCAGCAGAGCCCATAGTAACCAATCTCCAAGAGGGATCAAGAGAAAGTTACTATAAATTCAGAATCTATATGAATAAATTTTCATTAGAAGAAACTTCTAATTCAAGTTTCCCTGATAGTGAGGGAGAACATTTAGAAATATCGGATGAAGATTTAGAAAACCTAAAATAACTAATTCCTCATTCTGATAAAAGAGAGGTTTATAAGACTGTCTCTCTCCAATCTAGATTTTTAAATAAATACATATATATTCGAAAGAATGCAGGGAAATATAGAATTAAAAGGAGATGAAGACTTTTCTTCAATACAACTTCTTGACAAAGTCAAAATGGAATGATTACGAAGAAAATATCCTAAAATGAAATATCTTCATATTGGATTAATTCAACTAAAGATTACAGGTCTATTTAGATCGGGTATTGATACTCCCATCCTTTTGGTCTGTATGGACGAAAGAATAATAAATAATCCTTTAAACAGCATCATAGGTGGTGCTAAATCCAACCTGGTGAATAGATTATTTGGTATAAATATCCATCCAGATTTTTCGATAAGTCTTGATGATCAGAACATTGAAAAAACTATTACCTTATCAATAAATTTACAAGGAATTGAATTATTACCTGGTTCTAAAGTTATTGGAATACAATGAGAGCATATGATGGCTCTCAATGTCACACCTACTTTTAAATCCATTACACCTAAAGAATTTGTTAGGCTATTCGAAGTTGGAATGGGTAAAACTATCCAACCAAGATTAGTAAAACTTGAACATTTAAAATTAGACAATGAAATGCAATTATTTGCCTCAGAAAATACTATATCAACCTATGTTCATGGGAAACATCCTAAAGATAATTCTGATACAAACCATGAAATAGGATCAAGCTCTAGATTTTCTAGAGTAAACTCAGAATTTGATTCAAACCCAAGGTTGACCAGAGCAAGGTCTATTGATAATTTTGTTAATATAGAACTATTACCTGAAAATATCTCTGATATACAACAGAGAATGAGTGTTAGTAATCCTCTTGAAGGGAGAACACATCAAATTCTTGAAAAAGAAAAACAAGAAAAGAACCAAAGGGATATGATCCTAAAGGTTCCAATTTCTCAAATTCGTAACAAATGAATAAACCCACTCATAAGGGAAAAAAGAGTGTTAGTTTTGATCCTGAAACTAGCAATAAAAGTAAAAAAAGATATCCCGATTGGTATATTGATCATATGAGGTACGATGAAGATAATATTACAGACGCTCATCATATGGTTCACCTAATCAAAAAATTCAAGGGAATTATAAAGGATACTCATTTGAGTAATTATCGAACAATAGTTATGCGTCATCTTGATAGAACCCTTCAGGTTCTAAATAAAATATTACTCGCTATCGTAACGAACATCCCGACATTAATATCTTTACCACCAATCCTTGGATTCATGATATACTCAATATCGAAAATTTACTAGACCAAGAGATTGCTAGTACCTCTTTAGACCATATAGATTTAGCTCTTGAAGCAACAAATCATCCAATTGATTTTAATTGCTGGGAAAATTTTCTCGAAAATGAAAACAATATAGGACATGATGGTTTCGTTAATCATCCTTCCAATATTAATATGGTCCGCTCTATTGACTTGCAATCCAAGGCTCAACTACACATATATGTTCCACTAACCATCTGTATTCAGGGATATAATGAATTTACTATTCATGCCATTTTCGATACAGGTGCCGAAGTTAGTCTTCTTCAGGAATGTTTCATTCCTGAGAATCTTCGGCTACAGCTTGACAAAAAAGAAAAACTAAATGATTTCATGGGACGGCAGGTCCAAGTAAATCATAAAGTAAAAAATTTACATATTTATTTTCCGGATATACATGGTACAACAAAATCATATAATTTTGATTTTGTACTTCTACCAAAGGAATTTGACATGGATTGTATTATTGGAATGGATAACCTACGCCATTATCCACCCTTTAATACTCATTATATACAATTCGACAATATATCTATTCCTAGAATTCCTTTTATTATACCATTAGCAAACACTTTTCAACACACAGCACAACGTGGTGATAATACACCTCTGGTCACTATGATAGATAAAATTTCTACACATGAAAAAATTTGTACTTATAATATTCCAGTTACTAATAATTTTAGCAAAACTATTCATGGAATGCTAGAACCCCTCTACACGGATAATCCGTTAAAATGGTTCGACAAAGCTCCTCGTTTTTGTAAAATAGAGCTTATGGATCTTTATAAAGATTCAAAAATTCGGGTTAACAGCATCATGGTTACCCCCACGGATAAACAAGAATTTGCTAAACAAATTGATGAGTTACTTAAACTTAAACTTATACAAAAAAGTTTTAGCCCCCATTCTTCTCCCGCTTTCTTGGTTAGAAACCATGCTGAGATTAAAAGGAGAAAACCAAGGATGGTTATTAATTATAGAAAACTAAATAGTTACACCAAGTTTGATGGTTTTTTTATTCCATCTGCTGAAAACCTAATCAAACAAATCCAGGGTGCCAAATTTTATAGTAAGTTTGATGCTAAGTCGGAGTTTTGGCAACTTAAACTCCAAGACAAAAAGTCCATTGAATTAACAGCTTTCAGTTGTCCTCAGGGACATTTCGAATGGTTGGTTATGCCATTTGGATTAAAAAATGCTCCACAAATTTTTCAAAAGTGGATGAACTCCATATTTGGACATCTTGATTATGTGGTTGTTTATATTGATGATATTTTAGTCTTCTCTAAAACTGAAGAAGATCATAAACAACATCTTCTTAACATTGTTCAATTATTACTTCATCATGGTATTGCTCTTAGCCCCAAGAAAATTGAACTCTTTAAAACAGAGATTGATTTCCTTGGAAAATTTATTAAAAATGGACAAATAGAACTTCAGCAGCATATATATACAAAGATAAGAAATTTTCCTGATACTTTTAAAACCCTAAAAGAATTACAGAGTTTTCTTGGTCTTCTCAATTACGGTAGAAAATTCATTCCTCATCTTTCTGCCAAAATTGATAAGTTACAAGAACGATTAACAAAGGAACAAGCTAATTATAAAATGATTACTGGAGAACAGCCCCGTAAATGAGATACTAGCAGAATCTCTATTTTCCTCCTTCCTGAATAACAAAAGGAGATTGCTATTATAAAAGAAATGGTCAAAGATCAAAAGATTCTTTATTTTCCATTAGAAAGCGAAAAAATTATTCTACAAACCGATGCCTCTGATAATTTCTGGGCAGGTGTCCTTATTACTAGAAATAAAGAAATTGTTGCTTATACTTCTGGAAAATTCTCCAAAACCCAGTTTAAATATGCTACATATGATAAAGAATTATTAGCGGTTAAGCTTGCTATTAAAAGTTTAAAGATTTATCTTCTTTATAGAAACTTTTTTATTCAAACAGATAATAAATCTGTTTTCCAATTCTAAAAAAACGAACAATCAATAATCCTGAAGAAAATCTTCGACGGATCAGGATTGCTATGTATTTAGAAATTTTCAATTATGAAGTCGAATATATTCCGGGTTATACTAATTATCTTGCTGACACTCTTACCAGGTTATGAACAATGGATGATGATGAATTAGCTCGTTTCAGAAAACTTCTCGAATCAATGAAGAGGGAAGGCGAGTTTGAATTGGTCAGCTCCAAGAAGAACAAGGGAGTGGCCAGTACCAGTTCAAATGCTGCTGGGGCGAATAGCCAGAAACCAGCTCCTGCTACTGCAGTTTCTAGGGTGAATAACCCAAAACCTTTGGTGAATAACCAATCTGGGGTGAATAACCCGCAAAAAATGGTGAACAACCATCCAAGGGTGAATAACCCGCAAAATCAAATGGTGAATAATAACCAAAGAACTGTAAACCAAGCTTTTCCAATACAAAGGCAGTTTGCTAATGTATTAGTTAAAGACTGGTATAGCAAAAATCTGAGAGCCGATGCATGGGAAGTCTTCAATAACTGCTATCGTGCTCTCCAATCAGCAGATATAAAAACTACTAGTTATTGGCTTTCACAGGTAGAAAAACTCTTTCTCACCGAAGAACAAAAAAGAGGGATTGCCGAGGAAAAAATATATAAGGTTACTAGCGCTCTGGAAACCCTGATTGGATTCTCTTCCACTTCTAAGTCCAGAGCCCTAGCTATTAAAGAAGATTCCATCCTAAAGGATACCAGGTCTGGAGAGTTAAAACTCATTCTCCAAACACTTGAAACCAATGATATGGTCAACATTCGAATGCAGGAACTTGTAGAATTACTTAATCTACTAAAAATCCAAAATGATCACGTCCATGAGCTAGAAGCCGAACTCATGGTTCAACAAATGCTAACAATGTTTCAACAGAATGTTATCAATGAGGAACGGCTAATTAAGTTCTTCAAAGAACTGGAAGACACTGATATACTCCAGCTTCTGGATAATGAAGACATGATCAGGAATCCCATGGGAAGACTTTGCATTATTACTTGCTTCCAAGAAATTCCCAAGTATAGATCCCATATTAAGAAGGGTTTGGTTCACGAAGTTTATATCAATATCAAAAATCCAGAGGAATATGAGGGTATTATTCCAGATATTTGTGTCAATGCTGTAAATCTTCATGCAACAAAATTCTAAAGATTTATATTCTTTATAGAAACTTTTTTATTCAAACAGATAATAAATCTGTTTCCCAATTCTTAAAAAAACGAACAATCAATAATCCTGAAGAAAATCTTCGACGGATCAGGATTGCTATGTATTTAGAAATTTTCAATTATAAAGTCGAATATATTCCGGGTTATACTAATTATCTTGCTGACACTCTTACCAGGTTATGAACAATGGATGATGATGAATTAGCTCGTTTCAGAAAACTTCTCGAATCAATGAAGAGGGAAGGCGAGTTTGAATTGGTCAGCTCCAAGAAGAACAAGGGAGTGGCCAGTACCAGTTCAAATGCTGCTGGGGCGAATAGCCAGAAACCAGCTCCTGCTACTGCAGTTTCTAGGGTGAATAACCCAAAACCTTTGGTGAATAAGCAATCTGGGGTGAATAACCTGCAAAAAATGGTGAACAACCATCCAAAAGAGCATTATCCTAACTTGGGTTTGAATCAAATTCTGAGTTTACTCTAGAAAATCTAGAGCTTGATCCTATTTCATGGTTTGTACCAGAATTATCTTTAGGATGTTTCCCATGAACATAGGTTGATATAGTATTTCCTGAGGCAATGAAATATTCAGTAGGAACCTCAATTTTGGGTTTTAGAGATTTGACAAATAATTGCATTTCATTGTCTAATTTTAAATGTTCAAGTTTTACTAATCTTGGTTGGATAGTTTTACCCATTCCAACTTCGAATAGCCTAACAAATTCTTTAGGTGTAATGGATTTAAAAGTAGGTGTGACATTGAGAGCCATCATATGCTCCCATTGTATTCCAATAACTTTAGAACCAGGTAATAATTCATCCCTCAACCTATGAAGAAGAATGTCGTCTCCTGATGCTCCCTTCTGGAAAGAAGCCATTAACAGTGAATACAACTCCATCATGGAGAATAACACTTGGTTTCTAACAGATCTACCTTTAGGCAATAAACCAATAGGCTGTAAGTAGATTTTCAAGAAGAAACTCAGAGCCGATGGTACTATAGAGAAATACAAAGCTAGATTAGTTGCTAAGGATTTTACCCAGAAGAAAGGGTTAGATTATTTTGATACCTACTCTCCTGTAGCTAGGATCACATCCATTAGAACTCTCTTGGCCTTAGCATCCATTCATGATATGCTAATCCATCAAATGGATGTAAAGACAGCATTTTTGAATGGAGATCTAGAGGAAGAACTTTATATGGACCAACCTGAAGGTTTCATTGCTAAAGGTCAAGAAAAGAAAGTCTGCAAACTAGTAAAATCCCTCTATGGTTTGAAACAAGCTCCCAAACAATGGCACAATAAATTTGACAAGGTAATTTGTGAATATGGTTTCTTGTCAAATGAGTATGACAAATGTATATACTCTAAAGGTACATGTAAAAGTTGTGTCATTTTATGCTTGTATGTAGATGACATCCTTATCCTAGGTTCATCACTGGAATTGATAAATATTACAAAGAACTATTTATCTAGCCAGTTTGATATGAAAGACCTAGGAGAAGCCAACTTAATTTTAGGAATGCAAGTGACCAAAGGCAAAGAGGGTTATACTCTATCTTTAGCACATTCAATTGAAAAAATGCTAAAAAGGTTTGAGTTATTTGATAAGAAACATGTCCTTACTCCTTATGACAGCAGTATTGTACTAAAAAAGAATGAATGATCACCTTTGGAACAACATAAATATTCACAGATGATAGGCTCCCTTATGTATATAACAAACAGGACAAGACATGATATTGCATTTGCTATTGGGAGATTAAGTAGATATACCAGTAACCCAAATCAGTCACATTGGACTGCCTTGGATAGGGTCTTTAGATATCTCAAGGGCACCCTAGATTACAAACTTTATTTTACTAGGCACCCTGATATCATAGAAGGTTATTCAGATGCAAACTGGGTAACCGACTCACATGATATAAAATCTACTACTGGATATGTATTTACTCTAGGAGGAGCTGCAATCTCCTGGGGCTCTTGTAAGCAAACTATCATAGCTAGGAGTACAATGGACTCCGAAATGATAGCTTTAGATACAACTTGCACAGAAGCTGAATGGCTTAAAAATCTTATTATGCATATACTTGTTTCTCTTAGTCCTGTTCTTGCAATTTCTATAAATTGTGATAATAAATCTGTTATTGAACTACTAAAGCATGATTCTGTGAATGTTAAGATGAACAGGCACCTGCAGCTGCGCTTCAAGTCAATAAAAAGCCTACTAGGCAAATATGTGGTTCTTGATTATATAAAGTCAGAAAAGAACCTTGCAGATCACTTGACGAAGGGTCTGTCTAGGACTTTGATTCTAGAATCATCGAGGGGGATGGGGTTAAGCCCATAAGATAGTCACCAGCAGTGGCAACCCAACCGAGTCTGACTGGAGATCCCAAGAAGCCGGTTCAATGGGTAGAAACAAGCTGAACTTAGGTGACTTTATGGAACACTGACTCGAGATTAAAGTCTCATTAAAATAAAGCCCAAGCGGCTGTACATGTGTACAATGACTCCCCATCCCTATGGTGACAATGTTCCTGTGTGATATGGTTAGGATGAGGTTAAACTCTTAATAGGTCCAAGTTGTAATGCTGGGTTGATTCATATCACCAACCATTAAGGACTTACCTATATGAGAGGTCGTGAAGGCCGCGACTATGGGACAGGGCGATTCCAGACAACTCTCATGAATGTGAAAAGTGTGCATGACCATTTAAAAGCGTCACCCGATAGACCAAGGACCTCTAGCGTACTATGTGTACTATTTTTCTAAATCTGGTTCAAGAAGTCTGTTTCAAGGCATAGTCCATCAAGCACTTCTTCAGATTAAGGCAATAGTCACTACGTGAGATTCAAGGCTGTAGTCCATCTCTTATATGCATAGTATTTTATTGCCCAGATGCTCTCTCTCTCTCTCTCTCTCTATTTACTTCACTCTTATCTCTGTTTCGAAACTTGACCTTTTGGGGGGGGGGATTGTTGGCTTTGCTTTCAAAACTCAAGCTCCTTTTCCTTTAGTCCCACATCGGATGGGCCAACCCCTTCTTGTGTACATATATTAGTTTCTCTTCTTTGCTCTCTTAAAGTTGTTGTGTGGGGCCTTGGGCCACACGCGCGCGCCGCCGCCGCCTGGCCCGGCTCGGCTCGGTTTGGTTCGGTTCGACGCGCGTAACGGGTGCGGATACGCGCCCACATCTGCGGGCGCCGAATGCCGATTCGATTTCCTCTTCGGGTTCGGGCTGGGACCATAAAATTCTTTTTGCTCCTCTTCATTTGTTCTTTTAATTTTCTGAACATTGGAAAATTAATTTTTCCGTTACTAATTGTTTTTTGAACCATTATAAACTTTTGTGTCCAGATTCATTCCTCTATGACTGTGTAACGGCTGAATTAATAGAAAATTAATTCAGACCGTTACATAGTGTATGGATTATTATATATATATGTGTGATTCCCTTTGTGAATTTCCATCAGAAAAATTCTTTCCTCCAAACAATTGTTGCCAACATCCTGTCCAATCTTCGTCATTTCAATCGTCTCCAAGCTCTGGGCAGAGCTAAGTCCTGGTCGTTCTCTCCGAGTCGTGTGCGACTGCGAGATACCGGTAGTGAGGGGGTTTAACCACTAGGAGCTTTGGGAAACGTCTGCACACAGATCCCGAATCAACTCTTAGGGCAGTGCTTCGTGCACGACTTCCCCAGAGGCCGGTAACATCAGTCTAATTTTATATTTATTCACAATTTTTTTCAATAAGAAAAAGACAATATTTCTAACAGGCACGAGCACGGCCCGCATGCATCACGGTGGAAGCCACGAACGTGTGGCCATCCTCGCCATAACTCGCCGAGCCCTGCGAACTATCGACGCGAGTCCCTTCGCGTGCCACTACAACCACACACCTCACTCGTCGCGGCCAGCAACGACCAGAGAAATTGCCCAACGACTCCAGCGTGAGGCCGGGCGGGAGACCCCGACCAGAGAGAGCACAGCCGCTCAGACCCCAAACCGCACGCCAGCGCCCCCCGTGCGCGCGTGCGTAGCCCGCTAACAGCCTGTTCCTCGCGCGCGCGAACATCCGTCGCTGACCCAGTCCCCATCGTTTCGCTGTGACTCTGTGTGATCACCTCGATCTGGCGGCCGGAGATCCGACCGCAACTCGCCAACCAGGACATAGCTCGATCGATGAAGTTTCTTTTGTAGGTAATCCTCATCTCTGCAGCCTCTTCTTCACATAAAATTAATTATATATAATATACACACCAGAGAGAAGAGGAAGAAGAAGAAAAATATACCACGAGCCAACTAGTTCTCTTCATCTTTCACAGGGTTCTGATTTAGTTCAAAATATTCTTGAAAAAAAATTCAGGACTTTAAGCAACGAAATATGTGACTCGCTAGCCAAAACACTAATTTTTTAGCAAAAATAAATATTTTATAGTGGTGTGGTAGAGTCTTCAAATTAATCTGTGTTTTGCATATTTGTTTATGGTGAATAATCTGCAGAAAGAAAATATTGCCTAAGCTGGCATGTTATGCTTATTATATATTGAATTCAGAGATGCTCGTTCTTTCTTGCTCAGAAGAGCCATGCTATCAAAGATTAGATTAACTAGGACTTATTTTTTATTCTAATAAAGTGGAGCTTGTTCTCGAACTAGGCAAGATGATGATTATTCTTTAAACTCTTTTTGTTTTTTACAATATGTCGATTCTTTCAGAATGTGACATCCTACATCAAGCTGGCAACCAAAGAATGCAACCTCTCTTCCTTCTTAATTACTTCTTAACTACTTGGGCTGCACCTTAAACTCTGAAAAATATGAGCCAAAGTAGCATTACTCCAAATTAACGGACATTAACTATTTGTTTGGTCCAGATTCAAATCTCCATGTCATTTTCTTGTTTCCGAGTGGATCCTAAGGTGGCGTTTGGTTCGAGGTTTTGTATTTCTGGGAATGAGTTTTAGATTCCTTTTCCATGGAAAAGGAATTCAACATTCCCATACCAATGTTTGGTTAGGTTAAGTTATAAAATGGAAAAGGAATATTAATTTATTAAGTTTTTCATAAATATCTTTTCATGTTTTTATTATCTAAATTTACATGTTTGGGATAGAAGTTAAAATTTTGAAAGTAAAATGAGGGGTATTATTGTCCAAACAAAATATTCAAACAACATTTCTAGGAAAGCAAAATTATTCTCAAGGGGAAACTTGGGAATTACTTTCCCACAATAATGAGAATATGAAAAGCTCCTCTTATTCACCTCTAATTTCCAATCCTAGACAAACCAAACAAGGATAAGGAATCTAAAACCCATTCCCAAGCCTCCAAAATTTGAACCAAACTCCACTTGAATAAAACAATGAGCAAATGGATTGTTTAATGTCATTATCAACCCTATTTATGTAATGGGTGGGACTCACCAGACAAATAGCAAGATAGTCCAGATAAAGAAAATGTCATCAGGAATCTTAGCAAAAGGATATGCTGGTGGGCCTATTAGTTACTTAAACATCAAGTTGACGATGTAGCTAGGAACAATTAGTCAGAACCTAATTCACTTTGGTTTATCCCAATATACTAAACATAATCATAGCACTATAATATTTAGGAATTCGTCCATCACTTGTCGAATTATTCAAAGTAACATACCCAAGCTACAATTATAAACAGAGCAACTATAAACGGAGCAAAACAACAGGTAAAGCCAACAAATGAGCAAGTATAAACAGAGCAAAACAACAGTTAAAGCCAACCATGCAAATGCATTGATAAGGAAATCTGGATACCAAGTATAACATAGCATAGCATAGCAGAACAGTAGCTTAAGAGAATTAAGCTCAAAAACCAATAAAGCCATGCATACTAGACTACTTGCAACCAAAAACCTAGTATGCTATACTAGTAGTAGTATCACAAACCAGTCTAACTTGAAAGCAAGACCAAGGCATGCTTCTGACGAATGAAAAGTAGAAATTGCATTCCTAAGTATTAGTCGTAGCATCGACCAAAATTGCAACATTATAAAACAAAGACATAATGCTATTATTAGATCCCAAGAAATCCAAGCTACAATAATTCCAAAGTAACATAACCAAGCTATCATAGATAGATAGCACAAACTGGGAAATTTATCTTTGCTTCCAAGACTTTCCATACCTAAACATTATATTTAGCTAATTCGATTGCCTTTATTAAGTCGAGCAAATCTAGACAAGAATATCTGAAGAATAAAATAGCAAAAGTAGTAGCAAAGGCCATTATTGGCATGTATGAGAATGCAAAGCAATGACAAACCCAATTTTCATTAATGCATTTGCCTGTATCAGAACTATGACCCCATTTTGCTCTTATTAGATCAAATTATCTCCTGTTCTGTTGTCCATTTCTGCTGCTCAATCTGCCAAAGCCTTTGCTGCAGCAAGAAACATCATGTCCATTGACTCCATTCGTGCAAGTAGACAAAAAATAATTTTGTCTGAACTCCTTATGCTACATTTATTTTTTGATGGACTCGTCTTATAGGTTTGTGGAGATTAGGCATCGATTATTTTCCTTTACATTGCATATATGATGGAAGTAGAAATATGGTACACGATCAGTAATGTATGAGATGTAAAGTTAAGAACCATATGTTTTTCATTTATTTCAGGCAACAATTCTCTTTTTCTATATATATAATTGGGATGTCATTTTCAGCTACTCAGAAGCTTAAAAATAAGGTCCAATTAATTAAACTACTACTATCTACTAGATAGTATCTAGTAGAAGATAAGAGAACTGAACTGTTCTTCCCTCTGTTAGGAGTAACATATAACTCTGTCAATTGCGTGTTTGATGCACACTGTGCATTAGTTTCTTCAAAGTGAATATAGTCTAAAGTTGAAGTACTGTGTCTTCACTATTCAAGTTATCATAATACGCAGTCTCCCTCCATCCTTTGCAAACATGTTGTTCACTGTAAACAATTTTCAAGCTCTAGTAAGTTATAGCAATATTGTTCAACAAGCTCAAATTAAGGGATAGCAGAATGCAGCTTCAGTAGGTATTTAATTACTTAGCTTTTTCCATGCTTTACTACCCACCAAATCAACTAGTTCTATAACAAATTCAGATTCATGATTCAGGTAATATCTTCCTATCTTCCTAATGTACTAAAGCATCCATGTTATTTGGGATCACATTCTCAGCTGTTAGCAGGTAAGACGAGTAATAGTCCGCTAGTTATTTTGTTAAACTTTGCATCACTACCACTGGTTATGTTTTCATGACTTCTACATGAGCATATTCATGGTCAATCACACTACTATGTCTTACTTTTGCTAATGTCTTTTTTTCCAGCTCAGGGTTGTAAATGGTGTCCCTCCGACGGGCAATTATTTATTTGCCAAATACAACAAGGTATGTAGGAAACAATGCCTTGTACTCTCATTTGGAAGCAGATTGATTAGGTTGTAGTTATTTTGAGTATGGAATAGACTGAATTTATAAAACTCTGAATTTATTACATGAAAGGATAACAATATGAAAGAAAACATCGATATAATCAATACATTACCTCGGGTTCATGTATGGGCCCATGTCAAGAGTCTCTGGAAACTGTACATATTCATCCAATTTGCTCAGTAGAAGATTGGTTTCCTCCTGGAATCTTTTTATGTGAATCACTAAAATAGCTGGGAGCCTACTGATTAGTATACTTTTTGTTGCTCCATCGTTCTTGTAACACCGTTGACAGTGCCATACAGAGATAAACTCTTCCTCAGTAAAGAATTCCAAGCAATTGTTTATAGATACCTTCAAATTTACTGCTGCTCCAACCGGAGCATCAATAGGAGGCACAATATGTGTAGTTTCACGCGTTCTCTTCGAAGGCACTGGCAGAGACAAATCCAAGAACTTCTCGTGAACCGCAGACACGTAACCACATCCCTTGCAACATATCGTGCTTGTCATCTCACCCTCAAATATTTCATTAATTGGAGTTTTTTCTTCTTCCAAAGCCACGAGAAAACAACGCAGCAATTCGTAACTATCATGATGGATTTGCTGGTCTTGAAATTGTGAATACCGCCTAGAAATCTTGTTGAGTAGTTCTTCCGCCGACATTACTCCTGCCGATTTTGCCACCAAATTGCTCGAATCTAGAACAAGTGTCCTCAGCTCCATAGTAATAGGACAGCGAGTGACGTACTTCATAAAGTGTCACGACCCGCACCCGAGTGTTTGGGTACGAGTGCGTGGGTACGCCCAGCCTATGCCGCAATATCGGCGGTAGAACGCTGTCTGGAACTAGTACTGTATAGCTAACACTTCATAATATAAAGGAAACAAATATTATACTCAATCACAAAACTAAGGTAGGTGAAAACATGTTGTATATATATGTGTGTATAAAGGTTACAGTACAAAATCTTGTATTCATAACTCATACAACTATAGTAAGTCTGCAAACTCTAACTATTGTTATAACTAGGTCTCCTGCTTGGGCCTTCCTCGGTCATTCAGGAGGTAAAATCAGGCTCGAAGCTATTTCCCAAAAATCCATAATAGATGAGACACAGGTCCTTCTAAGTGCTACCTGAAATATTATCCAATCAGGATTGAACGAGTACAATTCTAATAGCAGTTTCAATACATGATAAGGACTATAAAACATTAATAGAAAAGTAGTACACGATGGATAAATAAACTGACATCAAGGCATAGTAAGAAATGAACAGAGAAAATGAATAAACAGAGAATATGTCATGTATCAACAAGGAATTCTATAGTCACTAAGTGTTTTGAAATACTAGTTTGATTATGTGATCGGCTTAGGATTGCACAATGGGAGCCGGTTAATCATACGTGAAGTGTATGGTTAGCCTTTGTACAGGAATTATATTTGCACAGTAGGGTATGATCACATATAAACTAGCATTTTTCCGCCCCGACTAGCATACAAGAATCACACGAATATCAGGTATTATACAAGATCAAAGTCTAAAAACACAAAATATGCTAGTCCGTGTTTCTTTGTGTCAGGAATCAAATACAACAATACTACATGTGTTATAGAAATTATCAGTAAAAAAACCATCAGAGACTGTACTCGCCAGGGGTCCAAAGCGGGTGAAAAAGTCAGAGTGTGACGGGGTCCAGATAACCTATATCATGAATAATTCACATTAATTGGTGAAATATAATTTAATAGATTTAACCCACTAGATTTCTAGGTTAATTTTATGTTATTTTTGGTTTATAGATGGGATAAATATCTATATAAAATAATGTATATATAAGATATATAGATACGTATATAGATACAATATAGTATACATATATAAATACTTATATAGTATACATATATAGATACTTATATATGTATATGATATATATAGGTATATATAGATACAATATATTATATATAGATACATAGATATATATAGTATACATAGATACATATATATAGTATACATAGATAATATATAGTATACATAGATATATAGATATAGATACATATATAGATACATATATAGATACACATATAGATACATATGTATATGATATATATATATATAGATACATATATATAGTATACATAGATAATGTATAGATACATAGATATATATATATATATATATATATACATATATATATATATACATATATATATAGTATACATATATAGATACATAGATATATATATGTATATGATATATATAGATACAATATATTATATATAGATACATAGATATATAGTATTCATAGATACATATATAGATACATATATATATATATATATATATATATAGTATACATAAATAATATATAGTATACATATATATACAATATATTATATATAGATACATATATATAGTTGTAGAAGCATGAAAAATACGCTGGAGAATTATATGCGTAAAACCCCCAACATACATGAAGCACGCGTAAAACAGAGCTTCAGCGCTGTGTGGCGTAAAACATGACTTCAGAGCTGCCCGCGTAAAGCAGCGCTTCAAGGCTGTTTTGGCGTAAACGGTTGCTATGACTCCCTACAGCGTAAAATACGTTTGTCTTTAATGCAACGTAAAGTCATACGAGGAACTCTTCGTATTCCTCAAATGAATCTGTCAGACAGAACAGTGAACCTGACTCCTGACAAAAGTACTGCACTACGATCGAGAGGACGGCTGTAATGATGATTCTGCACAGAGGCCCAGACTGTCGTTTAGTGACATATCCTTGATACAAGTCGTTTTTACGCATTCAAGGAATACGCTGCCTATTCTAGACAGGCAGAGACGAGCTTTTACGCTCAAGATGAGACGAAATCAGACGCCACGTCAAAAGCTGTTTCTCATGCAGAGCTCGAGGCATATCTCGGCATTTAATTCACGAGATTGAGGCATATCTCTGCATTTAATGCACGAGATTTGGTTCTATCCTTTATAATTTTGTCATGACTGGGAGAGCTAAAACTAGGGCTAATACGCTTACATCACCATCCTGGCATTTTACGCCAACCAGGCTATTTTCAACCATAGGAGCACGCCATATGCTATCTCCTCGAAATACGCCAACCAGGCTATTTTCAACTATAGGAGCACGACGTATGTTATCTCCTCGAAATACGCCAACTCAAGCTATATTTGCAAATGTACGTGATAAGGTTATTTGGCCCAGAATACGCTCAAGACCTCAGTCAAGAAGGATAATCGGCTATTTTTACGCTAGTTATCTATTATTCATGCAGCCTCAAGTTTTACGCGGTATTTGGCTTTTACGCCAACAAGACAGCTATTTGGCTTTTACGCCAACAAGACAGTTATTTTGGCTTTTATGCCAACCATCTTTATGCGAGGGGCAGTTACCTACGTGGCTTGCATGTCGTGATCTTCGAGAAGCAGTGATACGCGTTACCTCATAATGGGACACGCGTTATACGCGGATTCAGGAGATCATTCAGACGTGGGTAGCAGTTATTATAACCGCCGCGTAAAGAGTGCAACTCTCTTCACAGTTTGGCTTCTACGCCGACTGGACAGTTACTGTGACTGAGCTCTATAAATAGAGACCTCCGGTCACAGGAGATAAAGGTCGAAAGGTCGGGAAAAAGGGTAGAGATCAAGAGATCAGAGAGAGAGAGAGAGAGAGCACAGACAGAGAGTAGTGATTGACGACTTTGACAACGAGAATTCAATCCCTCCTGCAATATTTGAAGCTTCTTCTTCTTCTACAGCACTTCTTCATCATCGTGTAGTCCAAGGGACAAAGTGATCGACCGCAGATCAGATTCCTATAGCAATTTTTTCCCAGAATCATTTTTATTGTACTTAACATCCTCGTATAGGATTAATTGTACTCTTTTTTTTTCTTGTTTGTAAACAAAGAAAGGGTTTCGTATAAACCTAGTTTCATTCTTTCGTTTATCATCAAACACAAGATGACGACTCTGCTGGGGAACGTGCTCCACCGTCGAGCCAGCAGCGTCAGTATACTGGAAAAGAGAATCTTTATTATCGTCAGAAACCAAGTTGGCTGCTTGTTACGCCTAAGGTTGATGACCAAAGGTGGGGGCTTCTGGTTCAGAGTGATCACTAGAGTCTTGAAATCTTCGAAAGAAGTAATGCAGTTGTCCGCTAGACTACGGTACCATTGGTAGGCCACTCCAGACAGACAGCCTTTAAACACTCCAGACAGACAGCCTTTAAGCTTCTGGCAACGCCCCAGACAACTGCATTACTTCTAGACTGGGGCGTTGCCAGAAGCTTAAAGGCTGTCTGTCTGGAGTGTTTAAAGGCTCTGTCTGGAGTGGCCCACCAATGGTACCGTAGTCTAGCGGACAACTGCATTACTTCTTTCGAATATTTCAAGACTTTGTTCTTCGCTCGATTCTACGAAGGAGGAATAGACATGTCTATGTCATCACTTATCGAAGTAAAGCAGAAGGAGAAAGAAAACGTTCGAACTTTTATTGAACGTTTTCGACAGGCTACTTTGCAGATGCCACCCGGAGTTCCGGATTCTGCCTTGGTGGACATTTGCAGGAAGAACCTTCTCCCGCTGATCTCAGTAGTCACAGGACCATATCAGTTCCATGATTGGCCCTCGTTTATCATGTCAGCGGTAGCTGCTGAAGACAACAGTCGGAAGGCTCGTGACAACGGAATCATGATCTCTACCTCTGATCGAGGGAAGCGGTCATCCTCCAATAATGACCATACTCGTAGTTCCAAAGGAAAAGAAGCTCTGGCCATGAACACGTCCAGGCAAAATACTCCAGTGACTACGCAGACGATACCTGGGACTTCCAGACCTATAGAGGAATATTCTTTTGACGACGATGATATTCCAAGCATATTCGATTGTCTAGTCAAAAGTGGCAAGCTTACTCTCCCCGAGGTAAAGCGTCCAAATGAAGTCGGCAGTACAAATAATCCTAAATACTGCATTTTCCACATATACATACATCACCCTACAAAGGCATGCTATGTACTGAAGAGAAAAATCCAGGAGCTGATCGATGCCAAGGCCATTACTCTGCGTAATAGTGAGAAGACGGTCACTGCAAACATGATCTCACTCCAGTTTGGCAATCTGCCCCCTCAGGAAGTCCCGAATGGTGTGGTACCTATTCCACGGGCAATGATGAACATTGTTAATCTCCCTCCTACCAGGGGTCAAAATCATGACTTAGTGCCCCTAACTACCAAGCGTGGAGAGATCATGTGGGTTCACCCTGATCTGGTGCCAGAAATTGAGGAAGAGACTAAAGCTGCTAAAGCTAAGTCTAAAAAGAACTCGAGATGTAAACCATGTCATATGGTTGCAATATCCCCGACGTCGGAAGAATAGGCTTTAACAACCGGAACCCGGTCAGGAAAAGCCTACCTTAAAGACTATGGAGGTAGCCAGGAGGAAGCAACGGCAGACGCTTCGCCTGCTAAACATCCAAAACCTGAACCTGTTATGCCAGAGGCAGGTTCTTCTAAACCAACTTCGCTGGACAAGGGCAAGCAGAAAGAAGTTCGTTTCGATAAACCTTTGAAGAATATTCAAAACAAAGGTTTAGAGAAACCTTATAATTTCGACATCTTGGCTCAGTTGGCTAATACTCCGGCCAGACTGTCCATTTTTGAGCTACTTAGGCTATCCAAAGACACTCGTCAAGCCTTAAATGAAGCGTTAATGCAAGCAGATGTATGCTTGACTCAGCTCAAATCCCCTGATAAAGAGCCTGTGGCATGTCCTCAATGCCATAGTGTGATGGAAGTGGTCCCTAACATCACTTTCACTCAAGAGGACATGTTGTTGAAACACAACAGACACGACAGGCCTCTTTATTACACCGGATACGTCGGCTCCGTTGAGGTAGACCGGACTCACATAGATCCGGGATCGTCGATCAGCATTATCCCTCATAGTATGTTAAGACCGTTGAGAATTCCTACAAGCGAACTGGCTTACACTACCACCACAATCGTGGGCTTTAATGCCAGAAAGAGCAGACCGTTGGGGAAGATTCGTTTGAGGATCCAGATTGGTGACCTTAGATCAGTGGCTACATGCTACGTCATTGATTCGGAGGTGTCTTACAACATTCTGTTGGGCAGACCATGGATCCACGATTACAATATTGTTCCTTCAACTCTACATCAATGCTTCAAATATGTAGACGTCCAAGGGACAGTGAAAACAGAGTTTGCTGATCTCAACCCGTTCAAAGGGGTTGAATCTTACTATTCTGATGCCATGTTGTACACCCAAAACTACATGAAGGAGGTGTTAGGCAGGACGGAGGAGGAATCCCACCGGGAGCCAGGAGAACCATCTACTGAGCAACCTTTGTCAATCCAGGTGAAAGGGCGGACTACCCGTCCGAAAGTCATGGAACCCATGGCTATCCACTTGGGCAAAACCAAATCAGGAGGAGGAAGTGATCCTCTAGTGATCACTCTGAACCAGAAGCCCCCACCTTTGGTCATCAACCTTAGGCGTAACAAGTAGCCGACTGATGTAAATACAACAGGGAACGTGGTTTCTGACGATAATAAAGATTCTCTTTTCCAGTATACTGACGCTGCTGGCTCGACGGTGGAGCACGTTCCCCAGCAGAGTCGCCATCTTGTGTTTGATGATAAACGAAAGAATGAAACTAGGTTTATACGAAACCCTTCCTTTGTTTACAAACAAGAAAAAAAAGAGTACAATTAATCCTATACGAGGATGTTAAGTACAATAAAAATAATTCTGGGGAAAAATTGCTATAGGAGTCTGATCTGCGGTCGATCACTTTGTCCCTTGGACCACACGATGATGAAGAAGTGCTGTAGAAAAAGAAGAAGCTTCAAATATTGCAGGAGGGATTGAATTCTCGTTGTCAAAGTCGTCAATCACTACTCTCTGTCTGTGCTCTCTCTTTCTCTCTCTGATCTCTTGATCTTTACCCTTTTTTCCGACCTTTCGACCTTTATCTCCTGTGACCGGAGGTCTCTATTTATAGAGCTCAGTCACAGTAACTGTCCAGTCGACGTAGAAGCCAAACTGTGAAGAGAGTTGCACTCTTTACGCGGCGGTTATAATAACTGCTACCCACGTCTGAATGATCTCCTGAATTCGCGTATAACGCGTGTCCCATTATGAGGTAACGTGTATCACTGCTTCTCGAAGATCACGGTATGCAAGCCACGTAGGTAACTGCCCCTCGCGTAAAGATGGTTGGCATAAAAGTCAAATAACTGTCTAGTTGGTGTAAAAGCCAAATACTGCGTAAAACTTGAGGCTGCATGAATAATAGATAACCAGCGTAAAAATAGCCGATTATCCTTCTTGACTGAGGTCTTGAGCGTATTCTGGGCCAAATAACCTTATCACGTACATTTGCAAATATAGCCTGAGTTGGCGTATTTCGAGGAGATAGCATACGGTGTGCTCCTATAGTTGAAAATAGCCTGGTTGGCGTATTTCGAGGAGATAGCATACGGCGTGCTCCTATGGTTGAAAATAGCCTGGTTGGCGTAAAATGTCAGGATGGTGATGTAAGCGTATTAGCCCTAGTTTTAGCTCTCCCAGTCATGACAAAATTATAAAGGATATAACCAAATCTCGTACATTAAATGCAGAGATATGCCTCAATCTCGTGCATTAAATGCCGAGATATGCCTCGAGCTCTGCATGAGAAACAACTTTTGACGTGGCGTGTGATTTCGTCTCATCTTGAGCGTAAAAGCTCGTCTCTGCCTGTGTAGAATAGGCAGCGTATTCCTTGAATGCGTAAAAACGACTTGTATCAAGGATATGTCACTAAACGACAGTTTGGACCTCTGTACAGAATCATCATTACAGCCGTCCTCTCGATCGTAGTGCAGTACTTTTGTCAGGAGTCAGGTTCACTGTTCTGTCTGACAGATTCATTCGAGGAATACGAAGAGTTTCTCGTATGACTTTATGTTGCATTAAAGACAAACGTATTTTACGCTGTAGGGAGTCATAGCAACCTTTTACGCCAAAACAGCCTTGAAGCGCTGCTTTACGCGGGCAGCTCTGAAGTCATGTTTTACGCCACACAGCGCTGAAGATCTGTTTTACGCGTGCTTCATGTATGTTGGGGGTTTTACGCATATAATTTTCCAGCGTATTTTTCACGCTTCTACAACTATATATATGTATCTATATATAATATATTGTATATATATGTATACTATATATTATCTATGTATACTATATATCTATGTATATTATATAACTATGTATCTATATATTATCTATGTATACTATATATATGTATCTATATATAATATATTGTATATATATATATATATATATATCATATACATATATATGTATCTATATATGTATCTATGTATACTATATATCTTATATATGTATACTATATATTATCTATGAATACTATATATATATATGTATACTATATATATATATATGTATATATATCTATGTATCTATATATTATCTATGTATACTATATATATGTATCTATATATATATCATATACATATATATGTATCTATATGTGTATCTATATATGTATCTATATCTATATATCTATGTATATATTATCTATGTATACTATATATCTATGTATACTATATATATGTATCTATGTATACTATATATATATCTATGTATCTATATATAATATATTGTATCTATATATACCTATATATATCATATACATATATAAGTATCTATATATGTATATATGTATACTATATAAGTATCTATATATGTATACTATATTGTATCTATATACGTATCTATATATCTTATATATACATTATTTTATATAGATATTTGTCCCATCTATAAACCAGAAATAACATAAAATTAACCTAGAAATCTAGTGGGTTAAATCTATTAAATTATATTTCACCAATTAATGTGAATTATTCATGATATAGGTTATCTGGACCCCGTCACACTCTGACTTGTTTCACCCGCTTTGGACCCCAGGCACGTACAGTCTCTGATGGTTTTCTTACTGATAATTTCTATAACACATGTAGTATTGTTGTATTTGATTCCTGACACAAAGAAACACGGACTAGCATATCTTGTGTTTTTAGACTTTGATCTTATATAATACCTGATATTCGTGTGATTCTCGTATGCTAGTCGGGGCAGAAAAATGCTAGTTTATATGTGATCATACCCTACTGTGCAAATATAATTCCTGTGCAAAGGCTAACCATACACTTCACGTATGATTAACCGGCTCCCATTGTGCAATCCTAAGCCGATCACATAATCAAACTAGTATTTCAAAACACTTAGTGACTATAGAATTCCTTGTTGATACATGACATATTATCTGTTTATTCAGTTTCTCTGTTCATTTCTTACTATGCCTTAATGTCAGTTTATTTATCCATCATGTACTACTTTTCTATTAATATTTTATAGTCCTTATCATGTATTGAAACTGCTATTAGAATTGTACTCGTTCAATCCTGATTGGATAATATTTCAGGTAGCACTTAGAAGGACCTGTGTCTCATCTATTATGGATTTTTGGGAAATAGCTTCGAGCTTGATTTTACCTCTTGAAGGACCGAGGAAGGTCCAAGCAGGAGACCTAGTTATAACAATAGTTAGAGTTTGCAGACTTACTATAGTTGTATGAGTTATGAATACAAGATTTTGTACTGTAACCTTTATACACACACATATATATATACAACATGTTTTCACCTACCTTAGTTTTGTGATTGAGTATAATATTTGTTTCCTTTATATTATGAAGCGTTAGCTATACAGTACTAGTTCCAGACAACGTTCTACCGCCGACACTGCGGCGTAGGCTGGGCGTACCCACGCACTCCCAAACACTCGAGTAAGGGTCGTGACACTTCATGAAGTACGTCACTCGCTGTCCTATTACTATGGAGCTGAGGACACTTGTTCTAGATTCGAGCAATTTGGTGGCAAAATCGGCAGGAGTAATGTCGGCGGAAGAACTACTCAACAAGATTTCTAGGCGGTATTCACAATTTCAAGACCAGCAAATCCATCATGATAGTCACGAATTGCTGCGTTGTTTTCTCGTGGCTTTGGAAGAAGAAAAAACTCCAATTAATGAAATATTTAAGGGCGAGATGACAAGCACGATATGTTGCAAGGGATGTGGTTACGTGTCTGCGGTTCACGAGAAGTTCTTGGATTTGTCTCTGCCGGTGCCTTCGAAGAGAACGCGTGAAACTACACATATTGTGCCTCCTATTGATGCTCCGGTAGGAGCAACAGTAAATTTGAAGGTATCTATAAACAATTGTTTGGAATTCTTTACTGAGGAAGAGTTTATCTCTGTATGGCACTGTCAACGGTGTTACAAGAGCGATGGAGCAACAAAAAGTATACTAATCAGTAGGCTCCCAGCTATTTTAGTGATTCACATAAAAATATTCCAGGAGGAAACCAATTTTCTACTGAGCAAATTGGATGAATATGTACAGTTTCCAGAGACTCTTGACATGGGCCCATACATGAACCCGAGGTAATGTATTGATTATATCGATGTTTTCTTTCATATTGTTATCCTTTCATGTTCCTTTCATGTAATAAATTCAGAGTTTTATAAATTCAGTCTATTCCATACTCAAAATAACTACAACCTAATCAATCTGCTTCCAAATGAGAGTACGAGGCATTGTTTCCTACATACCTTGTTGTATTTGGCAAATAAATAATTGCCCGTCGGAGGGACACCATTTACAACCCTGAGCTGGAAAAAAAGACATTAGCAAAAGTAAGACATACTAGTGTGATTGACCATGAATATGCTCATGTAGAAGTCATGAAAACATAACCAGTGGTAGTGATGCAAAGTTTAACAAAATAACTAGCGGACTATTACTCGTCTTACCTGCTAACAGCTGAGAATGTGATCCCAAATAACATGGATGCTTTAGTACATTAGGAAGATATTATCTGAATCATGAATCTGAATTTGTTATAGAACTAGTTGATTTGGTGGGTAGTAAAGCATGGAAAAAGCTAAGTAATTAAATACCTACTGAAGCTGCATTCTGCTATCCCTTAATTTGAGCTTGTTGAACAATATTGCTATAACTTACTAGAGCTTGAAAATTGTTTACAATGAATAGCATGTTTGCAAAGGATGGAGGGAGACTGCGTATTATGATAACTTGAATAGTGAAGACACAGTACTTCAACTTTAGACTATATTCACTTTGAAGAAACTAATGCACAAGACTAACAATCTCAAAGCAAGATCCGAGTAAGATGGAAAACAACCGTGCAAGTCTTTTCGACACAAGTTTTAAGAAACTTGAGAAGTTTGACATGGAGCATTACAACATTTGGAAGAGAAATGTCAGCCTTAATCTTCAACTCATAAATGTGGATTACGTATTGACAGATCCTGAGCATGTTATTCCGGTGGGTGATAATGCTCGGGCTGTTGTTAGTGCAACTACTGCACGAAACAAGTGGAGGAGAGAACAAACTCTACAAGTCGTTGATTCTGAACTCCATGAAAGATACTCTAGCAGAGTCATACAGCAAGTCGGACCATGCAAAGGTCGTCGGAAAGTCGCTGAAAAAATATTATAAGGCTGATGAGAACCGGAACAAGATCCATGTGACCGAAAAGGTCTGAAAGATATGATTTGAGGACGACAAGACAATGTTGCCTCAAGTCAGGAACTTTTTCAAGTTACGTCAAAAACTGAGGATGGCATGCCCATGGTCGACGTTTTCGTCGTGGGGGTATTGTCGCCAAGCTCCCGCCTGGATGGAGCAACTTTATCTCGGACATGCACTGGAAGAAGATGGAGGTCAACCTTGCTCTCCTACTACATTAGATCCACGTTGAAGATGAGTTGAGGGCTCAAAATAAGGTGGACAAGCTGTCCAAACAGTTGGCCAAGGCCAACTTGGTACATGCTGGTGACTCCAAGGGGAAGTAGAATGCTTCTCACAATAAGGACTTCAACCATATGAAGGTGAAATCAGTTTCGTTCAAGCAAAGGCCTAAGAATAATGGGGCATGTTTCAATTTTGGCAAGAAGGGCCACTACCGAAACTGCAGATCCAAGCTCAAACAAACTGAGCAAGGTGAGCCTAACAAAGTTGCTATGTTTGCACAAGTGGTTTCAATTAGTGTCGACACTGACTGGTGGGTGGACACTGGCGCATCCTGCCATGTTTGCTTAAAGAAAGAGTTGTTCACCACCTATAAGCCTACCTCTGAGAAGGTCATGGTGGCGAATCAGGCACAAGCTGAAGTACTTGGGACAGGAACGGTGGTATTGAATCTGACTTCGGGAAAGTCGCTGACGCTTCAAGATGTGAAGCACATATCGGTGATTGCCAAGAACCTGGTCTTTGAAAGTCTACTATGCAACACAAGCTTAAGGATGTATATTAATGCTGGAGAGATGTTGATGTCTTACAAAGGAACATATTTCGGAAAACCATTTTACACTGAAGGGATGTTCAAACTTCAGCTTGTAACTCCTGCTAATAATGTTAATGCAGTTCCTTCTTCTGGGTATTCTCTTGAGTTATGGCTCAATAGACTAGGACATATTCATTGTAAAAGAATTAACAAGATGTCTGATCTAGGGTTTATCTCTAAATGTGGGGGTAAGGAGATGGAGAAGTGTGAGGTCTTTTCGCAGACAAAGATCACAAGAAAACCATTCAAACAGATAAACCGAAGCATAAATCTTCTGGTGTTGGTGCACTCAGATATCTGTGACTTCAAACAGTTCTCTACAAAGGTCGGGATGAAGTATTTCATTACATTCATCGACTACTCGAAGTACGCGTTCGTCTATATGCTCAAGTCAAAAGACGAAGCTTTCGAGAAGTTCAAGGAGTTAAGGGTTGAGGCTGAACGTCAAACTGGACAACAACTCAAGAGACTCAAAAGTGATCGAGACGGAGAGTATATGTCTATTGAATTCACATTGTTATGTAAATTCTCCTCCATCAAATGATGTTGCAGAAAGAAAGAACATAACGTTGACAGAAATGATGGACTCAATGCTGTTGACTGCGGGTCTTCCAAAGTGCTTCTGGGGAGAAACTGCGCTTACGACTACTTTCATTATGAACATAGTACCGTACGCGACTTTCGATTTCACTCACTATGAACTCTGGTTCAAGGTCAGACCCAACTTGAATGTCATTCGAGTGTGGAGGTGTCTGACGTATGTGAAGCTTCCGGACTTGAAGATTCAGAAGCTAGGTACGAGAACTACAAAGACTATCTTCCTGGGATATGCTGAGAAGAGTGATGCTCGAAGGTTTCTTGATATTGAATCAAATCATATCATCGAATCTCGCGACGCAGAATTCTTTGAAGATAAATTTGCAAGAAACAAGAACATTGTTATCGCAAATATTCCAAAAAATAATGTGAGTGCACAGAAGGCTAACGTTTCCAATGAAGATGTAGTCCAAGAAAAAGTTGTCATTGCAGAGACAATGTTCGAACCAGAACTCGTAGAGCCGGTAACTAAGTGAGTGAGGAGACAGAAGAACTTCAGAGATGATTTTGTCACCTATTATGTGGAAGCTGGTCCGTTTACCTATGATGAGGCGATGAAGACCAAAGACACTATCTTCTGAAGGGAGGCTATCAATGATTAGTATGACTTAATAACTTCCAACAACACTTGGGTGTTGGTCGATCTGTCTGAAGAAGCTAAACCAATCGGATGCAAGTGGATATTCAAGAAGAAGATGAAGAGCAATAAAACTGTTGACAAGTTCAAGGCAAGACTGGTTGCCAAAGAATTTTCTCAGAAGCAGGGGATCAACTACTCCGACACATATGCTCCAGTAGCACGTATGACAACCATCAGGATGTTGATTGCTATAAGTACAATTCACAAGCTAGTTATTCATCAAATGAATGTTAAAACAGCACTCCTGAATGGAGAGTTGACCTAAGATTTACATGCAACAGTCAGAAGAATTTGTCGTCAAAGGGCTTGAAGACAGTCTGCAAGTTGGTAAAATCATTATACGGTCTGAAGTAAACTCACAAGATATGGCATGAGAAGTTTGATAAAGTTATAAGATCAAACGGATGCTAATAAAAGAGAGCATAGCAGTGTTTAGAATATGGAAACTCTGCTCAGCGAGTACGTAGCTTAGTGTTTTGAATTGCATGAAGTAGTTTCTTATGTATGCCACAAAGTAGTTCTGTTTTACATATTAATGCACCGCATCGCATGGAATGTGACACGGAGATAGAGTAGATTCATGTTGCATACATAGACAAGAAAGGCTATTCAGTAGCCATTCTAAGTCAGGAGAAGAGAAGCAGAGAAAGTACTCAGGATACTCAGATCACCGATGCAGTCTCTAATCAGGAAATTGCGCAGAGAATAATGAACCGAGTGTAGTCCTCAGATAGGAGAAACCGAGCATGAAGTTTTCGGCTAGGATGAAAGTGGAGAAGTAGTTGCATGGTCACGGACAACTAGTTGCGCACCAGGAAGAGTTCTCGAACGACTGCCGAGGCATCGAAATCGTGTCGGCCCGGGAGAACAGTACTAGTGTGGTCCTAGTACATGCACTAGCTTGAAGTTCTAGTTCGAACTCTAGCAGGAAGTCCTAGCACGTGCTACTGGACTCGACCGTAGCACAGACGAGTGCAGGACGTCCAGTAAGGCTAGCTACCGACCTGGAAAGATAGCCGACTCGTCAGATGGTTCGGGATGCCCAGTAATGCTAGCTACCGAGCTGGAAAGACAATCGTTCCATCCAAGGAGAATATGTCCAATATGGCTAGCAGAGCCAGTGACCTTTCATATAGATAAGTCATGCATGCATAGCGTCAATCCGTGTACAAGGAGAAGGAAAACACGATGGAGTTTGATGCACGACCCATTGCACATTTGATGAATGGATGCACGGTTCACCTTAGGGTTTGAGTAAAACATGTCTGAGTCAGAGAAACGCTTGAGACACTTTGAGCTTAATAGATTTCTTTCATTTCATAGTATATACTTGATTTTATTGCTGCGGATGACATGGAATGTCGAATGGTAAGAAAGGGCAAGATGAACTCAGTTATTTATTGAATGACACTCTTGTTTCAGACACGAATATATGTTTTACTTCTATTATGCCATGAAACTGATCCTAAGGCAAAGATTAGAAAGATAACATAATCAGTCGGTGCACATAACTAATGAACATGCTTGTTTTGTGGCGTGGGCGAGAGGCCTCCACACCAATGCATTCAATGCACTGACACCCAATCAGGTTGCATGTAGTGTACAGGGAGAACTTTTACGGTTTCGGAGATCGCTTGACGCATCGAGGCACCGAATCGCACTTGGCGTCTTGGAGCGTGGTGCACGAACCTGAAGCTCACATATACGGGACGTAATGAATGAGAACATCATCATCCAAAGTGTTCTATTCAAGTTGTAAGCCTAATGATATATTCATTGTACTGAGAGAGAGAGAGAGAGCATGAGAGTTTCTCGGCCTAGTTCCGCTTGTAATCTTTACTTCATATCAATAAAGAGCTTATTTTTGATTCAATACTTGTGTTTATTCAATGTTTTTGCTATGACGACTGCGAACTAGTTGTCAATCCGCCTGTTCTGTTCGGACCTGGCCTTGCGAGAGCGCAACTCGGGCTCGTGCGACATCACGACCAAACGAGGACGTTCCGGCACTGTCGGGCCGGGGGGATGGCATTTTGATATCAGAGCACGACTTTACGTCCTTGGCCCTCATATCGATTTTCTCATTTTTGAACTTGTTCATTGATGATGTGATAGACGCGCTCTCTCTCTCGATATTTGATGAATGTTCCATATAATGAGTCTAAATATTTTGAAAATTCGTACGGAGGATTATTTGACGAGATAGTTATGCGAAAGCCTTTGTGCCAAGCTGTGTCAGATGTTATGTGAGCAGATTCGTGCTAGAGTTAACAAGTTACATGAGAACCAGATTAGCTTTCCGCTAATGCTAGCGAATTGGGTACGAGACTAGAATATCGTTCAGACGGGATAGCCATGCATACAACCAATTGGCTAAGTTGTGCTGAGTATCATGCACCTAGACCCTTTGGTGCGAGCGAGTGTGCAAGCGAAACTGAATATCGTTCGGATAATGATAGGTCGGAGTTAGAATGGCAATCGATAGAGATGTTATCGAAGTATCGCTAAGGCGAATATAGAGGGAGTGCGTTTGGATTTTGAAAAATAGTTCGGACAGTTGTCTACGTCGATAAGTTACGAATCAAAGTATGGGTTGCATCGATAGAACATACGAGATTAAGATTATCGAGGGATCACATTGGAATTCTAAGGAACGAATTGGATATACGAGTGAGCGATGCGAACACGATTGAGAACTTATCGACATGTTCTTCACATGAAGAGGAGTTTTGGTATTAAGCAGATCAAAATAACCTGACAGTTCCTGTACTACCACCACCTGTGTATGGTCCTAATAAAACCTTTGGCCGTCTAATGGACACTCCTAAACTTCGAGTACTCGTGAATAATAAAAATACAAAATTAGAATTTTTGTAACGATTTTTTAACAATTGTAACGGTTATTACCGTTACAAAAGTCTCATTGTAATAGCCGTTACTAATTGTAAAAAAAATGTGTTACATAATGCATGTTTTGGTGTTTTATAAACACGCCAACTCTGTATCCCACGATCCCAAATTCGGCAGGCTATCGACTGGGTGGATGGAGGGGCGTTGACGCACCGGGGTCGGTGGAGAGTTGGCAGCCAGGGGTGGAGTTCGGCTACGCAGTGGTCAGGCTCTGGTTGGTTAGGCTTCGATGTAATGGAGATGAGGGGAAAGCGGCATGAGTTGGGAAAGGTTCGCCGACTTTGCAGTGGAGGCGGCGAGCTGGAGCGGTGGTCCGCGGTGGCTACCACTGTTTCATAGGGATGAAAGAGTACCCAAGAAAGATGGAGGGGTATTAATGAAGAATGAAAAGGGAGAATAGGGGAGAGGGCTTGGCAGTTGAAAATGGGAGAGAAAGGGATGGTCATCGACTGCTCTGCTCTGCAAAATGGTAGTGGCTGAACGATTAGGTTTTGAAGAAGACGATGAAGGGGATGTTGGGCCGGGAAGGATATAATGAGTAAAAAATTGTAGGCTGGATCCAGTGTTATTTAGGAATTAAATGGTTAGACTTGCTTAGGAAATAATAGGGAAGAGAAATATGGCTTAGTTTTGGAAGTTAAATGGTTGGGCTTGCTTAGGAAATAATAGTGTTATACTTCTCTTTCCTATTATTTTCTCAGCAAGCCCAACCAATTAATTCCTAAATAACATTAGCTCCAGCCCATAATTTTGTTACTTATTATTTCCTTTTCAGGCCCAACTTCCCTGTCTTGTCCTCTTCTTTAAACCTAACTGTTTTGCCACTGCCATTGTGCAGTTGACGACCACCCATTTCTCTCCACTTTCCAGTTGTCGAGCCCTCTCCCCAATTTTCCATAAGAATATTCCATTCTCCCTCTTCATTCTTCATCAATACCCCTACATATTTCTTGAGCACTCTTTCTTGAGCAGAGCCGCGGACCACCGCTCTACCTCGCTGCTGTCACGCCCCGGCCCCGAGGAGAACCGAGGGGTCGCTCGCCCGGACCGCCGCTTCGCTCGCCCCCGCCGGGCCGGATCGAACCGGACGCGAATCACCGCGCCTGTCCCGCGGGTGCGAGGAAGGGATGTGTGGCCCGTTCGAATATATCGGGACGTGATGCCGTGCGGGCCTGGGTTTACGTCCGCACAAGGCTTCATCGTTTAAGTTTGTTGTTGGTTATCATCGCATCAATCGAGTAAGCAGCGGAAAGGGACTTGTTGCAATGCAATGCATTTAGCCAACTGAGTATTCGGGACAATCGAGGGACTTGGGTTCTCTTATGCAAAGGCATTCGTTCCATACATTATGTCCCCTTATACGATAACATCTCGGGGCACAATCGAAACCAGGATTCCGGGTTGATTCCGGGTCTTAGGGACTGAGGCACGCCTATCGCTCCCTCGGATGATCCAGTACCTGCAAGCAAGTAAACTGTTGGTGGGTCAACACTTTTATAAGTACTGGTGAGATAAAACAACTGAACAGGCTTCATCGTTTAAGTTTGTTGTTGGCTATCATCGCATCAATCGAGTAAGCAGCGGAAAGGGACTTGTTGCAATGCAATGCATTTAGCCAACTGAGTATTCGGGACAATCGAGGGACTTGGGTTCTCTTATGCAAAGGCATTCGTTCCATACATTGTCCCCTTATACGATAACATCTCGGGGCACAATCGAAACCAGGATTTTGGGTCTTAGGGACCGAGGCACGCCTATCGCTCCCTCGGACGATCCAGTACCTGCAAGCAAGTAAACTGTTGGTGGGTCAACACTTTTATAAGTACTGGTGAGATAAAACAACTGAACAGAAACAAGCATTCACTAAAACCAACACTAAGTAATCATGTTATAAAATATTACATTACTAGTGATCTTTCTAGTTTTACCTATGTTAATTTCATGCAGTTCGAAGCAGAGTCATATTACATTGTTTGGAAACATCTTTAAAAAATAGAGTTTCATATGCAATAAGCAAGCAAGACAAGCCGATGTTCTGTTTCAGGGTGTGCGCAGCGTGTCTCGTGAGACTCGAGGGACAAATGCATAGCTAGACACACATGCACTTCTTAGGGGCAGTCCATCTATCCAAGCCAACTGATAAACTAGCTATATGCAGTGCGGTCCCCGAGTATCTCAGGATCGACAGCTGGTTGTACATCATACCAATGAATCGTTTCTCTGATGCTAATAGCAGCTGTGACTCATAATTGCTTTTCACTATCATGGTAGCAGCCGTGACACATGCAGTTCAGCTCTCCACCAAAAGCCATTGTCCGACCGATGCGAATGCATGGAACACTATCAAATAAACTCTAGTATGCAGACGAGACGAACCATCAGAACAGTTATTGTTGTTGCGGGATAATCCGACTTATCACTTGAACACATTCAGGCACAATATGGTTCTCTCGAAGCATAGACGATAGTGAACATGTTCATGCACTCTTAGACAAGCGTTTCAGGATTCTCGTTAAGCAGACTTATCGTTTCAAAGACAACTAGGTGAGTTCGTTCATTAACAGCAAGGCAGGTTCTATCATTCTCTTATGAAAAATATTGCAAGCAAAAACTCAGATTATTATTAAGGCGTGCAAGAATCAGAGAACGAAGTTCTGCCTACTCACCTTGATACATAATGCCGACGCGGAGCGGGACATTACATACTTACCAACCAACAAAAAGTTTCGTTCTCGAAACTTCAAGGATAAACTTTCTCGATATTCAGAGCAGCAGCACAATATGGTTCTCTCAAAGCATAGACGATAGTGAACATATTCATTCACTCTTAGACAAGCGTTTCAGGATTCTCGTTAAGCAGACTTATCGTTTCAAAGACAACTAGGTGAGTTCGTTCATTAACAACAAGGCAGGTTCTATCATTCTCTTATGAAAACATTGCAAACAAAAACTCAGATTATTATTAAGACGTGCAAGAATCAGAGAACGAAGTTCTGCCCACTCACCTTGATACATAATGCCGACGCGGAGCGGAACATTACATACTTACCAACCAACAAAAAGTTTCGTCCTCGAAACTTCAAGGATAAACTTTCTCGATATTCAGAGCAGCGATAGTGCCATCCCTCGCCGTACTCAATCGAAACAATCAAGCAAATCAAGTTCAGTAAACATTTTGCACTTTGAGAATATCTATGGACTTATTGTATGAAACGCTCTATTGCAATACCATATCGATAATATCTCAGAGTCATAGCAACGGATTTGGGCCAGAAAATCGAATCCGCTCTGATACCATTATGTCACGCCCCGGCTTCGAGGAGAACCGAGGGGCCGCTCGCCCAGACCGCCGCTTCGCTCGCTCCCGCCGGGCCAGATCAGCAGCTGGTTGTACAACATACAAATGACTCGTTTCTCTGATGCTAATGGCAGCTGTGACTCATGGTTGCTTTTCATTATCATGGTAGCAGTCGTGGCACATGCAGTTCAGCTCTCCACCAAAAGCCATTGTCCGACCGTTGCGAATGCATGGAACACTATCAAATAAACTCTAGTATGCAGACGAGACGAACCATCAGAACAGTTATTGTTGTTGCGGGATAATCCGACTTATCACTTGAACACATTCAGGCACAATATGGTTCTCTCGAAGCATAGACGATAGTGAACATATTCATGCACTCTTAGACAAGCGTTTCAGGATTCTCGTTAAGCAGACTTATCGTTTCAAAGACAACTAGGTGAGTTCGTTCATTAACAACAAGCCAGGTTCTATCATTCTCTTATGAAAACATTGCAAGCAAAAACTCAGATTATTATTAAGGCGTGCAAGAATCAGAGAACGAAGTTCTGCCCACTCACCTTGATACATAATGTCGACGCGGAGCGGGACATTACATACTTACCAACCAACAAAAAGTTTTGTCCTCGAAACTTCAAGGATAAACTTCTCGATATTCCGAGCAGCGATAGTCCTCATCCCTCGCCGTACTCAATCGAAACAATCAAGCAAATCAAGTCCGAAAAACATTTGCACTTTGAGAATATCTATGGACTTATTGTATGGAACGCTCTATTGCAATACCATATCGATAATATCTCAGAGTCATAGCAACGGATTTGGGCCAGAAAATCGAATCCGCTCTGATACCATTATGTCACGCCCCGACTTCGAGGAGAACCGAGGGGCCGCTCGCCCGGACCGCCGCTTCGCTCGCTCCCGCCGGGCCAGATCGGCAGCTGGTTGTACAACATACAAATGACTCGTTTCTCTAATGCTAATGGCAGCTGTGACTCATGGTTGCTTTTCATTATCATGGTAGCAGTCGTGACACATGCAGTTCAGCTCTCCACCAAAAGCCATTGTTCGACCGATGCAAATGCATGGAACACTATCAAATAAACTCTAGTATGCAGACGAGACGAACCATCAGAACAGTTATTGTTGTTGCGGGGCAATCCGACTTATCACTTGAACACATTCAGGCACAATATGGTTCTCTCAAAGCATAGACGATAGTGAACATATTCATGCACTCTTAGACAAGCGTTTCAGGATTCTCGTTAAGCAGACTTATCGTTTCAAAGACAACTAGGTGAGTTCGTTCATTAACAACAAGACATGTTCTATCATTCTCTTATGAAAACATTGCAAGCAAAAACTCAGATTATTATTAACGCGTGCAAGAATCAGAGAACGAAGTTCTGCCCGCTCACCTTGATACATAATGCCGACGCGGAGCAGGACATTACAGCCGCCTCCACTGCATAACCACCGAACCTTTTCCAACTCAACCGTTTTTTTCTCATCTCCATTACATCGAAGCCTAACCAACCAGAGCCTGACCACTGCATAGCTGAACTCCACCCCACCTGCCAACTCGACACCTACACCCTGTGCGGCAACGCCCATCTATCCAGATAGGCAAAAGCAATGTTCTGGGCCATGCCGATCCTAAAATATGCAATTAAACAAAAGTATCAGTTAAATGGTATATAGAAGACAACAAAACCAATTAATTGAAAAAAGTGAAGCGCACAAAAGTAGTTTGTTGTAGTATTTGGTACGAGTTTGTCCTTAGTAGACACAGAGACGTATATGTACACAAACAAACAAACCGTTCTTAAGTTAATTGAAGCGTATTGCTTAAGCCAAGCCTAGATACTGGTTACAAAACAAAGTAGTGTACTGTGTACCCGTATACATGCCATGTATCAAAGCGAACCAAAGATGTGTCATGCAACATATTTTCCAGATATTACAGTAATACTACTTTTGGTTAATCATTTTACACTGCAACTTTCAACTTTACATGAAAGAGAGGAAGAGCTACACCTGTTACTTAAAACAACCCAACCAACTCGCTCTCTTTCCTATGGACTGCATCAATTTCAATTGATCATATAACTTATCTCAAAGAAAATTTCTGGTAAATTACGATATATATAAGCAAATAGGCTTTAGCATAGAGGCAAATCATGTATATTAAGGTTAAACCCATGAAGCAAAATCTGCATCTCGCGATCTCTGTGCAACAGAGCTTAGGAACATTATATGATATATACTGACATTTTAGAAAACTTGCATAGATATTAAATCCTTGTGGTTCTCCATCATCTTCAGAAACTACTACAACCCCAACATCATTAGTAAGAATATCATCTTTCCATAGAATTGATGAGCAGCAGAATCTTATATATTTTCTACTAATGTAGGGACTAGGCAAGAGCTTATATATTTTCTACTAATGTAGGGACTAGGCAAGAGCCTAACTGGCACTTAGATAAGAGTACAAATATAGTTAGAAAAGAACCAAGTGAAATATGTCAAAAGTTAGAAATATGTTATAACATAATAAAAGAATAGAAAATATTCACAGGTTTGAGCCAATGTAGAAGTTAGGTTGTCTTTTCATTAACAAAGCCTCACATCAAGCCCCTCTTTTTTGTTATCTCATCCTGTTGGTGAGGTTGCCCAAACATTTCAAAATTCTTGTATCTTGATGTATTAGACTCATAGCACTTTGAAATTTTCAGAGCATGTTTTCAAATATTATGGTATCAGAAGTCTTGTTTTGTGTTGATACCGGAACAGAAGATGCAAAACTCATATTGTGTTAAAGAAAAGAATCTAATATAACCATTCCTTGAAGAAATTGGCTAAGGATTAGTCTTATTGTATTCACTATTCATGCACATACATATTTGCATACACATCTACTCGCTAGCAGGGTCATGCGTCAGGTGTTTGGAATGTTCCTCTGCTGAACACTTCTGACACTAGCTCCAACTACACTAGTGTATGCCTACATGGTCAAATTGACAACCAGCTATTAAGTTTTGATTAGTTTTGCCCATGTAAACTATCAAATTGACAACTAACTAATCTAGAGTGGTCCTCATACATTATTAGCTGCAGGATTAAAGAGACTAAAGAAAAAAAGATTATGTAAGACTCTCTTACATATTACAAGATAAAAATATCTTATGAACGGTGGATGACACTATTAGAAATTTATGTGTTTCCAGGCTAAATAAAGAGGAGATGATTATGATTATTCGACTATCATACAGATTGTCATTCTAATATTAAATAAGCATAAGCTACTCGACAACATAGGTCTATAAATATTGGTGATTATTCTATCACACAGACTGGCATGCCAGTATATATCAACATATCCACCTAGCTATTAGCATCTTCTTCCTATGCGTGATGCTACCATACACACGGGTTGATTTGCATGGTTACTGCCTTTATGAGCTATTCACCTGTCCCTTCATTCCATAGATATAAGCCAATCTTGCCCTATTAACTGGTGGGAAAGTAGAGTTATTCTTCTCACTGTTGTCGTGTACCAGGAGATTATACAGGGAATTTCTATGGCCTTACCTATACTGCTGGTTTATACAAATATATACCAAATGCCGTATGTAAGCCTGCTATAAATGGAGTTAAATACCAAGGTTGTAAAAGACGCTATGTCACCAATCTCCCGCAAGCTTAATAGTCCCCACTGAACGTGAATCACCATGTTGCAGCGCTCCCGCAGGACAATCGTTCTCATCGGACCGTGATGCCGTACAAGCCTGGAGTTGCGCTCGTACAAGACGATGTTGTCAAACACCAAAGTTATCATCGAAACGATCAAGTTGCAACGAAAGTCAAATATTGTATGCCAAGCACACATCAAAGTATACGCAGCGGAGCTCTCGATAGGGCCCAAATAAAATGCCACAAAGGATAATGCCACAAAGACGGTGTAATACTCTTGTTCTTTCTCTAGCTCACAAAGGTACTTACAGTTCATACATCATGTCCCGTATATCCAAGCAGCGCCACTACACCTGCGTACCTGAAATAATGTTCACAAAAGTGGGTCAGTACACAACCGTACGGGTGAGCGGGATAACCCACTTGTCTAAGCCGACACTAAGTAAAATAGTGAATGCAAACAATTATCTTTTTAGTTGAATCCTAGATTCATTTCATGGCATAGGTTTGACATGTTAAGGAAAGCTGTAAAGCAGGTTAAGCAATGCAAGCATTCAACTCAAGCCAATCGACAAGCAAATATATATCCAACTCGAAGGAAACTAGCATGCAAACCGTCCTACTCAAACCCAAGCAACACGGAAACATATCGAACTATCATCCAAGCCTCAATATCCATCCTCAAACCAAACCTTATAATCCAATCTAGATATGCACACTCTTGCCGAGGCAAGGTGGCCGCCACTTATGCGAAAAGCACAAACCAAACCAAAATAAAACAAACAAACAAACTCTTATCTATATGAAGTCACTGGCCAAGCCATAAAGGACTGATCGGACTGATCAATTGCAGTTCTACTCGAAACAACGCTGAGTAGCGAGCCCGCCTGAATCGCATTAAACCGCCGGCACCACGCCCGAGGCACGTTACCAATTTCTCCCCCATGGCTGAACGGTCCCGGTGCCCCGGAGCCTACCCGTTCGAGGAGACCAAACCCCGTGCAATACAGGTTGTCCGTGACATGCAGACACCAAGTAGGTATGACGAGAGGATCGAACATTCTCGTCCCACCAAAAGATCCTAGATTCATCCAACCAATTATCCATAACCATTCTCCAACATATAGCCCAAGGCACAAATCTCAAGTTATCCCCATAGGCACTATGTCGCTTCTCGACACAGTGTTTCCAATTGGTGCAACACCCCTCGCTCAGGAAAATCCCGTGGCACAATGCCACCAAAAGTGGCACAATGCCTTCGTCGATGCAGTTGTTTGGTTTTGAACCACAACTGCACGCTTTGCAAGACAAAGCGCCCAAGTGATACTCGTGCACGGATGCACGCTCGCCCGAATTTTCGATGTTCCAACCAAGATGTATTATTCCAACTGTCCAAGCATAATTCCAATCATTTCTCCAACTGCCTCAAATGTAATCCAACTCTAGCTCCAACTATCCTGTGCGAAAATCAATTCAAGCCACAATTCCTATCCAAGCAAACGACGTATACTCTATGCACGCCACAGTGCGGTGATTCCCAAGTTTCAGTCCAAGTGTTCAAGCCTTTACGTATGTTCTATATTATTAGGCATGAAGGAGTAGAGGAGAAGGGACAGAGCCCACTCACCGAGTCTGATTCCGTTAAGCATCATGTCCTGCCGATACGGCCGATCCCTTGAACCCGTGGTCCGATGCAAAGCACGATCTACTCAACTGGTATGACCGTGCGAGCATGCCAAGCTCTCCAAATCATCCGACCGATCGGACTAAGGAAGACGGCATTATCGCTCCAATCCAGCTATCTCAGTACTGCTCTGAACGAACACCTGTTCCATCGAAGTCCGCTAGCGATCTGTACATGAAACCAACTCAATCAATACTTGTTCCCAAATCCAACAAATTTGAAATGTAACCAGCTATTGCCTCATTCAGTCCGACTCGGCGTAACGCACCGTGCGGTTGCGGGACGTTACATGCTAGACGCTAGTCAGACGAGCACCAGACACCTAGTGCCTAGCCCGCCTTGGCGACCGTGGTTCACCCCCCCCCCACCACCACCCCTCAAAAAAAAAAAAGCCTACTGAAATGTGTAGAAAAATCTATACATATAAGCCAATCTTGCCCTATTAACTGGTGGAAAAGTAGAGTTATTCTTCTTACTGTTGCCATGTACCAGGAGATTATACAGGAAATTTCCATGGCCTTACGTATACTGCTGGTTTATACAAATATATACGACATGCCATATGTACCAAATGCCATATGTAAGCCTGCTATAAATGGAGATAAAAATCAAGGTTCTAAAAGGCATTAGGCGCTAGTCGGACGGGCACCAGACGTCTAATGCCTAGCCCGTCTTAGCGACCGTGGTTCAACCCACCCCACTCCCCACCCCTAAAAAAAAAAACCTACCGAAATGTGTAGAAAAGTCCATAAAAAACAAAAAACATATATAGTCAAGGGTCGGGGTGGGGGGGGCGGGGTGGGGGGGGGGGGGGGGGGGGGGACTAGGTGGGTGCCTAGGCGGACATCAGACAGGCACCAGGCGCCGCCTAGACTGGTTTTTAAAACAGTGATAAATACTAACTACTCTTATTCCATGGCTAAACCATTTGGTCCATTTCACTTGAATGTTGCTAACCCCTGCCTATTTAATATGATTATCAAACAGTTACAGGGTGCTTTCTTCTTTCTGTGGTGAAGAATGAATTTCCAATTCACTGACAGAGCATAACCATTTCATGCCTAATTAATTCCTATCCTAACAAAGTATTCCCTACTGCACGGCATTTTATTGGCCAACCATATACTTACTACCTGCTAATACCAACTTAACATATATAAAAAAAACTAAATATCAAACTATGCATAAGTAATACTGACTGCTCATAATTATACTAACATTTATCAATGGCTGGCTGTAACATCTTTTTTAAGTATTGACTTAGCTAAACATTAGGTTAACGAATCCATTAAGAGTTAAAGGAGGCAGGAATTAAGAAAAGGGAGCGGTTTGGTAAATTTACCAGAGGGATAGGGAACACAGTCTCGACAGTTAAGCGGCGTTGGGATTGCGCGGGAACCGTAGGGGACGGTTCGCCTGAGTTGAGAGGTTCTTGGCGAGGTGGAGCGGTGGTCAAGAAATTAAGATGGAGGGTTATTGATGAAGAATGAAAAGAGGGAATGGGCTGTTCTTATGTAGAATGGAGGAGAGGACTCGACAGCTGGAAAGGGGGGCAGACTGCTATGCTCTCCGAAATGGCAGTGGGCGAAGATGTGCTAGTTTTGAAGAAGAAGAAGAAGAAGAAGAAGAAGAAGAGAATGGGAATGGGGCGGAATAGTTGGGGGAAATAATGAGTAAAAAAATTTATGGGCTTTAGGAATGGGTTGCTGAGGAAATATGGAGAACTTGGACTTGTATAATTTTTAAGAAATATGGAAGCTTGGGCTTGGAAATGACGGGGAAAGAGAAATATTGCTTAGTTTTTAAGGAAGTGAAACAATGGGAGTTGGAGGCACTGGATCCAAAAGGTATAGAATGCAGTGTGTACAAAGTCCCGAGTTATGTTGGGCATCTAAAAAAAAAGGGAGATTAGGTTTAGTGTAAAATGAGGATTTGGACTTGGTGAAAGGTAAAAAAAAAATAATACAGATAAAGAAGTTGTGGGCTTGCTTTGGTGGGCTAGATAGAATAAATTTCGGAGTAAAATGTCACATTAGGAGTTAGGGTTTGGGGAGGGGAGGGGAGGGGGGGGGGGGGGGGGGGGGGGGGAATTGAAGGCTATTGTTGGAGAAGGAGTTTGAGGAAGGGAAGTTGGGATTAGGGTTTAGAGATGATGGTGTCAGTTGTCATAAACAAACCAGATGAGGGACAAGAAAAAGGAAGAGGAAACCTCTCTCTCTCTCTCTCTTTATTTTATTTCTCTTCTCTGAGAGAAAAAGAAAATAACATAAAGAAGGACCGACCTACCTACCTACTTTATTCTGAGTCACACCATCTATATTTGGAAACCATCACATTAAGAGTTAGGGTTTGGATAGGGGGAGCAGGAGGAGGAAGGGGCGGAGATTGGGATTAGGGTTTAGGGACGATGGTGGCGGTTGCCATAAACAAACCGAATGAGGGACAAGAAAAAGGAAGTGGAACCCCCCCCCCCCCTCTCTCTCTCTCTCTCTCTCTCTCTCTCTCTATATATATATATATATATATATATATATATATATATATATATATATTATTTTCTCTCTCTCTTTCTTTTTATTTCTCTTTCTGAGAGAAAAAGAAAATAACATAAAGAATGACCGACCTACTTTATTCTGAGTCACACCATATATATATATATATATATATATATATATATATATATATATATATATATATATATATATATATATATATATTGTTCTCTCTCTCTCTCTCTTTCTTTCTTTTTATTTCTCTTTCTGAGAGAAAAAGAAATAACATAAAGAATGACCGACCTATTTTATTCTGAGTCACACCATCTATATTTGGAAACCACCACATTAGGAGTTATGATTTGGGAAGGGGGGACAGGAGGAGGAAGGGGCGGAGAAAAAAAAATGAAGGCTGTTGTGGGAGGAGGAGTTTGAGGAAGGGAAGTTGGGATAGGGTTTAGGGACGATGGTGGCGGTTGCCATAAACAAACCGGATGAGGACAAGAAAAAGGAAGAGGAACCCCCCCCCCCTCTCTCTCTCTCTCTCTCTCTCTCTATATATATATATATATATATATATATATATATATATATATATATATATATATATATATATATATATATATATATATGTGTGTGTGTGTGTGTGTGTGTGTGTGTGTGTGTGTGTGTGTTTTATTTCTAATCTCTGAGAGAAAAAGAAAATAACATAAAGAAGGACCGACCTACTTTATTCTGAGTCACGCCATCTATATTTGGAAATCACAGCTGTCAATGTTACATTTTCTAACTGTTGGTCAAGGAGAGGTTAAAAACAAATATTATTTAGATATAAAATGATATCTATCCTATTAAAAATAAACAAACAAAGAAAAAAAATTTAATTTTTTGTACAAGATTTGCATCTATTGCGCTCTTTGGACCAGAATTATTTGCACATGTAGTTGGGGGCAGTGGGCCCAAAAGGCATGTAACGCAGCGTGCACAAAGCCCTGAGCATTATGTCGGACATCTAAAAAAAAGGGAGATTAGATTTAGTATAAAATGAGTATTTGGACTTGTCGAAAGGTAAAAGGAAAATAATACATATCAAGAAGTTGTGGGCTTGCTTTGGTGGGCTAGAAAGAATAATTTTTAGAGGAACAATGGAGAAATAATTGTGGGAAAAGGAAAATGTCACATTAGGTTGGGCTTAGCTATAATAGGTTTTAGCTTGATTATTAATTAGGAGTAAATTGGAAACTATTTCATTGGGCAGGAAAGGAGGGTAAGTACATGACATTGTTGTATTGACAGAGAAGGATCATAAGTATTGGTAAGTCTAAATCTGTGTGTGGTACACTTATACTTGTGGACACATATTATATGCCATATAACTGATCCTAATGCAAGATTAAAAATACCACATATATTTGCTTGTACTCACATAATGAACGTGTAGGTTTTAGTTGAGTGGACGAGAGGCCACTCAACAGTGCATTTCCATATACTGATCCCCTACCAGATCTTCGCAGGTACGGAGTTTGCTTGTAAGGGCTGAGGCGTTAGAGCTTGGTTGGTGCTGGAAGTGTTAAGGCTGGAGATGTTACTTCCACTTTTATATAGAGGGCATAATGTATAGAACATTATTATTTGTATAGTTCTTGAGTTGTAAGCCTCATTGCATGATTCATTGTATTGAGAGAGAGAGAGAGAGAGAGAGAGAGATTGAGTGTTGTAATCGAGTTCTTGGTTTTGAGCCATTGTAATTTTGTTGTATTATCAATAAAGATAAGTTCTTTTGTATATCTTGTGTTGATTCAACTTTTCTATTTAGTTTTTTCGCAGCTATGACATTGTAACATAGTTATTCAATCGACCATTTTAGTGCTTGTCTTATACAAGTATAATTTAGGCTTGTACGATATTGTTTGCCATTTAAGGAGTTTAAGCAAACCTTGTATTTAAACAACAAACAAAGAAGTACAGAGAGTTCCTAGGCAGAAAATCTAAGTACAATTATTTTTTTATTCTGGGTGGTGACGATGGAGGGTTAGGAGTATAGTAACTCTCTTTACTCCGTGGACGATCTGATGCAGGAAGGAAGAAACTCTTCTCTCGTGCTTGTGTGTAGGTTCGTAGCTGGCCAGCCTCTTGTGCGGGTGTGCTACCCTGCTATTTATAATCATCCTTGTGGACGCATGTGTTTAGGCTGAATGGATGCTCATGAGTTGCCATGTCTGCCTCTTTTATAGGAGGCGGCTGCAACTGTGGGAGCGGGTCTAGGCCGAGCTGCCACGTGAATGGTTGTTGGGATTTTCTTTTGCTGAAGATCTGAGCTGTACTCGCCTTTTGCGTGCGTGATTGGGTCAGTTTGACACGTAGCCCGCACATGGTTTGGAGATAGCACTTCAGTCATAATAGAAAGAGTTTATCATAACAAATGTGAGACAAAAGGAATGCATGGAGTCTGGGACACATAGAGCCAGAGACGCATAGGGCTCATAGAGTCTGGGACGCATGGAGCCAGAGACGCATGGAGCTCACGGAGTCTGGGACGCATGGGCCAGAGACGTGTAGAACTCATAGAGTTTGGGACGCATGGGCCAGAGACACATGAAAGTCATGGAGTCTGGGACGCATGGAGCCAGAGACGCATATATTTCTTTTGCCATATTTTATGCGCGGCGCTGCACACTTCTTCAAGAGTAAGGTTTGAGAGTTTCGTCTTTTAGTGTGTTCATGTCTTTCGAGACATTCAGAAAATTCTTTTTTCAGGATTCTGTGTCAGACATGATCCTATTGTCAGGACATCATGTCAGGACCATCTGGGGCCAAAATTGTTTCGGCTGACAGGGACGCATGTATGTCTTCTCCCCTTGGCCGCATGGTTGGAAGACTGCATGGGTGAGTGCTGCTAAGCTGGCACATTAAGTGGGGGATTTTGGCTCGACTTTTGCAGAAGCCCTTCAACCACCTTTTGCATGCAGGCTTAACTTTTCTTTTGGAAGTTTAACCGTCGGTTGCAGACTTCTAGGTTCATTGCTTAGTCATTGCAGACATCCAAACCTTATAAATATCACTGTTGTGGGGTCATCATGTTCTAACCTGAGGAACCTTCCTATGTCATAAAGAATGGTTCTAGTTGGGAGCCTTGTCTACCCGCCTTTCTTGGTCAACATTCGATCCCTGCTCCGTCCCATTGCTCAGGTGTCGAAGGGTCCGGTGTCGGAGGATATCGTGAGGGACAGGTTATCGGTTCTCTGTCGGCTGCCGCAGTGTCTTCTCTAGGAAAGAGAGCACGAGATAAGGATGAGTTATCCGCTGCTGAGGACTTCCTATCTGTGCTTGGATTGGCTCTAGAGGCTTTTGCTAGGCCTTTGGAGCTTACTCCGGACCTCACTTGGCTGCCCATAACTTCGGAGGAGAGGGAGACATTGGAGTGGAGGGAAGGAATATGCAATTTGTTCCATCGTGCGGGTGTTCGCTCGCTCCAGGAGGTTACGGTCTTGCTTCGTGAAGCTTGTGGCTCGCCTCCCTGACTGCGTCTTTTTATTTTTATTTTGTATGGGCCTTGATGGCTGCATATTGTAGCTCCTCCTCTGCGCTCAATAATGAACCTTTGTTTTGATTAATTTTTGTTGCCTGGTGCATATATTTGTTGGATAGATGTGTGCACATCTTTGTCGTGCCAGGTCACACGGGCTCTGTGCTGTTCCTCTGCAGCCTGTTATCATTTTGGATGCGGTATGAGCTCTATGCGGTCTGCATGATTTTTTTATGCTTCTACAAGACCACCTTCAAAGTTTCCAAACTGACAAGTTTGGAATACTTTGAATCAGAAGAATGGTCGGATAATCTTGGCCGCATGCGGGCGATATGCTACATAGACACGTTTTCGCATAGTCGATTCTGCCAGGCTGTCAGCTTATTAACTGCTTGGATTTGCTTCGCTCACTAAGGGGATCTCCTGAGATTCTGAGCTATCTCTTGACACCGGGCTCAAGGCATCAGTTTCCAAGTAGATTAAAGTAGGGCGCATAAATTAAGGCGTCAGGTTCATCCCCATAATTCTTGGGTTTATTGCCTCGATCTCTCCACGCGGTCCTTTAGAGCCTACAAATAGGCGGCTTAGAGAGCTTCGTCTCTCAGTTTCTTCCCCCTTTGCCAGAAAGATGTTGAAGATTGCCATTCTTCTCGCTGAGGAGTTCGTCGGAGGCGGGCTTGATCCATGGCCTCCTGATATTGATAGTCTGCCCAGAAGTGAGGAGATGTTCTATTCCTCGAGACATTCTGCCGAGAAACACAGAGACACAAGCACACAGTCTTGCAGTGTGGATGAGAAATTATCTAGAACACACGTAGACTCTCTAAAGCTCTGTCACATGGTTGAAAGATCATCCTGGGCATGCGCATAATCTTCATGTGGGCTAACCCCATGGATGAAACTCATCTAAAATTTGCGTACAGGGTCCTTCTGTAAATTAGCCGCGTGGATGCGACTGAAGCAGCATGCGACAGTTGCCTGATTTTTTTGTAATCTTTGTGAAAACTGATATGTGTCTTCTTGATGCAAGTTTTACCTCCCTTTGTGGCGCTCGTGATGGAGCATGAAAGGATATCATAATGTCCCTTGTTAAGGGAAAAGACTAACCTTATGTGGCAGTTTGCTAAGAACTGATCCAAGAGACGAGGATGATCATCCTATGTCGTGCGTAGAGTTATCCCTGTTTATGCAGCAGGTGAGCTGCGTGTCTTCCCCTTATATGGCCAGGATGCGATGGCTGGATCCTGGGTCACATCCTGGCTGCTCATCTGAGTGGCGACAGTAGGGTCATTTGGCCGTGTCCTTTCACACGACAGAGTCGGGGTTGCAGCAACTTGGCTTTGTGTTGTCTCCATTCACGCAGCTTGCTACCAGTTGGGAGGTTGTGGTATCGATGATAGGATTTGGATTAATTGCCATTCCTATCATCCACCTTCCCGTATGGCAAAAGAGTGCCTGATCTTGCCTCCCTCTGGCTATCCATTAGTATTGTTTCTTTTTCATATATTAAGGTTTGCACAGTGGAGGGGTGATTAAGGCTGCTAGTAGCCCCAATTGCTTTGGATGCGGCGCTGCACGGTGTAGGGATGTCTAGGGGTGCATCGATTTTCACTGCCAAATTTACTCGCATCTGTAGTAGAAACAATACGGAGGGGCTAGCGAGACTTCATGGAAACCCTTAAAAATAGATTTTCATCATATGTACTCATGACCCTGAGCATTAATGAAAACCCTTGAATGTAATAAATTTTTATCATATGTATTCATGATCTTGAATATCAATAAAAAAGTCTTTCCTTTTCCAGCATCTCTTCTTGTACTTGTCATGTTGTATGTTGTGGATATTTGTACTAGAGGTAATATAGACGTAGTACAATATCGTAGTTTATTAAGGACATCCCACTGGGGATTCTTAGTGGACCCTATTACTTTTTGCGCACTTAAGTGCCAGTAATAGGTTTGAAATTAGACCCTATCAGAGGTGATATGACCATGATAGGTTTTAGTGGAGTTAACACCGTTGGCGTACTCCGGATGGGTACGGGTGATAAGTTAGAGGACAATCGATATCAAAGATAATATGGACGTGATGATCGATGGTCAAAATCGAAAAGTTTGCTCAGAGATAATATAGACATGTCAAACTTCACCAGGAGGAGTAATGGGGTAGCAGTTCAGAGGTGACATAGACGTGAACTAGCGACCAATTGAGAAGTGAAGGAGAAATATGTACTATGTTTACACACTTGTTGGTGGTGAACACCGAGGAAAATATATTGTATGTCAGGAATAGAGGAAGTATGAGTCTGATTTAGACGTAGTACTTTTTGAGGAACTTGCCGTTGATAGACATCATGAGAAAGTCGCCATTTGGTTTTTCAAGCCGGTAAGCTCCGTTGGAGAATAATGACTCAACAATGAATGAGCCCTCCCGTTTAGGTTAGAATTTATCGGCCGTCTTGTGAGTCATAACCATCGGTCTTCTTATTGTCAAGATGAGATGACCCACTTGGAATGTTCTCTCTTTGACCCGTTTGTTGAAGGCTCCTGAGAGACGTGCTTGATATAGCTCTATGCGTTGTTGAGCTAAGAGCCACTTTTCGTTGAGTGCTTCTAGCTCCTGTAGCCGTCGACGGTTAACTGGTAAGAAAGAGCCACCCAGAGTGACATAATTTGGATTTTGAGCGGGAGGACCGCTTCGCTTTCGTACACCAGAGAGAATGGCGTACTTTCAATCACTGTCCGGACCGTTGTACGGTAGGCCCAGAGACATTCACCCAGCTTCTCATTCCAGTCTTGCTTATTGGATGACATGAACTTCTTGAGTAGCTTGATAATGGTCTTGTTGAAGGCTTATGTCAGACCATTTGCTGCTGGGTTGTAGGCCGTCGAGGCTATGTTTTGAATCTATTTTTTTTCCATAAAATCGATAGAAGGCATGACTTGCAAACTAAGGACCATTATAGTGGATGATTCTTTATGGCAAGCCGAAGCGGTATATGACGTGATACTTGACGAAGCTGATAATGTTTGACGTCTTGACTTCAGTGAGTGGAACAACTTTCGCCCACTTGGAGAAGTAGTCAGTGTTGGCGAGGATAAACCGATGCCCTTTAGACGAATGTGGGCTTATCGGTCCAATAATGTCCATCCCCATGCTTCGAACGGCCAAGACGCTACCGTTGGATATAGTAATTTTAAAGGCTAGTAGATAAAGTCTGCGTGGAGCTGGCATATTTGGCATTTTCTCGCATAGTCTATAGCATCGGCTACCATCGTTGGCCAATAGTAGCCCATTCTCCGAAGACGGTCCTGTAGTTTCGGGCCGAATTGATGTGCCCAGCAGACGCCGTTATGAGCTCCACAAAGGGTCTGCTTTGCTTCTGCGTCCGATAAGCATCATAGCAGAAGGCCGTTATAGGACTGACGATACAACATTATAGTAGCCGTATCGTAGTAGAACCAGATGGAGCGTCTTCTGATCGAAGTGGCTTCCTTTGGGGTTTCAGGGAGGATCCCATAGACTACGTAGTCGATGAATGAAAGCCTTTAGTCCGGAGTATTGGTGTCCACCTTCACTGCGTAACTCATATATAGGCAGAGGTTATTTTTAGGACATACTTGCTCTTGACCGTTCACTGCGATTAGCTGATGGGTATTGTCTGGAACTACCAATGAGACAGCGAGGCCGGCTAGTGGGCTAATAAAGCAACGAAGGAGTCATCCATTGCACATACATAAAGCAGGAAAGGCTTCCCCATGACCGGGGCCACCAGTACTGGAGGGCTTGATAGGTATTCCTTGATGTTGTTGAATGCGCACTGGCATTCTTCATTCCAGACAAAGGAGATACCCTTTTTCACAAGCTAGGTGAACGTCCGGCAACGTCCAGAGAGGTTTGATATGAACCTTCTGAAGTATGCCAGCCTCCCTTGAAGGCTGCGGAGTTTCCGAAGATTCCTCGGCAGATTCATTTTCAGGATAGCTTTGGTCTTGTCGGGGTCTATGTGGATACCCCGAGAAGTTATGATGAAGCCCAAGAATTTGCCATTGTAGACTCCCAGAAAAGACTTGGTAGGATTCATCTTGAGGCGATGCGCACGCATCAGGTCGAACATGGTCCTCAAGTCTTGAAGGTGATCATCCTTAGAGTGGATCTTGACAGCGATGTCATCAACATAACATTTCACCGTCTTGTGCAGATATTCATAAAAAATAGTGCTCATAGCTCACTGGTATGTAGCACCTGCGTTCTTCAGGCCGAAGGGCATGATTGTGTAGCAATGCCCTCCTATTGGCGTTCGAAAGGACGTATGCTTCTCGTCATCAGGAAATATCTTGATTTGGTTGTAGCATGAGAATCCATCCATAAAGGACATGCGCTCGAAGCCACAGATGTTGTCGATTATTATATCGATGGTCGGAAGGGAAAACTCGTCCTTAGGATATGCCGCATTTAGATCACAGAAGTCGATGCAGATTTGAATTTTCTCATTCTTTTTTACGACGGATACAATATTGGCTATCCAGTCTGGATGTTATTCCTCGTGGATGAAGCCATTAGCTATAAGCTTGTTGACTTTAACTTTGATGGAATCCATAATGTCAGGCCGGAACCATCGCTGTTGTTGCTTTACCGGCTTAGCTTCCGACAAAATATTGAGCTTGTGGATCGCGATTTGGGGGTCCAGTACTGGCATGTCTTCGTAGCTCCAAGCAAAGATATCGATATACTCCCTGACGAGCTGCAGTAGGTATTCCCGGTCCTCGTCGGATAAACTTTTGTTGACGAAGATAGGTTTTGAGGAGGACTTGTCGCCGAGATCGACTTGTACGACTTCATCCTCCGTGGGCGGTTCTCGTTGCTCGAACCGCATCTCCTATTGTGAGTCTAGGTGCTGGGCCCACGACTCTAGTTCGAAGAGTTCGGGTAGGTCCTCATTGTCTTCCTCAGGGTCAGCTGACACCATGTTGGCGGACAGTGTTTGTCTGAGAATCTCTCTGATGCTGACGTTGGAGTTCCAAGCGAAAGATTCCGAAGAGTGAGAGTGTAACTCGCCTTGTTCTTTTGAAACCTCGGGGGTTATGGTAGGCGTCATATACCCTAGATCGTGCTTGATCTTATGGTAGTAATCTTCGGACTTGCCTGCAGGGGCGGTTAGACCCAGAGGTAGCCATCGACCTTTGTCGTAGTTTAAGCCCTTAGTGGCCTTAAAATCATACCCCATCTTCTGGATAAGGTGCTTGGCCTGAGAACTATACCGGTGAAGTAGCATTCTGCCGGTACCGGGTTCTAGATCTAGTTCTTCTGGGACGAAGGATTGAGAGCAGTTTATTCAGCCGAAGATGATGGTCTTATCTCTCATCCTCCTTGCTGGAACAAGGAAGTAAGAGTTTTGACTGGGGAGGATCCGGTTCACTGGGTTGGTGGTAGTCACCTGTGTCTGCAAATGCATGCCTAAACCGTTATATGTGCAAGCTCAGAGTAGTTCAAAGTTAGCCCTTTATTCATGAAATAAGGTATCTTTTTCTCAGGAATTACATCATCAAGGGAGGGGACGTTAGCATGAGTGGCTATGTACTCCTCCAGTTCATCCTTCCCGAGATCTACCTCCAGTGCGAGTGAAGGCTTTAGTGGTTTCCTTTGCAGTTTTACCACCAGAGGTTCAGCAGACGTAGCGGCTGCCAAATCTTCCTTGGGCACTCGACTTGGCCTACGGAGGTGGATAACCAAAGGTTCAAAATTATAGCAGGTATCTGGTTCTTCCTTCGACGGCCGATTTATCATATTAAGGCGAACGACCAGAGGCTCAAATAGTGCCGGATCTTCCTTTGGCAATCGATTAGGCCTGCGAAGGTGAACGACGAGAGGTTCAGGTGCCTTCTTGTGCAATTTTACGACGAGGGGAGGGGCTACGTCAGGAGTGCGCACTTTGAGGCGAACACACCGAGTTTCTTCTGGTGTTGTCCCAGCCTCTGCCTCATCGTCAACATTATTGCCACCTTCTTCCTGGTGGACTTGTTTATAAAGGATCGAGTCTGAGTAGTAGGTATCGACCACTTTGAACGGATTAACATCATCAAACTCTGTCATGACGACACCGTGATCGTCAATGTACTTTAGGTACTGGTGCAGAGTTGACGGTATGATCATGTATTGATGTATCCATGGACGCCCAAGCAAGACATTATAGGATACATCTACGTCAATGTCGTAGCAGGTGACCTCTGTTTTTAAGTCACCAATCTGATACTTTAGGCGAATCTTGCCCAGAGGGTAGCTTCTTTCTGCCTTGAAGCCACTGATGGCAGTATTGGTGGCTTCCAAAAGATGCATCGGGATGCCCAAGGTCTGAAGCATACTCTGCGGGATGATGCTGATTGATGAAACGGGACCTATGTGCATCTGGTCCACTTTGATAGCACTGATATACCCTATGTAGTACATGGGACGATCGTGCTTGTTATTTTTTAGCAATATGTATTGTTGCGAGAATGTGATGTTAGGTATTGCCTTCACGACATTATTGCAGTGGGGGCAGGCGGCAGGATCTTCAGCGGGCGGCTTGACCTACGCTAGGTAGGTGTCAGCATTCTATAATGTCTCACTCTGAGCGGCCCGAGTATCTCTAGAAAGTCGGAGCAGCTCGAACAATGACGAACTTCGCTGGGGTATTGGCCAATTGTGCCAAAATATTAAAGTCATAGGGCTTTTTCAACCCCTGTGCTGTATCCTTTCACAGCGGTTTGTCGAAGTGAGCTTTTTTCTGGTTAGACTTGTCCGCTGACGGAGGCTGGGATGGCCCTGGATCAGTGGTGGTAGGCATGATAGTTGGGAGTGTATCATCGTCAGGGGTATCGTATGCAGGTTGGTACATTAAGCCTGATCTCGTTGCTCATGTTGCAACCTCCTCGGTCGGGGGAGAAACTGTGTAACAAGACTTAGATCTCTTGCCTTTGGACTTAGCGGCGGAAGGTGCTGCCTGCTGCATCAAGTCTGGCACAAGATTTGGATGGACCCACATGACATCTCCTCGTGGTATGGTAGAAGGTATCTGCCCAGCCGTTGGGTCACAAGCTGGCAGGAGATTATCGACCTTCATTGTTGCCCTAGGGATCGGGATCACTCCGTCCCGGGCCTCTGTTGCCGAAAAGTCGCCGAACTGGAGGGATACCATGTTGGAGGCCACTATTACGTCATCGAAATCCAAGGAGAGGTCATTAGTATCGAGCAGAAGTTGGATGTACCAGTTCAGGGTATAGCAATCCCGCGTCGGGTGGTGGACGTACCGGTAAAAATGATAATACTTCGGATTATTTATGACCGCCGCTTCAGAATGATGTTTTACATCGGGGAGCCAAAGTTTACCTCCCTGCATCTGCATGTCGAAGATGGACATGACATCATCATTTTCGAAAGAGTAGGTCTCCTTTAATTTTGGAGCCTCGCCCTACTTTTGCTCAGGCTTCTTGGTCAAGTTAGGGACCAAAGCCTGCTTCCCTTTTCCATCGCTGCTGCTATTGACGTCGTTGTTGTTATTGTTATTGTGAGGATGCTTCCCCCTATCATCGGTGTTAGGGATCTGTATTCCTAAGAGTTAGGCACTTTTGAGCTTCTTCTCAATGCCGACAGCGCTTACGATAAACGTCCTGTCTTTAAACTGGCTATCGCCCATCCAGAGGCTGACTGCCGAAAGTAGGTTTCTCCAGCACATATCCATTAGCGTTGTCTCGGGATTGCCAGGAGGCAATCTCAGTGCTTCTTGATGGAACCGCTCGATATAGTTTCGTGCAAGTTCCCTTTCCCCCTAGATAATGTCCATCAGGGAGGACATCGTCATATCGTTACCCGCCTCATAGAATCTTCTGAGAAAAAGACTCTTGAGATCATCGAACGATGATATACAATTATCTTGGAGGCTACAAAACCAATCGAAGGCTACCCTCGACAATGCCCCGACGAAGAGTCTGGTGAGGATAGCATCGTTGCGGGATAGGTGCCCCGTTGCAATCTCGAAGTAGCTCATATACCTGCGAGGGGAGGACTTCCCGTCAAATATGTCTATGTTGAAGGGTTTGTACTTGAGTGGATACGGTACATCCCTCCATTCCAATGGATATGGTTGTCGTACCCCGAGATCTCAGAGCGAGTCCCGATTACCCATGGAATCTAGCTGAGCTCGGATCTCTCGGACCTCCCTCAAGGCTTCCTTGGCTTCATCTGTTGCAGAAGGGGCGGATGAGCCAGGCAAGGAAGAATTATCGTCGACGGGTGGAGCGATTATGTTTGGGTCCCCGTTGGTCGCGGGTCTAGGCCTGCTTTCCCAGAAGCCCTTGCTGGTTGGGAGGCCATGTTCGCCTTAATTTCTATCATTTCCTGGGTCAAGGCCTGCATTGGCGCCCTTATAGTCTACATCATGGCCTCGAGGGTCTTGAGGCGCTATTGATCGCTAGGGCCCTCGTGGTCGTCCCCTACCAAATATACGGTCCTAACGTGGGAAGAGATGGACGGGGCAGTGGACATCATATTTTCCATCTCAGACTCTCGCCGTAAGTAGTTATCAGGGAGAGTCGGTGGTGCAGCCTCCTTCTCGGATTCGAAGGGGGTACTACCCCCAGCGTAGGAGGATATGTCATCTGAATGAGGGTGGCCACCCCCAGGGATCCTGGAGTTTGTTCCTTGAATATTACCGTCTTCTCGGAAAGCCAGATTGTTGTATAGGTCCGGGGGATTGCTACCCCCAGCTTGTGCAACCCCCAGGGGTTCTCAGAAAAAACTACCCCCGGCGGATGATATCTTCTTCTTCAAGCGGGTGCCCTGGAAAACACCTTTCGTAGGTCCCGTTGCTAGTCCTCTTGGAAGTCGCCTTTTCGGAGTGTTGGTTGAGAGTGACGGACTAGAGGTGCTGGATTTCCTTCCTCCCCTGGTGGAGAGGATCTTTCGAGGTGAGTAACATGAGGCGAGGAGCATCTCCTCCTCCTCTGGTGCTTGCACCTGACCTTTGGGTTGTTGTCTGTCATGACCCGTACCCGTATATTCGGATACGAGTACGTGGGTACGACCAGCCTACACCGTAGCATCGGCGGTAGAATGCTGTCTAAGGCAATATAACTATCTAAATATCTCACACATTATAATTAAGAGTACCTATCATGTTGTCTCAACTCCAAATGGAGGAACAATATAATAGTGTAATATTGGTCAACAATACTCAATCACAAAATCAAACTAAGGAGGATGAAAGTACGATATGGAATAAAAGAGAAATAGGAGACACAAAATATTCTCAAGTCCAATACTATAAGTCTACGCTCAACAACTCTCCAAAACAATATATATACATGCCATGAGTCCAAAATAACACTAGTACAAGTCCAAAACTATATAACTAGGCCTTCTCGGTCACTGGTACTATGTCCTCCTGTTCTAGGAGAGTATCCTCTAGTGACTCACTATCCTGCGGGCCGTAATAAGTGGGACACAGCTCCTCTAGCCAATTATCTGAAAAATATATCCAATAAGGAAAGGAACGAAGTACCAAACTTTGAAAGAAACTCCAAATATATGGTAAAGCATATATGACGAGTAATAGAAAAGGATACAAGATGCACAAGTATTAAGAAATAGAAATACATGTGAGAACATGCAAATATTCACAATAAAGAACTGGAAAGTAAATACTAGTAATATGGAAATAAACTGCAAGTAGAAGAACATGAATACTAGCCATGTGGTTTAGAGCATAAGTTCGTTATGTGATCGGCTTAGGTTACACATGAGATAAATAGGTAACTCGATTATACGTAAGGTGTATAATCGACATACACATGAGATAAATAGGGATTGATCACATAACCGACTTATACTCCCCCTCCCCAACCAATACTCATGGATCCAATCACGACACATTACACACATGAATACGGTATAGTCATATTAGCGCACAAAATAGTGAATGCACATGATAAAATACATGTGAATGAGTACCCACTGAACACGGTAAGGGATAACATCTCCTGACGGGATCTATATAGTACCAGTCCGTATAACCAAGTGTCAGTATCAAGTATGCAGTTCTAGAACAAATGATATATACACTATCATAAAATAAAAACTAACAGAGAGATGCACTCGCCTGAGGTCCTGAGCAAGGTGTGTCTTTTGATGCCCAAGCTGGTATCACACAGTCCTATATATTAAGTATCAATGTCATTTATGTGTAATGGATGATAAATGAGTTAAAATGCACTAATATGAATTTCTAGGCCATTCTAGGTCCATTTTTAGCTCACTAGGTCCATGCCAAGTTAATGAGTCTCAATTGATCATTAACTAGCTAATACTAGCTATACTAGGTCTTGTCTGAGTTTCTAAATCAATACCTTAGATAATTAGCTATACTAGTCAACATGCATTAAGTATCCTATATACCTAACTCATATTCAAAATTAACTTAATATAGAACCCCTAACTCTCATTGGTACCAAGCCACTTAATTATACACTAATCCAATACCCAAATACCTCACATCTTAATATCTGAACACTCATACCCACTAAATATCTTAGCATTTACCTATTGCTACACCTCTACTTCTCATAGCTTACTTCACACCTAATACTACTATTCCCAGGTTCAGTAGTAATGCCCACCTTGGTAGCACTTACACACAAGACACATCAGGTACTCTATTGTCACTGATTTATTTTTCCCCATATTAACATCCCTGACACTCTATGTATCATACCTTATTCTTCCAATTTTAGTGTATATCAGACACGCTCACTCATTCACTCACCCATCAAGTACATGTGAACTTCTTTCTGCAACCACTGCAACATATGTTGCTGCTATACTGCCTGATACTCTGCACTTACTATGTGCAACTGCTCTTGCTGTGTGCAACTGCTCTTGCTCGAGCATCCTGCTGCTGCAGCTATTGCTGCTAATGCTTGCTATTGCACATTGCTGAATACTGCACTGCTAATGCTTGCTATTGCACATTGCTGCATACTGCACTAATAATGCTTGCTGTTGCACATTGCTTGCCGCTGCAGTTGCTGATGCTAAAACTACTGCACTTGCTTGCTGCTGCACTTACTGATGCTAAAACCCGATGCCCTCTACTCCAATTCACAATGACATAAAACCCCACCAATACTACACTGCTTGCTAGTCTAATGTAAATAAATAGGTATGAAAACAGTAGCCCACTAATACAAGGTATCAGTCACTCCAATGCACACTGCCATCTCGATTCCCCCCATCAATGCTATATGAAACCATACCACATACAAACCTATATATTGATATATTTATACACATACACACACATACACACACACACACACACACACACACACACACACACACATATATATATATATATATATATATATATATATATATATATATATATATATATATATATATATATATATATATATATATATATATATATATATATATATATATATATTGAGGTATTTAAACAAATACCTATAGTGCATCAACTAGGATATCTATGATACTCAACTTATTAAGGTGCTAAACTCTTCATTATCCATAATTGATCATTTCTACAAGTCACATATATATAATTACAACTATTATAAGTTATTACAACATATAACGAAGAGAATTCATGTAAATTACCCAAAATTGACCCCGTATCACACCGTATCGCAGATACCGTGATACGGCCTATACGTATCCATTTGTAGACACGTACCTATTCCCATAACCCCGATCTAAGTCTAATTATATCTAATTGGTCTAATAATACACAATTGATGTGTCAAATTCGTAATTCCCCCAATATACATATAAATTACCTCATAGAACTCATAATACAAAACCAAAGAGCCTAGAACTTGTTCCTATAGGTAGTCCTATGCCATGGGGTCATTCCTAATGGTCAAATGCATGATTAAGAAGCCATAATGAGAGAAAATTCAGGAATTACCAATTGGGAGATGGATTCCCAATAAAAATATAATTGGACACGATCCAGACACGGTCTCTAGCTCCAAAGCTTCTTCTCCTTGTGCTTCTTGCTTCTCCAAGCTTCAAGGCTCTAAGAGTGATAAATTTGAGAAAGAATTGGTGGTGAATTGTGTAGAAATTCAATGGAGAAAAATTAGGAAATTGGGGATCTAGAATTTGGAAGCAAAATAAAATACAAATGCGGAGAGAGAGAGAGAGAGAAGAACCCCCCCTCTTCATGTGGCCGACCTCTTCCCCCTTCTCCAAGCAATATCAAAAGTCCAAGTTGCCCCCTACATGTTGTATTATGAGAAATAATTAAGGATGAGTATATTTTGAAGTCTCTAACTAATTATAATTACACTAATCCTTCTTAATTTAATTAGTGGAATGACTAATGGACTTGGGTCCAACTTGGACTCACTATTTTTCATGACAAATTTAAATGGTCCATATGTGATAAGTCTAATTATTGTCTAGTCTCTCTAACTAATTGACACAAGTCTCTAATGACTAATTAATACTAGCCATAATAATCATAACTTATCTTAATTAAATAAAATATACAATTATCACACAATATTTAATATTATATTTCTAAAATTAAATACCCATGATAAATTATCAAACTACCCCTAGCTGAAAAAATGAGGGTGACATTGTCGAATGGGTGCATTCGGTTGCAGCCGGTAAAAAATCGACTATCTTCTTGCAGGTACTTCCACTTTGTTGTAGCATCAGTTGATGATAAATTTGGCACAATGATGTCCTGGAGAGGATATCTCATGTGTCGTGGTTGCTTCCCTCATTTTGCGCTTATGATCAATCACGTTGAGCAAGTCGAGCGATGGATGATTCACCTTTGCACCATTTTTGTGAGCATGGGTAGACCGAGCGCACGGGTGCGTAGGTGTTTTTTTCGCTCCCTGATCTGGGGTTCATACAAGAACTTTTTTCAGATCGGTAGTGGAAGACTTTTGAGCCAGACCCTATCTATTTGCCGCTGTAGGCTGGACGCATGGGTAGTTTTGTATAGCTTTTCATCAGAAGCCCGTATAATGGTTAGAGGTGCATTCTGACGGTCAGCCACATGGACAGTTGCTTGAGCTTGATGAGCTCGCACTGCCCTAGACTTCTTTGACTTGGCACTGATGAGCATATTGTACAAAGAGTCCAAATGTTGGTTTTTCTTAGAGCGACGCATGGAAGCATGGCCGGATGAGATCCTGTCAAAGGTAGAGCTTCTATTTTTTTGGTCAGAGCCGGAGTGTTGATCACCCTGCCAAAGTTATCGCATGGGCAGGGGCAACCTGGGTAGACGCATAGGATGCGTCTTCAGACACCAGAAGAGAGACAACGGTCAGCTGCTTCGCAGTTGGGCAAGGCATTACGGCCTTTTCTACCTACATCCAGCTGGTCTTCTTAGGCTTGGCCAGCCTTGAAGAGGGACTAGTGCTACCCTCGGAGAGCATTTCCTCGAATGCTTGCTGGTCGAAGTGCACCAGAAGCATCCTCTGGGTAGTTCCCAGTTTGACCATATCAGATTGTGTCACCGTCTTCTCAACTAATGAGAATGAAGTCCTCAGCAGAGTCACCATATTGTTTTTTATTTAAAGAGTTTGAGTAAACCTTGTATTTAAACAATAAACAAAGAAGTATAGAAAGTTCCTAGGCATAAAATACAAGTATAATTGTTTTTGATTCTGGGTGGTGATGATGGAGGGTTATGAGTGTAGCAACTCTCTTTGCTCCGTGGACAATCTAATGCAGGAAGGAGGAAACTCTTCTCTCTTACTTGTGTGTAGGTTCGCCAGCCTCTTGTGCGGGTGTGCTACCCTGCTATTTATAATCATCCTTGTGGGCGTATGTGTTTGGGCTGCATGGATGCTGAGGAATTGCCACGCGTGCCTCTATAACATGAGACAGCTGTAACTGTGGGAGCGGGTCTAGGCCGAGCTGCCACATGGACGGTTGTTTGGATTTTCTTTTGCTGAAGATCTGAGATGTACTAGCCTTTTGTGTGTGTGACTGGGTCAGCTTGACACATGGCCTGCACATTGTTTGGAGATAACACTTCAGTCGTAACAGAAAGAGTTTGTCATAACAAATGTGAGATAAAAGAAATGCATGGAGTTTGGGATAGATGGAGCCAGAAACGCATGGGGTTCATACAGTCTGTGAGACGCATGGAGCCAAAGATGCATGGAGCTCACGGAGTCTGGGACGCATGGGCCAGAGACGCATGGAAGTCATGGAGTCTAGGACGCATGGAGCCAGAGATGCATGGATTTCTTTTACCGTGTTATATGTGCGACACTGCATACTTCTTGAAGAGTAAGGTTTGAGAGTTTCATCATTTAGTATGTTCACGTCTTTCGAGGCATTCAATTTTTTTTTGGTCAGGATTCTGTGTCAGACGTGATCCTGATATCAGGATGTCATGTCAGGTCCATCTGCGGCCAAAACTGTTTCGGCTGACGGGGACACAGGGATGTCGTCTTCCCTTAGCCGCATGGTTGGAAGACTGCATGGGTGAGTGCTGCCAAGATGGCACATTAAGTGGAGGATTTTGGCTCGACTTTTGAGAAAGCCCTCCAGCCACCTTTTGCATGCAGGCTTAACTTTTTTTTTGGAAGTTTAACCGTCGGTTGCAGACTTCTAGGTTCATTGCTCAGTCATTGCAGACATACGAACCTTATAAATACCACTGCTGTTTGGTCATCATGTTCTAACCTGAGGAACCTTTCTATGTCGTCAAAGAAGGGTTCTAGTTGGGAGCCTTGTCCACCCGCCTTGCTTGCTCGACATTCGATCCCTGCTCTGTCCCAATGCTCAGGTGTCGGAGGATCTCGTGAGGGACAGGCTATCGGTTCTCCGTCGGCTGCCGCGGTGTCTTCTCTGGGGAAGAGAGCATAGGACGAGGACGAGTTATCCGCTGTTGAGGACTTCTTGTCTGCACTTGGGTTGACTCCAGAGGCTCTTGCTAGGCCTCTGGAGCTTACTCCGGACTTCACTTTGCTACCCATAACTCCGGAGGAGAGGGAGACGTTGGAGTGGAGGGAAGGAATGTACCGCTTGTTCCATCGTACGGGTGTACGCTCGGTCCAGGAGGTTGCGGTCGTGCTTCGTGAAACTCATGGCTCGCCTCCCTGACTGCGTCTTTTTATTTTTATTTTATATGGTCCTTGATGGCCGCATATTGTAGCCCCTCCTCCGCGCTCAGTGTAAAACCCCTCAATTTTAATTTTTTAAATCAAATGTAAATAATAATGGCAATTGTAATAAATTAAGTATTTATACTCATGGTAGTATGTATACAAGTATAGCTCTATATGAATAAACGTTTTATGGTAGAAATAAATAAACATATGTATATAAATATATATTTGTATGTTTGAATATATATAAATAGAAAGTTTAAATAATAATAAACCTTGGAATTTATGAATGAATAATTTTTATTTGAATTTTTGAAAAAGAAATATTTTTTTTGAAATATTATTGTTTAATTTGACAGAAGAAAATAAACTTTTAACTAGAAAAAAAAGTGTTAAATAACTAATAACTACAAAAAAATATGTAGAAAAAAGAAAGAATAATGACAATAATAACAATAGTAGTAATTAGGAAAAAAGCAATATTAAAAATAAAAGAAAAGAAAAAAATAATTTAGATGTTAAAAGAGAAATATATATATATATATATATATATATATATATATATATATATATATATATATATATATATATATATATATATATATATATATAATAAAAATAATAAAAAAGAAAAGGAAAGAAAAGAAAAAGGAAAGAAGGAAAAGAAAGGAAAAGAAAGAAAAAAGAAAAAGAAAAGAAAACAAACCTAACTGTCCAGCGTAGCTCAAGTGGAAAGCAGAGCGGACACCAGGCGGGGCCGGCGGGATTCTAACCCCCTAACCGTAAGGACGTGTAGGTGTGTGTGTTGTAATAAAAAAAATACTAAGCCTACAGAACCCGCATCAACCCCCAACTCGTGCAGACTCTTCCCCCGACCCGCTCCCTCACTCTCTCGTATATATTTTTTATTTTTATTTGAAATTTTGTCATAATGCACGGGGCCCAGCATAACGCTCAAGACTTTTTAGCACACTGCATTGCATGCCTTTTGGGCCAACTGTCTCCCAACTTCCACCATTAATAAATAGAAGGAATAATATTCCTCCGTGGCTCGATCCACCGACCTTCTGCCACCCAGCCTGGATCTTATACCTCTCATCGGTAACCACAAGAGCCACTCGAGTTCGGTCTCACTCTCTCGTATATATATCTATATATATATACATAAACCAAAAAAAAAGAAAAACCCTAAATCTAATCCTAACCCGAGCCTCCGCTCAGGCGACCCCCGTCCTTGGCCGTCGTCGTCGTGCGGGACAGCTGGGAGGAGCACGCGTGGCCGCGCACAGATAGCAATAGCAGCGTAAGTGGCAACAGCAATAGCCGCTGTGAGCAGCGTCAGCAGCGAATGACCCCTTTCACGCCGTGATTTCTATCTCCCCGTTCGTCTATTTTGCGTCCCGTCTTCACAGGTACATTCACAACCTAACCACATACAAAACCCATCAAGTGGATTTTGTTAATTCGCGATGTACGCTAAGAAATTCGTGTTCCAAAATCAAGAAAAATAACAAATTTCTTGGTACAGAAACTGTCCCAAGGAGTGGTTTTAGAGGTCATTTTTGGACCGTACATCGAGGAATTTGAAAATCTATTTAAACAGACTTTTAGACAACATATGCGAGATTGAAACCCTATTTTTAGTTTTAATTAGTTTGCTTTATTTGTTAAATTATTTTGTTTCCAAAACGACCAAAATATGTTTTTCCAAACCCAAAATTTGCGATACGAAGTACGCCCCACCAAACGGGACCAACTCGTGATGTACCAATTGTACTAAAAGACGCATATAGTATTTTTTGACGTGTGGGCTCTCGCAGAAGTTGATTCGGACGTGTGCGTGCGTCGGAATCTACCCGTATCAGTAAAAAGTCCTCCGTATCGGTGTTTTACAAAATTTTCAATTAGTTTGTGATCGATCGTCTGAATGCGATGATACTTGCGCCATCGGATCCGTGGTATCATACTGGTCCTGTGACCCAAGTTTCACTCAATTCTGAGATAGTTGACTGGAACCCTGTTTTGCGGGCCTCACGATTCGACTTAACGAGCGATTTTGTGATCGGCTCACCAGAATTCAAAGACATACCGTTGAGTTCGTATAATCGATTAAAATTTATTTGACCTATAATTTATCCAATTTAGAGACCTTTACCCCTAGCACGTATTTTGATGCAAGGAGGCCAACACGTGGATCTCGGTTTGACCCAAAAATTATCGTTTTGCCCCTGTGTCTAAATTGGATGAAAGGATAGTATTTTTTGACTATCTACCTTATTCTGAAAATATTGGTGATGTTTATTTCAACATGTGGAGACATTTGTTCTGCTTTCATAATTTCTGGATCCGTTGCACCTATTGTCTTGCGTCATTACTACACCAAACCATTGTCAGACAAGTATACCTTGCCACTACTACTGTTTATTTACTTTCACATATTTTATTTTATTTTTGTCATTTATTCTCATCTTTATGTATATTATTAAACTATGAAACTAAGGAAACTTGGGTGCAACAGCGGATGGCGTCATTTTTGTTTCTTATTTCTTTTATTATTCATATTGACCTAGATTTACGAGACCATCGCATGATAATGAGGCATCTTTATGTCTCATTTGGCCATGACATATTTATTATATGAGTTGTGAGTCTCATATAGATCACGGATCTGCATAATGAGTGGCCATCGATTCGTATGGGACGTGCGATAGGGAATAACTACTAATTGAATTACATGTTAGAATACTTAGCAGTTATTTAGAGGTATCATCGTGTTGTGGAGACATGTATAGGGGCATAGGGTGGAGAGGACAACTATTAGCGTAGGGCTCTCATTGTCATTTACTTTTCCTCGAGTTGGCCACGGATGTGTCTTTCATTAATTTACTTTTTCTCTATTTGGCCGCGGGTGACTCCGATGAGCACTACATGAGTCTAGCACATGTTTGTGTCAAGATCTCCTCATTAGGTATGTTATCCTCAAAGTGTATTTCATATAGAACAGTTAGGAGACCTTTGGATGTTTATATTCAGTATATTGTGTCATGCTTTTATTTATCTTGTTATGTCCCTCTGAGGACCTGGTTTATTTCCAGGTGTAGACGATCAGGATTATCCACAGGAGTACGAACCCGGGCCTGACACATAATTCTCTGTCAAGGAGCTCTTGCCCTCTGAGTACCCATGCTACTTTATAGTTGATGGATCTTTTAGCTCTTATTATATTTATTTGACATTTATTTTATATTGGAGTCCCGTTCCCCTCTATCATTTTAGTTGATATAGTCGATTGGTAGTGGATTTGTCTCCACCCGACTATTATTTCTTTTGATACTGCGTACTTAAGACTTTTAGTTATTTATTTTGGTACCTGTAGATGAGATATAGATGCATGTGACTTGTGTTAAAAATATAAGTACCACTTTTGAATTATTATTCATATTACAACGTACGTATGTGTTATGGTTTCCATATATTGGAGTTGCTATATACATACGGCTGGCATGTTACGTATTCCTAGTCCTACGTATTTTGGGACTGGGACGTGACACTCAGTAATGAACCTTTGTTTTGATTAATGTTTGTTGCCTGGTGCGTATATTTGTTGGAGAGATGTGTGCACCTCTTTGTCGTGGCCAGGTCGCATGGGCTTTGTGCGGCTCCTCTGCAGCTTACTGTCATTTTGGATGTGGTATAAACTACATGCAGTCTGCATGATTTTTTCATGCTTCTACATGTATCATGTCTGATGGTGACTTTCGTTCGGCAGAACTGGAGCATGACATTTTGGTATCAGAGTACGGCTTTGTGTCCTTGGACCCTCAATCGATTATTTTTTACAATGTGTTATTTTTGTGATCTAAGTCTTTGACTCTCTCGAAGTTCTATTAGATGTTCCATAAATAAGTCTAGATATGTTATGAATCTTATGTGAGTATTTTGTTGATCAAGGATAGCTTCGAAGAGTGCAGCATAGTTTGAGCAGTTTATGAGGAAGTGTGTTGGGTTGGTTTCAGAGGATTGTGTGATCAAAATATTTAGGATAACGATACGTTGGATTTTGAAATGAGCAACAGCTTATAAGTGGGTATACTGCAGTATGTTGCAAAATTGGAAGGAAATATGATTGAATTTTGAGGAATTGAATGAGTTAGATATTCAAGTAGATTGTCTCAGTTTGATTTTGAGGATGTGCATAGTAGCTTGATCCCTGGGTGGAATATCAAGTAGCCATAGCGATGTTTGATTGATTAAGGATTTGGGATATCGATGAGTCTATCAGCAATAGATGAGACAATACAAATCCTTATTTTAGAGTTCTGCCTGTTGATGCAACCTTAAATGACTCTTGTTGGATTGGTTCAGATGAACAAGATTATTTGTGGTAGATTAAGATTATATCGGATTAGGATTCGAGATAGTGGAATGGATGACTTGATTGAGAAAATTAATATGGATCGTGTATGGAAGTGTGACTTGAATTGAAGTGATTATGTTTTGAATCGAGTAAGAAGACTCGATCGTACGATTGGAAGATATGGTGATTGGAAGTTTATTTGGAAGATATGAGAATGACCGGATTCAAAAATTGAATTACTCGATGACTTGAGTTTTACGATAGCTGAGTTGATCTTGTGATCAATTTTGGAAGATAGCATTGGTTGAAACGAATTTGATGTTTCGTGAATGGATGATTTTATGGTTATGCATATATACTTGATGATATTGAGGTGTATCGATGATTAATTAATGTTGACTCAAGGATATATTGGTTGGATAAATAATTAGTGGGATTGCATATTAGATTTTTTGAATCTTGTTGTCTTGATTGATGATAGCTTATGGACTATTGATGAATCTAATGATGAGTATTGAAGTTCCAGATGACTTGGTTAGATGAACCTTAATCATGAATGAACGATTATTGTTGAACTTGATTTGGTGAATATTGGGATTCTTTGTGATTGTTCTAAGTGATTTGAATTGACTCGATTGATGGCTTATGAGAAGAATTTGGAAGTCAATTTTATATCTCGACTGGAATGAATAAGTAAAGATTGAATCGATTGGTGACAGCAAGACTGTCCAGACTTGTAGATTGATATTAAGTTGATCTTGATGATACAAGTGAACTAGATACATAGATCAAGGACGAACATGATGGGAATTGGAAGTAATTTGTGAATATTTGATTTGTGATTGAGGAATTATAACCAGATGATTTGTGAATTAGAATTTTGTACTTACGATTTAGTAATTAAGACTCGTGAAACTAGATTAGTGTATTCTATCATATAGATTGAGGATTTAGACTACGAGAGTTTCTTGGATTGATATTTGTCGATCATGATATATCGAGGATGATAGTTGGATGTATCGAGGATGATAGTTGGATGTATTGACCCTAGAAATGTCTTTGCTGAATAGACTTCAACCCTTAGATTTTAAGTATACTGTTGTTATGGATGATCTTTGTTAGATTTTTAGATATTTTAGTGACAAAAGTTTTGGTAGAATATCATAGATTGCTGGATAAGATTTGACCCTAAGATTGGGGAGAGTGCAACAATTTTGGTTTTCAAGTTGGGGATGGTGATGTTGATTTTTTTAGTATAGCGTGGTGAGATAGCCTAGTGGTTAGGTAGTTGTCTCAATGTTGAGTGATATGATCGGTTTGATCGACCCTAGAAGAGTTGTTTGGGTAGACTATAGAGCTGGGATAGCGAGATTGAAAGTTGAGGCTTGGGATTTGATTTGGTCCTTAAGGATTTTTGATGGATTGCTTGCGATCAAAAGAACAAAATGGTATCAGGGACTAGTCGATTAATTTCATAATATCGGATTATCTTAATTGATGATACTCCAGTGGAGGATGGATGAAATTCGATTGACGAAATAAATTTTTATTCGGAATCGTATGCTTGGAAGAAGTGATTGATGGTAGTGCAATCCTTGAAATTTGAATTTATTTGGATTTGGATTGATCTTACTCGAGGTATCATCGTGATGTGCATAGGTTAAAATACTTGGAATATCGATCGTGGCATCATAAGGAATTAATTGAAAGAATTGGTTGTTGGCTAACATAATGGATTGGGGTTTTGATGATTCAGTTTTCATGTTGTTGGAAAAAAGTTGATGAGCAAGATGGAGCATGTTGCAATATGTTACAAGATAGAAGATGAATTGAGATTTACTATGCGTATTAAATAAAGATGAATTTATAATTGGTCAAAATTTGGTTGAGTTTATCAGGATTAAGATCATGTTTGGAAGATCGCAATCGAAATATGAATAGTAGGTAATTTGGATTTTGTTTTGATTTGGAGATATTAGTTGATTTTAGGTTATATTTATTTTGTTAAGAGGAAATTGAGGTATAGTACTTGGGTGGGTTTGTCCTAGTCCTAAGTTTGTCCCTTGGTGCTGTGAGTGCTAGCTGCCCAGTGAATTTGAGTAATTTGTTATGTGCAAGGCTCATTGTTCATAGAGGCAGAGGATTTTAGTTAAGTTTTGGATATTGTTGGATTGATTATAGTGGTGTATCTGTTCAATGGATTTGGATAGACATAAGGACCTTGCATTGTTTGAGGAACGGATATAAAGTGTTTGATGATCTTTTGTCACTACTACTTTTTCAAATAGGGGTATTTTCTGCATTGCAGAGACTTGTCTTCCCCTTTGTTTAAGGCCAAGAAGGCCGTCGACAAGGGGAAGCGCCCTGCCTCGTTGTCTAGGGCTGAGCCGGCGTCCATCCAGGGTAAGGGTTGGAGGAGGAAAAATTTGGATGCGCGGGCACATTGCACACGGTCCATTGTATAGGTCCTTTCACTTGACCATGCAGCATAATTTATGCGCGGGTCTCATTTTAGCTGCATGCATGGGTCTTGACTCGGCCGCATGGAGGTCCTGTCATGAGTTGGCCTCATGCATCTTTCATGACTTGGCAGCATGGAGGTCCTGTCATGACTCGGCCGCATGCCCCTTTTCATGACTTGGTCGCATGGGGGTCTTGACATGGCTCGGCCGCATGCACCTTTAATGACTTGACCGCATACCATCTCAATGTCTAACTGTCTTCTCACCTCTAATTTTGTAGCAACTTTATCCGTAGCTCCGTTAGGGGAGGTGCTGATTGCGCGTGCCCAGGCTGTCCTGGGTGTTAGACTTGATCATATATTGGCCAATGTTTATGTAAATCCCCTGATTTTTTTCAAGAATTTTAAATTTGGATTTTTCACAATTTTTGGAATTTTCTGGGATTTTTCTGTAATTAAAAACAAGGTTTTAATTGTTAAATAATTTTTATTTGATAATAAATAGTATTAAAATATTATAAAAAAAATATTTTTGGGTGTAAAATGAAAAACTGGACTTAGGGTAATTTTTCTGGAATTTATTGGGCCCCGGACCTATTTTTAAACACCTAAAAGCTATTTATTTAATTATTTACTTATTTATTTATTTAAATTGTGATTAATTATTTATTTTAATAACCCCGGCCCAAAGCCCAATCCCCAGCCCGGCCCAAATCGGCCCAGCCCGTTCAGCTTATCGGGTCGGGTCGGGTCCACCCGCCGCCCGACCCGCTCACCCGCTCACCCTCACCCACGTCCCCGCGTCTCCCGCAGGATCCGCCGGCCCGCTTCGCCCCATCCGGCCACGCCACCCCCTCGCCTCCGCCTTCCCCGCCACGACGCCCGCCTCTCCCGGCCGATCCCCCGCCAAGCTCCCCTACTTAAACCCCCGTCAGCCCCCTCCGGCCAGCCCCCTTCCTCCACCACCACCGCTCCTCACGCCACTGTCCCGCTCCGCCCCTCGCCTCCGACTCCTCCGCCCAGGCACCCCGCACCGCCCCCGGCTTCCTCCTCCTTCCTCCTCCCCCGCTGCCTCCGGTTCCCCCAACCCAGCACAACCCTCTTCGACAGCGCCTGCAGCAGCCGCCTCCGACCAGACACCCGCCGCACGCCGGCCGCCCGGCCCTCCTCCTCACCGCGCCGCGTGCCCCGGTCCCCTCCGCCTCAGCCCGGCCGCCCCAAGCCGCCGTCTCCGCCGCAGGAAGCCCTAGCCCTAACCCTAATTCCTTGTATCCGACACGTGTCGAACACGTGTCGGACACGAAAACCCGGTTTCTGAGGACCCTGTTCAGGTACTCATATCTTCTTGCTCGTAGCTCTGATTTTGATTCCGTAAATTGCGTTGCGAAGCCTGTATGACCCTCTCGGTGCCCGAACAAACCGCTCGGGGCATCGCGTCCTGTGGTGATCGCACACCGCGATCCAAAAACAGGAAAAACCACGCCCTGTTTTACCCCGGAACTGAGTATGCCCCGCCAAACGGGATGACATGGTCGCGCACGGTCTTCACAGATACGTGCGCGTCGTCGATACGGACGTATGGGATTTCGCAGAATTTGATTCGGGTGTGCGTGCACACCGGGATCAACGCGTATCCGCGAACATCGCCCCCTATCCGACTTTTCTGTATTTTGCCCTAACTTTGTGTACACACGTCGGATTGAAACAAAACTTGCGCCATCGGACTCATAGCGATACGCTGGTCTTGTGACCCAAGTTTGGTTCGATTCTGAGAACGTTGACGAAATTGCGTGTCGTGGGCCCCACAGGCCCCACTTGACGGACGATTTTATGATCGGCTCATCGGAATCCAAATCTGGAAGTTCTGTTGAGTTCGTATCAGCGTTCCTGACTTGTTGACACTAAGTTGGACGAATTTGGAGACCTTTGACCCTGACACGTTTTTTGGTGCAAAGCGGGCCCACATGTGGACCCCGTTTTGATCCGAAATTATCGTTTTTGCCCTTGTCTCCAAATTGGACTCAAGGACAGACATTTCTAGCTGATTGATATTTTCTGGATCTGATGGTGATATTTGTTTCAGCAACCGGAGTACCGCCTGCAATTCCAACTGAAGTCAGAACCGCAATTGGAACCAGAACCACAGGCAAGTGTACCTTGCCAAATCCTGCAGCTTGCTACTTATTTTCCTTGACTTATTTATACATCAGTGGACAATTATACTTTGCCAACTCGTAATGATTTCTGTTATAGTACTTGCTGGAGTTCTTGTGTAAACATACATAAACTTGTTTAATTGTTCAACCCAGGACCGAGTGACTTTACTTAGCGTCCGATTACCAGTCGGGTGCCAACCCCGTACGCGGAGTTGTGTAACGTCACATAGACATGGATATCGACACCCTTATTTCTCGTACTTGTCTTATCAAGTACATCATAACCCCGGACACCTGACACTATTCATGAGACAGAGTCTTCTTGAGACATTCATGGTGATTCTGTATAGGCTACATGACTTGACATTGACATATGTTCCTAGATACTTTATGACTTGTTGCATTAGCTATGATCCCGCTTGACATAGACATGAGATGTTATGGTTATGATATGCGTGATTACATTGGGTGGGGAGAGACACACAGGCTACAGGTTAATTATATTATGCCGGCGTCGTAGTCTCCTATCGTGAGCTCGACAACCACATGATATCACTGCTACCGGCTCCCCGACACAGAGCTTGTAGTAGTTTCAGCCTGAGTTCTAGTGCTGCTCTCATATTGCATATCACTTAGCTGGTTACATAGTTTACCCTATTATTTTATTTATTTTTTGTACTGCATTTATTTTGGCTTGTGTTATCTGTACCTTGTTATGTCCCCTGAGGACCTGGAATGGACTATGTCCCCAGGTATAGCCGAAGAGATCCATCCAGAGATACACCGTACAGGAGCACTTCCAGGAGCTGTACCAGAACCTGAGAACGAGATCGTACCAGAGGACTTCTCCTGAGCATTGGCCGTATATAGTCAGTTATTTCTGTTTCTATTTCCAGTTCCTTTATTTTCTGTCTATTTGCTTTGATGTATCAGACTTGTTCTCGGATTGTTCACCGAGACACTTTTATTGAGATTTGATAGTTATTTCTATTTGCATTACTCTGGCATTTAATCTGTGATTATCTGATGTGGATGAGATTAGAATAACCTGTGACATGTAATACTTGATCTATTTCCTGTTAGACTACAGCTTAAGTATGCCCTGATGGATCCATTAAATTGGGTTGTCCATCAGTGTGTGCTGCTGGCCATTGCCACGTGTCCAGTCCCTCGGTATTTTGGGACTGGGACATGACAGTTTAGGCTCAGATAAACAAGGATCAACCTGAGGCAAGGCTGAAGTTGATAACGGACTAGCCCTCGTTCTATTTGCTTTGCCAACTGAACTCCGGGACGATCGAGGGCGACAAGGGTGAATCTTACTTGAAGTTGATCTTCCTATTCGGGGATGCTCTCACCATCTCGAACCCCAAGGTGGTAAAGATTAAGGAGAGATAGGACTTCTTCTCTAGCAGGATGAAGATATCCATACCCAAGATAGCGACATCTTCCTTTGTCTGCTTTCAATATGGTGCCCCTTCTGAGGAGAATATTGGGTAATCTGACCCCAGACCAACATGGAGCCCAGGTAAGCCGCATCCATTATAACTCTCAATTGAAGGGGGTCGAGGCGAGCAAGAAATCATTTTCTTATTCCATTCGCGAGTTGGAACCGGACACCTTCACTTGCGAGATGGGGCCGAATGTCCGATATTATGAAGCTGACACCTTTTTGAACCAGCTTGTGACCAAGGGAGCTTATCCCAAAAAAAAGTGTACTTGCTCTACTGGATGCGTCACTGGCCCTCTTGGATTGGTTTGACGCAGTAGGTATTAGAGAAGTATGAGTAGACCCTGAAGGAGGCCAACCTTTACTACGCCATAAGGGATTCCTGTTATGGTTTGGATAAGAACCCGACATTGTTTGTGGCCTTGAATGAGATGTACAACTATCGCACCGGGACCTTTACCCCTGGCAGATAGATAGGAATTTCCCTCCATGAGATGTACAATGTCTCACGACTGCCCTGGGGTGATGAACCGTATGAAGAGTATATCCCGGCTAATAAGGAATTTGAGGAGTTGGAGAAGCAATACCCGGGGTTTCTTGCCTTGTACCGAGAGGTGTTATGCCACCATAGCACTTGCCATCAAGTTTCAAAGAAGAAAGACAATAGCTCGGAGGGGAATCTGCCCTACATTAAGGCCTGGACCAGTCACCTCTTTGCTATTGATGCTCCGGGTCATGTCACCATTCGAAGCCCTCAAACTCGGAGGGGTATTGATGACCAAGTGCTCGGCACCAAGAGGACTACCGCAATTGGTGAAGGATTTGGTAGTTTCGGGTACAGTTTCAGTTATTTTTACCAAGATACCCAGCCATTGTCTAGTAGAGCCATCTTGGTTGAATTTTTGATGATATGGCTGCGAACTTGCGTAGTCTCGGGAGGCTCTGGATTGATCGAGAGGATTAGCCGTAACCTCATTCTCGCTGCTGTGAAGCTAGTCTTTGGACATAAGCTCGCTTTGCTTCCAGCGATGGTCTGTAACATCCATCATACGAATCGTACTTTCACAAGTAAGGTGATGGCCCGTGACCCCTCAGGATATTTCAACCGGGTTGAGATGCCTTATCATTATCTAATGGATTAGCTGTTGATGCATTACCCATCTTTGATGCACCCTGGTGCTGAGGGGACTACGACAGAGGCAGACACTTTTATTCGTCGATATGATGGAAGCCCTAGACTTATACTGAATTTACCGCTTGTCAGCATGTGCTCGCCCATGTAGCTGACTATTTTTTCTTTGTTTCCGGCCCAAAATTCACAGAGGACGAAATAAACCGGGTTCAGTGTGATGGTGGTGCGGAGGATCAGGTTTTGTCTCCGAAGCTCTTCCGCTGGTTATTTTCTATCCGGCCTTTCCACTTGGTGTACCGGAACTGGAACCTCGTCTTCCTGGAACCCTACCTGCCGAGTAGGTTTGTCCGATGGTTCAGTTATAGCCAGCTCTTTTTAAGCAACCGAAGCCCCTATCTCGGTTTCGAGGGTAGCATTCTCGACGGAGCTCGAGCTTAGAATTACTACTTTACGACCAATACTTAGGAATAGTTAACTTTACCAGAGGCTTAAGTTCCTGGGTATATCACCCATACAGCAGCTATTTTTCATGTGGCCGTAAACACAACTCCACCTGGCTTCGATCGTTGGTACCAGCTTCATCGTTGGTACCAAGCTTGGTAACCGACGGGGGAAACCACGGAAAAGTCAGAGGAAATGCAAGGAAAAGGCTGTCGTTGCTGACTCTGACTCGTTTACGGAGGAAGGGAACACCTCTGAAAACCCTTCGTCTCCCGTGCATTATCCCGCGAAGCACGGGGCATTTCCAATACGGAGCCCTCCACCAAAAAAGAGGAGACAAGAGCCGTCTGGGGCCGGAAAGCCGTGTTACAGGAAGCAGGTTGCTGTCAAGGTCCCTATGCAAGTTAGGGAGGAAGAAGAAAGCGAGGAAGAAGAAGAGGAGGAGGTAAGGCCCTTCACGGTGGAGGTTCTGTATTGGACCATGCTCTGGATGTTGAGACGGTATTTATAGATCCTCTAAATTTAATCCTTCCTGGTCCCTTATATAAATATATCGGTTCTGGTCTATTTGATAATTTGCAGACGCAAGGGAAGCCGAACCATCCCCGACGAGCGGCCGCCTCAGTGGTCTCTTACAAAGAGCTGAAGAAGGAGAATTCCCTGGAGTCATACGTGGGCACTTCAGAGCCTACTCCTGAGACTTTGGGGGATTAAGAGATGAGTGCAGGCATGTCAGAGCCTGCTTTCGAAAATTTGGGGGACCAAGAGGCGGGTGCGGGCGTGTCAGAGCCTGATTTTGAAACCCTGGAGGCCCATGAGATGGGTGGTGCAGAGGTGGAGCCCTTTACACCACTTGAGCATGTCTATGTAGATGATATAGAAGCCGTAGGAAATGCGATGACTACACTGGGTGAGCCACAATTCCTGGCGCCTACACCGGGTACGTTATTTCTCTATTTTACCCAAGATGAGGTTTTCTAGCTTGAGTTCTCCATTCTTTGGGTAACATTGACCCTGGGTGGTTGTGACCATGCAGGTGGTGCCTCTTCTTTGCGAACGACAGATGTAACTGCCGAGGAAGGTGTAGAGGAAGAAGGGAGCGGTGGACTTGTTCAGAAGAGGTCTAGGCCTCTCCCCCTACTAGGAATGAAGAGCCCCCTGTTGGGTCTTTTGCTGAGACTGATGCAGAGGGGGCCTCGGTTGTTGGAGCTGAGGTGACTTCCTCCTCATCTGTTATTGTAGGAACGGCTGACGTCAGCACATCCTCAGACAACAATATTACGGTGGTCGATATTACTCGATTGCCTAGTGCCCAAATGCTTCTTTCAACTGGGAGGCAGTTTGTAGATGCCAAAGCATCTCGACGTTCCACGACTGCCGTTCTGTTACTTGGGCCGTCTAATATTGTTATGCCTCCTCCGCATCAGACTCTAGTCCCCATAGTTATGACTCCTTTGACTCCTTCCACTTTTGCTGACGTGGAAGAAGCCTTGAAGGATACTATTCAGAGCTTCTACATGCATATGAGGCAGGGAGTCCAAACCGTCCCGGGATGAGGCAAGATTTTTACTTGGGCCAAGCACTGTGCCCAGAGCCAGGTTGAGATTTTGAGGACTTCCTGGTCATGAGCAGATGGCTAACCTTTTGAGCTAAAAGTTGGCAGAGGTGGAGCAGTGCCTAATTGAATTGTAGCAGGCATGGCAGATTGACTTGGTCATCACAATGGACGAGGAGCGTGAGCTCCTTCTGAAGTCCATGGAGCAGGTAAAGACTTCTTATGCGCAGAATAAGCATGCCATGTAGCAGGACCTTAAGAAGTTGGCCCTTAAACATGATGAGCTGAACGATCAGGGGGAGGTCTGTCTTGCTCGGAGGACTCCGCAACCCAAGCCATGGTTGAGATCAACGAGCAAATTGCACAACTTTAAGCCAAGCTTGCGGTCGTGGATGGTGACCTTCGGGAAGATCGTCGAGAGAGGGAGGTCATCTGTGAGAAACTATCAAGATGTTCCAGTCTTTTGTTGCCCTGGAGGCCACATTGAAGAGGCTGGAGGATAGGCGCCAGGCCAATGCCCACCTTGAGGATCCTGTGGCTTTGGCTCAAGAAGCTGGACGGAGAGTCAGAGCGAAGATTGATGCTTCCATCGCTCGGCTCCAAGGGCGAATAGAGGAGTTGTGTACCAACGAGGAGCACCAGTAGTCTGCGTTCCATTTCTTGAAACTACCTTATTTTTTCTTATTTTTTTGGCTGGGACGTGGTCACTGAATGTAGCTTGCTCTTTGCACTTTAGCAAAATAAAATAAAAGCTTATCTTTTTGTTGCGATTATCCGTCTGACTTGATTTGTGTCCTGAGAGAGAAACGACCATTCCTCGTGCTTCATGTGCTGACGCACGCTTTAGGTGTTCACACTGCTATGTCAGTCCGGGTCTCTAAGAGGATTATGTCAAATCCCGACAATCACACCTTGGCTTGTGTAGGGGGTGAATCGTCACGCCTTGTGGAGTAAATCGTTATGACTCACGAAGTAAGGGGTCGATCCCTTGCTTATAAGTAATGGACAATCGCAAACTTCTTATCCCAATTCGTCTTTAGCGTGATGGCTTCTAGAGATGTACCGAATGAAGCCAACACAACTCTTCTCGCGGTTCCGGTCGTCTCTGATTCTAGCTTCAGCGAGCCCGAGATGCTTTCTGTTAAGAAGACAGAGGAACCATCCCCCGCTCAGGTGCGTAAGGCGGACATCCTCCAGGAACTCCTTAAGCCCCTGCTAATTCGGAGGAGCAGGCTTTTGTAGATGCTTCTTGCCAGTTGTTTGCGTCCTCAGACGCTTGTATTTTTCTTTTTCTTGCTATGTACATCAACAATCTAGAGGATTCTTATTCTCCCTCTTCTTGATGCTTGTATTCTCCCCTTTCCTCTTTTGTTTCAATAAAGGAAGAGATGGTTTTCTTTGCATTTTACAATATTTGGGTAGTCGTACCAGAGGTAATATGGACGTGGTACAACCCCGCAGTTTAATAAGGACATCCCGCTGGGAGATTTTTGGTGGACCTATTACCTTTTTGCGCAGTTGTGGTACAAAAAATAGATTCGAAACAAACCCTAATAGAGGTAATATGAACGTGATATAGGTTTTGTGGACTTAGCACCACGGGCATACTCCGGATTGGGTAGGGGTGATAAGTTAGGAGACAATCTATATCGGAGGAAATATGGACATAATAGTCGATGGTCTCCACTGAAAAGTTTGCTCAGAGGTAATATGGACATGGCAAATTTTTTCGGGAAAAGGGAGTATCAGTTCAGAGGAAATATAGACGTGAACCAATGTCTCGAAATGGTTTATTAGGTAGAAGTGTATACCATGGCTACACACTTGAGAGTGGTGAATACCTAGGAAAATATACTACAAACTAGAGATTAGGGGAGTACAAGTCATTTTTAAATGTAGCAAGTCTTCGCTAGGTCCTACGAGCCGGTAGGCGTTGTTGCATCTAGGCGACACAGACGGGGAAGCATGGCCCTTGATGATAGGTGGAAGATTATCCTCAAGCCTGTTGTCATTGTCGGACAGAGTCGAGAGCTCGAGCTTTACAGACTGCAGTCTTGTTGGACCGACGATGCGTGCTAGCACCTTCGTATCCCAACCCGCTGTGAGTGCTATTGTAATAGTTATCGGGCTATAGAGGAACATGCCTTCCCTTGCCAAAGTTCAGCCTTTTATCTTTTTGGAGGTCATAACCCATTTCTACATGAGATGGAGTGATTGTTGACTGTAATGATAGAACTGAGGCCGTTCAACATTTGTTATACTTCGTGCCGCTGATGTCCCAGCTTGTGCTGGGTGAGAGGCATTGTATATAGGAACACTGCTGCAGATTCCCGTGGGAGTTGGCTGAGCTGTTTGTGCAAAACTTCTGCCACATGCGCATAATTGTTTACTATGTTGGGGAACACTGCCTGCCATGTACGAGGCCTTGTTATGCTGAGAAATGTTATCACCCTCGTGCTAAGAGAGGTAGGTCATACAGGATTTTTGGGTTGAGCTGTTTTGATAATTGGAAGTTTGACCAGCACTAGTGTGACATTCGTGACCCGGGGAGAAAGGTAGACCCTTGTCATTGTTTGTTTTCTGTCCTCCAAGGCCCTGCCGGAGGGATAATTTGCTCGTAGAAGCTGGGTTGTCCTCGAAATTAAGGATGAGGGATTTGGCATCGATCAGCCGCTGGATGCATCTTTTTAATGCACGGCAGTCCTTTGTAGTATGATGCACGTACTGATGGAACGTACAGTATCTGGGGTGATTGATTTTGCCTGCTTCCCCGGGGAACTTGGCGTCGGATAACCGAAGCTTGTTATTCTTTATCAGTATGTTGAAGATTTTGATGATGTCATTGTCATCGAAGGAGAAGGCTCCCTTGGGCTTAGATCCGGATGCCGACGAGAGCTGGGATGGCCTGGATCAATGGTGGCAGGCGTGATGATTGGGAGTGCATCATAGCTAGGGGTACCAGATGCAGGTTGGTACGGTATGCCCGACCTCGTTGTTCCTGCAACCTCCTCAGTCGTAGGAAAGATCGTATTGCAGGATTTGGATTTCTCGCCTTTGGACTTGGCGGCGGAAGAAGCTGTCGGTTGCGTCAAGTCTAATACGAGGTCTGGGTGGACCCACATAACCTCTCATCGTGGTGTGGTGAAAGGTATAAGCCTGGCCGTCTGGTCTCGAGCTGGCAGAAGGTTGACAACTTCCATTGTTGCCTTTGGAATTGGGACTACTCCGTCCTGGGCCGCCATTGCTGGGAAGTTGCCAAACTGAAGAGATAACATGTTGGCGATAACTGTTATATCATCGAAATCCAAGGACAGGTCCTTGGTATCGATTAGACGCTGGATGTACTGCTTCAGTGTGTAACAATCCCGCGTCGGGTGGTGGACGTAGCGATGGAAGTAATAGTATTTTGGGTTGTTTATTTCCGCCGCTTCCGGCTGGCACCTGACGTCGGGGAGTCGAATTTTGCCTCCCAGAATGAGCATGTCAAAGATGGATTTGATATTACCATACTCAAAAGAGTAGGTCTTCTTTGGTCTTAGAGTCTCTACTTTACTTTGTTCAGGCTTCTTGGTCACGTTGGCGACCATGGCCTATTTTTCTTTCGCATCGCGACTGCTGTTGTCGCTATTGCTGTTGCCGTTGTTGGTGTTGGTGTTGGGGTTCTTTCCCTTTTCCTCGGTGGTAGGGATATGGATCCCTAGCCTCCCCCTCAGCGTTGGTAGCGCTTATAATGAACGCTATCCATTCTTTGAACTGGCTGTCACCCATCCAGAGACTGACTGATGGGAGCATATTTTCTAGCATATGTCTATTAGCGTGGCCTCGGGATTGCTGGAAGGCAACCTTAGCGTCGCTTGCCGGAACCGCTCGATGTAATTTTGGGCCAGCTCCCTTTCTCCCTGGGTAACGTCCATAGGAGAGGACATCATCATATCATGTCCTGCCTCATAGAATCTGTTGGGGAACAAATGCTTAAGGTCGTCGAATAATAAAATATAGTTATCTTCAAGACTGCAGAACTATTCGAAGGCTACTCCTGACAATGCCCCAACGAAGATTCTGGTGAGGATAGCATCGCTGCGGGGTAAGTGCCCTGTTGTAATATCGAAATAGCTCATGTACCGGCGTAGGAAAGACTTCTCGTCAAATTTGTTGATGTTGAAGGGCTTGTACTTGGGTGAATATGGTACATCTCTCTATTCCAGCGGGTATGGTTGTCGTACTCCAAGGTCACGAAGCGAGTCCCGGTTACCCATTGAATCCAGCAGAGCTCAAAGTTCTCGGACCTCCCTAATTGCTTCTTTGGCCTCGTCTACCGTGGAAAGGGCCGATGAGCTGGGCAGGTGAGGATTACCGCTTGCAGGTGGGGTAGTAGTGTTTGAATCTCCATTAGTCCCGGGGTCCAAGTTTGCTTGTCCAGAGGTCCTTACAGGTTGAGAGACTATAGTTGCCTTGATATCTGTGACTGCTTGGACCAAGGTTTGCATTAATGAGCTCATGGTCTGCATCATGACCTCGAGGGCCTCGAGGCACTGCTGATCACTGGGGACTTCATGGTCGTCCCCTACCATGTACATCATCCTCATATGGGGTGAAATAGATGGGGCAGTTGATGGCACACTCTCTGACTCAGACTCTAGTAGTAAGTAGCTTCCATGAAAAGCATGCATTATTGTTTCCTCCTCAGATTCAGAGGGAACACTACCCCCAACGTAGGAGGCCACATCATCCTGGAGAGGGTGGCTACCACCAGGGAACTCAGATTCTGTTTGTTGAGAATCGGTGTCCTATCGGAATGCTGGATTATTACAAATGTCCAGGGGTCTGCTACCCCCAGCTTGGGCAACCCCAGGGGTTCTGATAAAGATCTACCCCCAGCTTGGGCAACCCTAGGATTTCTAAGAAAGAACTACCCCCAGCTTGGGCCACCCCAAGTGGTTCTGAGAAAGAACTACCCCCAGCAGCTGACAGCATCTTTCTTGAGCGAGTACCTTAGAAAATGCCTTCCGTAGGTCCCGCTGGTAGTAGCCTTCTTAGTGCACTGGTTGAAAGTGACAGACTGGAGGTGTTGGACTTTTTCCTTCTTTGGTGGAGGGTACCTTTCGTGCTGAATAGCACAAGGCAAAGGGCAGGTCCTCCTCCTTTGGTGCTTGCACCTGATCTCCGGGTTATTTTCGGGTAGGTGCCTTCTGGTGTAGTCATTGGAAGACAGACTGCTTGTGGTTACTGCCATCTTGTTGCAGCAGTAGTTGATGATGATGTTGGAGTAGTAATATCTTGGAGAGGATGTTTCACATGCCACTATTATTTTTCTCGTATTGCCTTTATGAGCAATCATATCACACAAGTCATACGAAGGGTGATTTACCTTTACATCCTTTGTGTGGGTCCGGGTATACCGAACACACAGATGCGCAGGTGTTGAATTTGCTCCCTGGCCTGGGGTTTGTACAAGAACTTGCCACAAGGTGCTGGCGGAAGACTTTTAAGACGGGCCCTGTCCATTTGCCTCTGCGGGCTGGACATGTGGGGCAGTCTTATATACCTTCCCATCAGGGGCCCGCATAACAGTTATTGGAGCCTGCTGATAGTCAGCCATCTGGACAGTTGGTTGAGCTCGACGGGCTTGCACTGCCCTGGATTTCTTCGATTTGGCACCCAGGGGTGCGTAGTATATGTCATGCCCCGATCTCCCGCAGGATTGACCATCCCCGCTGGACGCGAATCACTGCACCAGTGCTCCCGCAGGATAATTATTCCTATCAGGATGTGATGCCGCGTGAGAACAAGCTACGCCTGCGCAAGGCCAAGTACGGAACATGCGATAAAATAGCTAAGCCATAAAGTCGCACAGATAGTCTGAATGCAGCGGAATAAGAAATCAAACATGCAATTGATAACAAGTTCACAGAGTCACTAAAGCAAAAATATTGAATGAACACAAGTATGGATATAAACAAGCACTTTAATGATTATTTAATAAGTATTACAAGGGCGCTAGGTCGAGATTACAAGTCGCTCAAGCTCTCTCTCTCTCGAAACAATAAAGGCGTGCCAAGCGGCTTACAACATGGAAAGATACATAGGCGATATTTCAATATTATGTCCTGTATATTTGCTTCAGCTCCAAACACAATGCTCCAAGGCTCCAAAGCTAGCTCCATGCCTTAGCACGCACGAGGGAAGATTTCGTACAGAACGAGGTTCTTCCGCACGCTGCAAGCAACCTGGTGGGTTATCTGTACATGAATGCACTGGTGGGGAGGCTTCTCGCCCGCTCGACAAATCCAAACGTGATATATAAGTTCTGTGCACCATCTATTAAGTTCTCTTTCAAATCTTGTCTTAGGATCAGTTTCATGACATAAGATGTAAAGCCTAACTCGTGTAGCAGTGCACCGTGCGATATAAGAGTAACACATCAAAACTTACCAACTTACCATCCATCCTTCCCTGTCCAATGATAAAACCAAGTTAACCAGCAAGAATATATACATATGAAATCAAAGATAACAAAAGCAAACACAAGCGTTACGAGCGTATTTCTGACTCAGGTGAACGATATTCTCATATTACTCAGATTCATGATACTCAGGCTGTTCAAGTGTGTTATACTCAGATTCATGCATGTTACTTACGTTACTCAAGTGCTTTATATTCTGATTCAGGTTCAAGTGTGTTACAGATTACTTATTTTAACGTAATGAACTCGTACACGGATTGCTGCAATCGAGCTTGACTTAATCTATATGAATAAAAGTTGCTGGCCTACAAGCCATTATGGACAGTAGTCCAGGTAGACGACGGTCGTGGCAGCGCGGGTAGCTAGCCCCGCTGTGAGCGCTTCGCTCCCCTGTGCTGATGTTGCTAGCTGACTACCCGGGTTCCAGCCTAGGTCGACACGGGCCCGGTGTGCCCCGATGGCTGTTCGCAGGAACCATGCAAAACCTTGTGCACAAGTTGTCCACGATGATTCAAGTCTCTTCACTTATTTTTGTTTACTTATCCTTTTTCACTTCTTGTTCTTAAGCGACGATGGTGGTAGCACAACACGAACCTGCTACGAGACAACCCAAACAACGATGGTGGTAGCGCGACACGAACCCGCTACGAGCCAACCCGAACGACAATGGTAGTAGCGCGACACGAACCCTTTATGAGCCACCCTGAGAGATTCTTGTTCTTCTTTACTTATCATGTCTTACCACGGCTCCACAAGCTGACGTCTTCCTTATCTTTTATCATTATACAGTTCCCTGTTTGGGAGTCGCCTTGGCGACCCAACGGTCTCGACATCTTTCGATGTTTTCTATTACTTGGCTCAGAACGACTATTTTGATAGTCTTTATGCCTCAAGTTTGTGAACCATATTATGTGAAGTACACTGAATTTTGGCATGAACTTACGTGACAAGCATTAAAATAAGACGAACGAGTGCTAGTTAGCATGTAAAGCAGGCAAGCATTGAAACACTATAAAACATAAGCATTATAGGAAACATAAGCAATGCTACGCGAAAGAGACTTATAATAACCATAAGGCGGGCGTACTATTCCGTTCAACCGGTTTAGTTTCAAGTTCTATTCAAAGAGATATAAGATAGGATTATTCCCTTAGCTAGGTGTGTTATATTTTTTATTAGCATGCAAGGAGTAATCACCTAGCGATCTAGCATTTATCATCCATATTTTATGTGTGCAGGCTAAGCAAAGACATGTTCATCGTTGACACCCACCTTAGCGAGTCGAGCGATACTCCGAGCGCGCCTTTGAAAGTCTAAGTCTGAACTCCTAAAGGGCCAAGTCTGAATTCTTTTGCCTCAAGCGAGTCTTCTCGCTGAGCAAGGCAGGATGGGTCGTCGCACTTGCGCCATGTGAATCGGCTCTCTGCACTGACGCGGAGTGGGTCACTATATTATACAACACTCAGAACAAGTCTCGTTCTCAAGACCTCCTGAGCACAAGCCATTCTATCATATACTAACGAATCTAACTCAAGCATCTTACTTCGTATCCTTAAAATAGTTCGGATACAACTTCCTACTCGTTCCTCTTCCATGTCACGAGAATGCTTAGACTGGCTCATTGAATGACTCTATTACTCAATCATCGCGTTCTCTGACTCAGTCTCTATCGCGTCTTAGCGCGGAACATTTATCTCTTAACATGGGCTTGGTCTATTGTATACGAAGATCTTAGGCCGAGGCTATCTTATCCAAATTTCTATACTCGTCCATGTGCATCTGAACATCTTCACCTGCAGCTGCATTCGAGTTCAGCATATCGCTACGTCTGGATCGTACACATATTCAAGGCGTCCCCCAAATATATGCATTTTAACCAAACTTAGTGTAATAAAGTCGGACAAGTTACTAATGAATGATTCTTCGAGCAACATGACTCTGTTCCCAAGTATTTTCACGTTGGGAAACCACGATGTTACCTCTAGCAAGGTCAATCCAAACCCAAGTAAATTTGATCCAACACAAAACCAAGCATTCCACTTTCCATCAAGCATGATCTATCCAATCGACCGACTAGCATCTAAGTCCTATCGTCCATTATGTTCGCGTCAAACAAAGCACACATTTATCGTTTCAAGCTTAACTCTAAGTCTTGCTGCCGCAATTCTATCGTTTACCCAAGCGATACTCTAAAGTCGGTTATACCAGTTCTTTCACTCGGTATAGGGCCGTTTGCCTAACCGCTAGGTCAGATCATTAGGTCATAGGTACATTACAGATTTACGATTCATATCATGCAATTCATTGCACGAAACTCGCCCAATTCCTAAGGTCAAACCATTGTTCATTTGCACGGGACATTCTACCTAAGCTTGTTTCACTCAGCTTTCTAAACATCGAGAAATGATCATCCTATCCACATCAACACGTTCATTGCACATGATTTGAGTCTGTTCAGTCAAACTCATGATATATCCATGTCGTACGACAATCCTAGCAATTTGCATAGTCTATCTCCTCAAAATTTATTTGATAGAATCCACATATCCATTCTTACTTAGTCTAGACCACTAAGCCCCAATGCAATTTCGAAATTCCAACTCTTCCATCTCAATCATAACTCTAAGTCGTCCAATACAATTCACGTATCCGTTCAGGAAACCATCGAGCGTGTTTTACTTCACATTCTAGACTAACTCATCCTCAAAACACTTTCGATTCACTTATATCTTGAAACTCGTCTTATCGTATCAAACCACAAGTCAAAATGAGCATTCAATTGTCACGACCGGTCTCCCACAAATTTGTAACCCCAGTTGGACGTGATATCACCATGCTAACGCTACCGCAGGATAATTGCCATCGTCCGGTCGTGACGCATGTGCGAGCATAGAGCTGCGCTCCCACAAGATAAAAACGTCAAATATTTTGGTTATCTTCGAAACGATCAAGACACCTTATTGTTATACTTCGTTTCATCCAAATTATATATATCAATCAAGTCAAGTTTATCTAATAACCGTTTATGCTGTAATAATAATTCGTCTAGCCAAATTGTCCAACTTCAATATTACCGTTCGATCAATCCGTAGTCTACCTTTAGCATTCTTCAAACAACTAAGTTTAATTCCTTTAGCCAAAGTCTATCCACTTTTATTACGTTCCATTTTATCGAGTTCGTCTGAATAATCATCAGACATCTTCCCGCGAGTTCGATCATCCCTGATGGACGTAAATTACCATGCCAGCGCTCCCGTAGGATAGTCGTTCTCATCCGGGCCTGATGTCGAGTGTTATCCTTTGAACTAGATTTAAGATCGTTCGTCCAAATTCAAGATCAAATCTGGTTATCACCTATCTCAATCATCGAACCACAACATTGTTAACTTGCATCAATCCATGCTATCCTCCAACTTTCGATATTATATCAAGTCTTTCAAATTTGAAACTATTGCATTCATACATAAGCTAAATACCCTCGAGCAATATCCTACTTAATTCAATTTTGGTGTGAGCTATCTTCTATCGCGCTAACTCCGATCGCATCCATGATTATTCCATCTTAAACTCAAGTTTTAATCCGATTGATTCAATTCAAAATCGCTCGTACGATCCTCTAAGTTTCCTCGATTCGCTCAAACACTTCCAAGATAATCAATACACCACTCAGGGTTCGAGCTATACTCTACGATCCTTCAAAACTCACTCTATCCTTTAAATGATTTATTCGTTCCTGAGCTATCACATACACCACTCTAAAATTGAGTTATCCAAACAAGTCCTGAATCATGTTTACATCGTTCGTATATCCATCTAGTTCATTCCTTAGAACTCCAGCGCGATCCCGATGCATTACCTCGATAATCTTAGTCTTGTATGTATAACTCTATTGATAGTCATCCACATAAACCATATTTTGATTTATATCTTTCTGACACGAATAACCGTTCAAACCATTCCTTAAAATCCAAGCACGAATTTCTATATTCGCTTTAGCGATACTATGATAACATCTCTATTGATTTCCATTATATGTCTGCCTTGTCCTTATACGAACGATACCCAAAATCTTGCTCGCAAATTCGCTCGCACCAAAGGATCTAGGTACGCGATATCCAACATGACTTAGTCAAAAGACCGTGCATAGCTATCACGTCCGAACGATATTCTAGTCTCGCATACTAACTCACTTAGTATTTGCATAGGGCTAGTTTGTTCGCACATAACTTGCTGAATCAAGCATGAGTCAATTCCCACAAAGTCTGACACAGGTCGGCCCAAAGGCCATCGTATTACTATTTCGTTCAAGCAATCATATCATTCACATGCACTTTTTGAAATTATTTAGACTCATTGTATGAAACATCCCAACGGGCCAACGAGAGAGAGAGAGAGAGAGAGAGAGAGAGAGCGTTTGTAACATAACCCACGAATGAGCTTTCAAAATTGGGAGAATCGATACAAAGTCCAAGGACGTAAAGTTGTGCTCTGATACCAACATGTCACGCCCCGATCTTCCACAGGATTTGCCGTCCCCGCTAGACGCGAATCACCGCGCCAGCGCTTCCACAAGATGATCGTTCCCATCAGAACGTGATGTCGCGCGAGCACAAGCTGTGCCCATGCAAGCCCAAGTATGGAACTGGCGATAAAATAGATAAGCCACAAAGTCGCACAGATAGTACTATTGTAGCGGAATAAAAAATCAAATAGACGATTGATAATAAGTTCACAGAGTTACTAAAGCAAAAACATTGAGTGAACACAAGTATAGATATAAAATAAGCACTTTACTGATTATTTAATAAGTATTACAAGCGGCGCTAGGCCGAGATTATAAGTCGCTCAAGCTCTCTCTCTCAAAACAATAAAGGTGTGCCAAGCGGCTTACAACATGGGATGATACATCGGCGATGTTCCAATATTATGTCATGTATATGTGCTTCAGCTCTTGACGCAATGCTCCAAGGCTCCAGAGTTAGCTCTATGTCTTAGCACGCATGAGAGAAGATTCGGCACCGAACGAGGTTCTCCCGTACCCTGCAAGCAACCTGGTGGGTTATCAGTACATGAATGCACTGGTGGGGAGGCTTCTCGCCCGCTCGACATATCCAAACATGTTATATAAGTTCTGTGCACCATCAATTAAGTTATCTTTCAAATCTTGCCTTAGGATCAGTTTTATGGCATAAGATATAAAGCCTAACTCGTGTGGCAGTGCGCCATGCTATATAAGAATTATGGTGCCCCGTTACCGTATTCGGGGAGCTCGGCTAAGAAATACTAATCGATATCGTTCGATCAGGATAGATTTAATTAAGATCTTATCCTCTTTATGGATTTGATTCTTCGAAATCGATTCCCATATTCAGTGGACCGTGCCCCAAGGATGGACTGTCATGACCCGCACCCAAAAAATCGGGCATGAGTCGTGGGTACGTCCAGCCTACGCCGCAGCATCAGCGGTAGAACGCTGTCTAGGTCAACTATCTAGATAATAATCTCACACAATCAATATATAAACCTGTCAAGATCTCAACTCCAAACGGAGGAGCAATATCATAATGATAATCACAATGTACTCAATCACGAATCTAAGCACGATAAGATAACACAGAAGACTAACAGCTATGAAGTCTAACCAACAACAACTACAACAACTACAACAACCACAACATCAATAATAATAATACATCATCCAAAATAATATACAATACAAGGTCTCAATCCAAAACCGGAGACAAATTCGGTGCTAAAAGCTAATAAAAACAACAACAAGGTCCTAGTGATCCCGACTACCAACCCGAAAATTACTCCTAAACTAGAGGGTCCCTGTCTGCACCATCGACAGGCTCAGGTCTATAAAACGTTGGACACTACTCCTCCGAATACTCTGAAAAAAATATGTCCAGTCAGGACTAGATCAAGTACATCTCTAACAGCAGTTTCATTTAAATGATAAAAACTATAAAACAGTTATAGCAAGTAGCAAGAATAATGAAGCAAGTATGAAACAAGGAAATATACATATCATTGGTGCATAAAGGTAGAGATGCATGAATATCAGAGCAAGATAGTAATAACTGCAAGATACAAGAAATCTAAACTAAGAGTAAGTCTGTGCACAAGAATATGTAGTGAGTCCAGCATGAAATACATGTAAAGAGTCAAGTCCAAAAATATGTAAGTGAGACAAGCAAGAAATGCAAGAGAGTCCAGACTATAAAGAATGAACTAGGTGTCTTTGAAATACTTGTTTCGACATATAAACGGCTAGGCGTAAGTATGGCTCACCGCGCACTGGGTGCGCTGCTGCTTTCATTCCAGATTAGACCAGATGGAGTGATTCCTGATGATTTCAGATAGCAATATTTACATGTCTACTCGAGTATTTCTCCGCCCCGACTAATACAAGTGAATCCAAGACCCGACACGTAAATCAAGATGAGTCCATCCTGAAATATGAGTGATGCCTGTAGTGATGCCTGTAGGTGATGCTAGTAGGTGATTCCAGAATAGAGGCCAGAAACATGAAATATACGTGTCGCAAGTAAATAAATCCAGAAATACCAGTCCGTGTCCCGTATTGTGCCAGAAAAAAATTAGATGATACTATACTAGAAGCTGAATCATAATAATCATCAGATAATAAAAACTATCAGAGAATGTACTCGCCTGACGTCCTGAGCAACTGGCGATCCGAACCGGTATCGCAAGGATCTAATGCGAAAAGCAAGGTTAAACAGATTTTTAGTAAGTTAAACAGATATAAAATAACTAAAAATAGGCTTCTAGGGTCGTTCTAGGTCAAACGGGTCAAACGGGTGAAATCTGGGTCAAAAAGTCAACCTGGGGTCCAAAAAGTCAACTCTAGGTCAAATCTAGGTCAAAAGTTGACTTTGGCGGTCAACCGAGTCAACTACGGTCAAGTCTAGGTCAAACTAGGGTGCCCCTGAAATTCTAGGCCAAAACTAGGTCATTAGGCTAATAAACCCTCAAACTCGCCTCCTTGAGATACCGGGATACCCTCGGTATCCGATACCTCACCCTACGCTATACGTCCCGTCTAAACCCTCTAAAACCTATGCTAGCACGCGTAAATATATACACATATACATAAAAATCTATCTCTAAACTCAAACCTAGGCAAGCTCAAAAATCCCGCTCGAAACTCAATACCTTGGATATCTCAAGGTATTGAGATACCTTGGTATCTCAAGGTATTGAGATATCGCTCTAAAACCCCTCTAACTAGTTATCTAGTAGCTATTTAAGTATGTAGATATATATATTTAGCTATAATCTAGGCTAAAAATATATATCTACCATATCTATACATATCTACGTACCTATGCATATATATATACCTATTCACACATACACACATATACCCATACATACCTTACCTTACCTATATATATATATATATATATATATATATATATATATATATATATATATATATATATATATATATATATATATATATATAGATATCTAACTATCTATCTAGCTATAGGTATATATATATCTATGCATATAGATATAGATATCTAACTATCCCTGTATCTATCTATCTATCTATCTATCTATCTATCTATCTATCTATCTATCTATCTAGTTATATATATATATTAATATATCTATCTACCTATTTATTTATCTATCTAACTATCTAACTATCTATATAGATATCTATTTACCTAGATATCTATCTATCTATCTATTCATGTATCTATCTATCTAATATCTAGTTACCTATCTATCAACTATCTATCTATTTATTTATCTATGTATCCATCTAGATATCTAGATATCTATCTACTTATCCATCTATTTATCTAACTATCTACCTATCTATTTAACTATCTATCTATTTATATATACACATCTATCAATGTATATATCTATCTATCACTCGCTACACGCCCCGCTGCTAATGCCATGCTGCTGCTGCTGCTCAAACCTGCTGCTGCTGCTGCTTTTTGCTGCTAAAGCTGCTGCTTGCTGCTGCTTCAACCTGCATCTGCTGCTGATGCAGCTGCTAGTAGCTGCTGCTGCTGTGCACAGCACAACACAGCAGCTGCTGTGCAGCCCGCTGCCCCCCCTCGCTCGCTGCACGCCCCGCTCTGCCATACGCCCACACATATATATATATCACATATGCACAAACACACACACACACACACTTATATACACAAACACATATCTATATATATATAAACACACATATATCTATATCTATATATATATATATATATACACACACACTCTTATATATATACATATACACACACACTCAAACATATATATATATATACACTCACTCACACAAACTCACTCTCACACACCCTCACACACACACACTCACACACACACTAACACACACTCTCACAAACACACAACCACACACACAAATATACATATATATATACACATACACACATACATGTATAAATATACACACATACACAAACTCATATATATATATAAACACTCACTCACACTCACACACACACTCACTAATACATATACACAAACACAATTATAGGTATATACACACAAATATGTATACATACAACACATATCTATAAATATATATATATATATATATATATATATATATATATATATATATATATATATATATATATATATATATATATATATATATATAGAGAGAGAGAGAGAGAGAGAGAGACATACATACATATAAATATATATATATAGAGACACATATACACCTATATACAAAATACAACACAACACAACACACAACAACGCACACAACGCCCACCAACGCGCGCCCAACGACCCCGACGCGCACAAACACATATAAATATATAAAATTTAATCCGAGAATTCTAGCACACACTCTCCGAAGCTAATCCAACACGTGCACAAGCCCGAAACTAAGAAACTACGCCGAAATGGCCGTTCGGTCATTTCGACGAACACGCGGTGTGCGGTTCGGAAAACCTCCTGAAACGTACACCAAACCAACTCGGAATTGCCCCAAAATTTACCCAGGAGTTCTAAACTATGTCTAAATCCTAGAAAAATGCTACCCCGTCGATTCTAGGTCCGTGGCTAAAATACGCACGCACTTAGAACTGGCGACGACGAAAACCCCAAATTTGCCCAAAACGCCCGTTTCTCCGCGATATGACTTCCCGTATCCGAACGGAGACACACACTTACCCTCAAGATACTCGACAACGTCTATCTAGGTCCTTCTAACCTAGGACATCACCCAAAATTGGGCCAAATTTGGATTTCACCCGAAATTGACACAAAACCTAGTATTAAAGTCTCCAAACAAACTAGTTCCAACTTTCTCCCACGGGTAGCCTAAGGGTCTAGGAAGGTTCTAAACTATTAATTACACTATATAAGAGTAATTAGAAGGGAGAAAATCAGGGTTTACCTCTTGGGAGTTGGAATCCCAATCCAAAGTATCCAAAAAGCTCCAAATCCACCACAAATAGCTTCCAAGCTCCCAATCCAAGCTCCAACACCAAATCTAAGCTCTACCCACCTAGTTTAGGGAAGAATGTAGGGTTAGAGTTAACAACCATGAAGAATAGAAGAAGAAATAGGAGGAATAGAGTACTTACTTGGATGTGGAAAGAAGAAAGGAAGAAGAAAGAGTGGAGAAGAAGAAGAAGAAGAAGAAGTTGGGAAAGGGGGCTGCTGTGATGCTGGTTTGGTCGGGTCTGGGGCTTGAGTAGGGCCGGCCAAGCAAGAAATAAGGGTTCCCTAATGTCCAAATGACCAAAATGCCCTCCTCTCACTCGGATTTTGGGTTTTGGGTTCCAAAAGCTCTCAAACTAACTCCTAATCTCTCCAACTAACCCACTAAAAATATAATAAATATTCTAAACCCAAAAATAAGTCTCACAAGGGTGTGGGCTAGGTCGGACATGGGTCCACTAGGGTCTGACATGGGTCTAGGCTAGCCAAAACTCTAAAATAATCAATATAAAAATAATACAATCATTAATTAAATATAAATATAATTAAATATAAATAATACACAATTAACCAAATTAAAATAAAAAAATATCCGGCTCAGGAAATGGGGTGGTGACATGGACTTAGGGCAGAGTCAAGAGGGACCTCTTCGCTGCAAGTTTTCTTGCCTAGTTTTCGCTGTCATCTTGTTGCTTTCGTGCTTTTGAGTTGGTTTTCAGATTTGCATTTTCTTGAACGATTTTGATGCATTTTATTGCTTTTGTCTATTGAACTGCATTTTATTTCGAGCATGGAAAGAGTAGAAGAGGTATATATCATCTATTCATGGCAATGCAGGTGATCGTGTAGTAGACGTCGTGCAAGCGGAGTCTTGAAGCACCTCTCTCATTTCCTTTCTCCAACCAACTAGTGAGTAGCTATAATTCGACTCAGTTGACCCTTCTACCAAGTCTTCACACCTAAAATCTTGCATCCTTGATTGTTCCGATCAAACGTACCAAAATAACTAAAAGATGTCAAGGTAAAAAGGAATAGACTTGGATTACTTGTGCTTGTCAAACAACTTAGAAATGGTTACCTTATTGCATGCTAGTTTACTTGAATGTTCTGTCATAGTGTTTTTAATCCAAGTTAGAATGTATACTTCTTCTATAATTATGCTATGTATAGAACACACCTTGCTATGCAATAAACTGTTTAGGGAGATTATGCAAAATGAATCATGCCATGCTACTTGTCTCGTGCTCGTGTTGCCTTAAAATGTATTGATTGATAACTTAGCATAGACGCTGTTTAATCACAGACAACTTATGCACAAGGTCATAGTTCCTACGGGCAGTCGCTGGGGCACTGGCACCGATCCGATCCGGACAAAACTTATTGTTTAGTCTCTTATTCTGGACGAGATGGCTTGTAGCGCACCTTGTTCTTTCGTTGCATACCATCATCGTCAATGAATATTGTCCATTATGGCATCATGCCAGTGATCCCCTCGTATATTTAAACTGTGCAAGCTAACTATGTCTTTGTGGCAGGGAAGGTCATGGTAAGTATTGTGCAGGTGGTTCAGACGGAAAGGTAAAAGTCAGTGAACAGTGGCATGTTTATTTCAGTAAATTTCTACATCTAATGCTTGCTTATAAAATGAATTAAGACAAGATAGAAAGACCACACATAACTTGCATGCTTCATATAAACAACATGTTGTTTGGTATAGTTAGGTTAGCTCGCATTCACCAGTGCATTTTGATGTACTGACCCTCATTGCAACAGGTTTTCCACACCAAGGAGACCCTACAGGCAACTAAAGTGACTTCCCAATCCAGTCCATAAACCGACGTGCCCTGATTTGTGCCATAGAAGAGGAAGTCTTTTGAAGTTTCCAGGAGCTCGTGCACAAACTTATGCAGCTCCGAGGAAAGGCGATAGCTTCGCCAGAAGGTCTATAGTTTTTGAAGCTTTAGTAAAATGATGTAATATACATGACCATTCTGCGTCCTCTTTTGTAAGCCCGTGCGACAATTATCTGACTCGTTCAAGAGTTTATAAAAAGATATTCATTATCAATAAAGAGAACTTTTTCATGTTTCAACATTTTGTTCAATTATTTGCGTACTCTGAATATGTGCTCGCAATATAAAATATCTTGGCCTTGTGTATTGCACAACCTAGGCACGTACGACGTCACGCCCGGGGGATGACTATCGATTCTATGAAAAATTGGGACGTGACATATTGGTATCAGAGCACAGCTTCAAGTTCTTTTAACCCTCGTGTCAGAAAAGTTCCTTTAACGATCTATTACCTATGTGAACTCTTGAACTCGTTTGGCCAAAATGAGTTACGTTCCATATAATGAGTCCATAATACATCGAGCCTGATAGAAGTTACCTTCTTTTGAAGTATAACTCAAGTGTAAGCATCAGTGCTAACACAAATAGAGGTACAAGCCCAAGAAAGTAGTTCCGGCACCTCAAAAAGTTTTAGAAGCCAGCGAGTCATGCCTTGTGTCGACCCGATTGAGCAAATGATGCAGATGCTTGAAGCAAGTCAACAGAGGGATGAGGCTCGTTATGAGCGAGCCTAGAAGCGGGAAGAAGAGCGGAAGAGTAAGTACGAAGGCAATCTAGAAGTCCGATTTGCAGTCCAACAGAAGCAGGTAGATGCCCTGCAACAAATTATTCAGACCTTGGCCTCCAACCATTCTACAACGACAGCAGCGACACCGGTGGAGCTACCCGCGCCTGAAGTCAAAATGCCTCAAACTCCAAGGAAGAAAGAAGTGATTACCTTCGACTTTGCCGACTTCAAGAAGGTCTCCAACACACAATTCAAAGGGACTGAGGATCCGGTCGTGGCTCTAGATTGGCTGGCAGAGCTTGAGGATCACTTCAAATTGCTAAAGGTACCTACAAAAAAATAAGTTTTGTGTGCCCAACTACAGCTCCATTTGAACGCGCACGATTGGTAGGACGTGCATCGAAGATCTCTCTCTTTAGATGAAGAAGACGAGATGATCTCATGGGCTACCTTCCGTAGCTCGTTCGAAGAGGATTTCATACCCCCTCTCGTTCGTCGGCAAAAGGAGAATAAGTTCGTACAGCTCCGCCAAGGCAATATGACAGTGAAGTAGTACTCCGCCGAATTCAACCGGCTCGCCAAATTTGTAAGCTCGTATTTACCTGATGCGGCGAGTCATCCGAGACTATTTGAAGGCGGCCTGCCACCTGCCATCCAAGCATACGTGATCGTTCTCCAATACCTGATAATGCGGGAAGTTATCAACCATGCCCTTTCTCTTGAACCGCAGTATCCTTCAGTTACTACCAGCACTGTGCATATTTCCAATCATAAGCGCCATAGTAGCGCGGGCGAAAATACTGCTCCAAAGCGTCCAAACAACGACGGTCAGTAGAAAAGAAATTCAGGCCAAATATGTAACTTTTGTAGGAAGCCAGGGCATGCCGTGAGCGAATGTCGTTTGAAGCATGGGTTATGCCTCGTTTGTGGTGAATCAAACCATGAAGTTTGTGACTGTCCGCTGTGCCATGATCACCGCCCTTAACATCCAAATCATGCCATAACACCCCAAGCCAACTGAGCTGCGCCGTAGCAAGAGCGTTATCAAGCTCAAGGCCGGGTGTACACTATGACTCGGGAAGAGGCCTTAGCATCGGACACCGTTGTGTCAGGTATATTATTTTTCAATAATATACCTGCTCGTGTGCTATTTGATTATGGTGTAACGCATAGCTTTATATCTATAAAATTTGCTGTAAAAAATATGATAGAAATAACACCATTGTATCTAGACCTTAGTGTTAGCACCCCATCAGGCACAAAAATACCTATTCGATCAGTATGGCAAGGTGGCCATGTCTGTATTGGGGGAAGGAAACCCTCGCTAGATGTTTTAGTCCTAGATGTTCGGGATTAGGATATCATCTTGGGGATGGATTGGCTCGGCTCTTGCTTAGCAACTATCGAATATGCGGAGAAACGAGTCATCTTTCGTCTACCTGGGGAGGCTAAATTCTGCTACACGAGTGGTTCAGCAACGGATGCGTCAAAGGCCTGCATGATAATTTCTGCAATGTCAGCTAGGCGAATGTTACATTCTGGATGTGAGGGATACTTAGCGTCGGTTCGAGACACGCAGCTGGATTACGCAAATATAATCTTCTTCCGTTGTGTCGGAGTTCCCTGATGTATTTTTGAGCGAACTACCTGGCATGCCACCCGACCAAAAAGTTGAGTTCACCATCGATACATTCCTAAATACACAACCGATTTCCAAAGCCCCATACCAAATGGCCCCTGCTGAACTAAAAGAATTAAAGTGCCAACTACAAGAGCTGCTTGACCGTGGATATATTCGTCCGAGCGTGTCTCCTTGGGTCACGCCTGTGCTCTTCGTAAAGAAGAAGGACGGGACGTTGCGACTCTGCATAAACTATCAGAAGCTAAATAAGGTCACTATTAGAAACAAGTATCCCCTGCCCAGGATCGACGACCTCCAGTTGCAAGGGGCATCAGTATTTTCAAAGATACACCTTCGCTCTGGCTACCATCAGTTAAAGATCAAACCAAAGGATATACCAAAGTCAGTATTTCGAACCCGCTATGGCCATTATGAGTTTTCTGTTATGCCGTTCGGACTAATGAATGCCCCTACCGCATTCATAGATTTGATGAATTGTGACTTCCGACCATTTCTTGATAAGTTTGTGGTAGTATTCATAGACGACATCTTTGTGTACTCGAAGAATAAGGATGGACACGTAGGACACCTGCAGATGGTACTTCAAACTCTTTGAGACAATAAGTTGTATGCGAAGCTGAGCAAGTACGAGTTCTGGTTCAACAACAATTTCTTCCTCGGGCACATTATTTCTGCGAAGGGCATCTCAGTCGACCCGAAGAAAGTTGAAGCCATCGTGAAGTGGAAAAGACCTGAGTCAGCTAGCGACATTCGGATCTTCCTTGGTCTAGCAGGCTACTACAGGAGATTTATAAAAGATTTTGCAAAGATCGCCTCGCCTCTGACTTATCTCACTCGAAAGGGAGTAACGTTCGCGTGGACGAAAGACTGTGAAGCTTCATTTATGGAGTTAAAGTAATAACTTATCTCAGCACCAATTCTTACCCTTTTGGACGGACCCGATGATTTTAAGATCTATAGCGACGCCTCAGGAAAGGGTTTAGGATGTGTCCTTATATAGAGGGACAAAGTGATAGCCTTTGCGTCGAGGTAGTTGAAGCCTAAAGAAAGGAACTATCCAATGCATAACCTGGAACTCGCAATGGTGGTGTTCGCGTTTAAGTTATGGCGGCATTACCTATATAGCGTGCCGTATGAAATCTTTACTGACCACAAAAGCCTCAAATACCTCTATACTCAAAAGAATTTGAATCTACGACAATGACGTTAGCTTGAACTCCTTAGCGACTTTGACTTGATGATCAGATACACACCGGACAAGGGCAATGTAGTAGCTGATGCGCTGAGTCGAGTGTTCGTTGGGAGCTTGGCTATCAATGACATGCTGCAAAGGTATCTAAAATTTTTGGGCATTACACTATAAATCAGATACAAAAAGGGGGCGCAAGTGGCTCAGCTGTGCCTCGAATCAGACTTATTAGAGAAAGTTAAGTCCGCTCAGAAGAATGGCCTTTTCTTGGAGAAGATGCAAAATCTTATCTCAGCAGGAAAGGCGACCGACTTTGCGGTGAGCACGGATGGGATGATGCGGGTGAACGAAAGATTGTATGTTCCTAACGATGCAAACCTCAGAAAGGAGATACTCACTGAAGTCCACTATGCGAGTTACACTTCACATCCGGGAAGCACGGAGATGTATCGAGACCTCCGTACGATATTTTGTTAGCACGACATAAAATAGGATGTGACGATGTTCGTGTCGTAATGCATGGCTTGTCAGAGGGTGAAGGCCGAGCACCAGAAGCCGGGTGGGGAGATGCAGAACCTTGCTATACCAGAGTGAAAATGTGAACACATAACAATAGATTTTATTGTTGGTTTGCCAAAGACGCAACAGAGGAATGATGCCGTCTGGGTTATAGTTGATCGACGCACCAAGTCAGCTCACCTTCTGCCTATCAAAGTTACTTGGAGTACCGACCGTCTGGCGCAGATCTACCTCAACGAGATCGTTCGACTCCATGGTATGCCCGTATCTATTATCTCTGATCGAGATGGACAATTCTTATCACGCTTCTGGGAAAGCCTTCAGTTAGCAATGGGGATGGAGTTAAAGTTCAGATTCGCTTACCATCCTCAGACAGACGGCCAAACTGAGCGGGTACACCAAATCCTCGAAGACATACTGCAGCTCCGCGCCTTGGATTTGAAGACAAGTTGGGACATGCATCTACCGTTAGCCGAGTTTGCATACAACAATAGCTATCAATCCAGCATTAAAATGGCACCGTATGAGGCATTGTATGGGCAGAAGTGCAGATCCTTAATTTGTTGGGATGAAATTGGAGAACGACAAATTCTTGGCCCAAAACTCGTAGAACAAACCGTTCAGAAGATCTGCTTGATCTACGAATGGCTGAAGGTAGCACAGAGTCGTCAGAAAAGCTACTCAGACACGTACCGTTGACCTCTTGAGTTCTTAGAAGGTGATCGAGTATTTCTTAAAGTCTCGCCCATGCGAGGAGTGACCAGATTTGAAGCAAAAGGGAAGCTAAGTCCAAGATTCATCGGCCAATTCAAGATACTTAAGCGAATTGCCCCTGTCGTATATCAGATTACCCTGCCACCGTCACTATCTGAAGTGCGCAATATCTTCCATGTTTCATAGCTTAGAAAGTATGTGTATGACTCGAGTCATGTAGTGGATCTTGATCAACTGGACTTAAAGGCAGACTTGACTTATGTTGAACATCCTGTGCGGATCTTGGATCACAAAGAGAAGCTGCTTTGAAGTCATTCGGTTTCTCTCGTGCGCGTGCTTTGGGGATCATTCGGTCGAAGAATCGACTTGGGAGCTTGAGTCTGAGACGAAGGAAAGGTTTTCTTCGTTGTTTCATAGTGGTAGGTTCTATTCCTAAGTTTCGTGGACGAAACTTCCTATTAGTTGGTTATGATGTGGTGTCTCGTTCCCCCTATTCGGGGAGCGTGACTAAGATATAACGACTCGTTCCGCTCAAGCAGATAACCGATTCAAATGGCAAAAGTTCAAAGACCCGACCTGCTTTGCTTAGCGAAAAGACTTATTTGAGGCAAATAATTTCTAGATATGGCCCTTCAGGAGTTCGACTTAGGCTTTCAGAGGCTTGTATCGAATTGGGATTCAAGGAAAGGAAATCGATATCTTGGTTAATGAAACTTGTTGGAAACTTGGAGGATTATGCAGTGCAATTTCAGATTGAAACAAACAGATTAAACTTGAATACAATATCGCTCGAATAGAAGTTAGCCCGAGAATAAATATTGTGGTTCGATGAAAGAGATAAGCGATAATGGACTTTGGCTTGTGAATTTGGAACTTAGTTTCTTGAGGATTGCTATAAGTAGACTATGGATTTATCAAACGGTAACATTAAAGTTAGATGATTTTGCTAGACGAATCAAAATTACTGCATGAACGAACTTGACATGATTGGTTTTATATATAACTTGGATAAAATAAGGTGAATTGATGAGGTGTCTTGATCGTTTCGAAGATAACCATAACGTTCAAATGTTCTTGTCTTGTGCGAGCGTAACTCTATGCTCGTGCATGCGTCACTCCCGGATTAGGACGATTATCCAGCTGGAGCGTTAGCGTGGTGATCTCACGTCCAACGAGGGTGATCGAACTTGTGGGAGACCGGAGCATGACAACTAATGGATCGTCTTGACTTTTGGTTCAACACGATAAGACAAAATTTTGGAAATGCAAGTGATTCAGAAGTATTTCAGGATAAGTTAGCCTAGAACCTGGAGTGAATCACGCTTGATGGTTTTGTGAACGGATACGTGAATCTTATTGGACGACTTGGAGTTATAATTAAATGTTAGAATTGAATCTTGGCTTGGAGGTTTAGACTTGGAATGGATATATAGATTCTATCAAACGTACATAAGGAGATAGACTATACAAATTGCTAGGCTTATCCTGCAACTTGGACATATCTTGGATTTTACTAAACAGATTCAAATCCTGTACAAACGAACGTGTTATAAGAGTAGGATAATTTGTGCTCGATGTTTAAAAATCTGAGTGAAACGAGCTTGGGTAGAATACCCCGTACAAATGAACAATGGTTTAACATTAGGAATTAGGGTGAGCATCGTGCGACAAATTTATATGATGAATCGTGTGCTTGAACTTGTACCTATGACCTTTTGAGCTGACCTAGTAACTAGGCAGACGATCCTGTGCCGAGTGAAAGAACTTGTGTAACCGACTTTAGAACATTGCTTGAACAAACCATAGAACTAGGGCAGTAAGACTTAGAGTTAGACTTGGAACGGTAACGTGCGTTATGTTTGACCCGAACAGATGAACGCTAGTCGGTTGATCGATTAGATCGTGCTTAACGATAGTACAATTACTTAATTTGAGTTAGAATAGAAAATACTGGAAATTTGATTGATTCTATCGGAAGTATCCTTGTGAATCATTAGACGAGAACCCTTGAGAATTTTGCAAGTAACTTATCCTATTTCAGTATCTCTAAGTTTGGTTGAATGCATATGTTTGAGGGACGCCTTGAACGTGTGCACGATCCAAGACTCAATGATAAGTGAAACTCGAGTGCAAAGACATCGCTATCGCTAAGTTGGGTGACATGCATATGTTTGAGGTGCATTTTGAATATATGTACGACCCAGACTTGCGATATGCTGATCTCGAATGCTAGTGCAAGTGAATATCCGCATGGACAAGTCCAATGACTTGTATAAGTTTGCCTCAGCCTTAGATCGTTATTCAAGATGGATTGTAACATACCCTGCGTTAAGCTATATGTTCCGTGCTAAGGCGCAGTCGAGACCGAGTCAGAACTTGGATTGGATGATAGAGTCATTAAATGAGACCGATCCAACATACACACGAAACGGCGTAAGGAACGAATAAGAAATTGTGTTCGAACAAAAATGGATCTAGTGGTACCGATTGCTACGCTTAGGATAGATTTGGTAGTGCGATAGATCAGTTTGCGCTCAGGAAGCCTCGAGGACGAGACTTTTTCTGAGTGGTGTATAATGTAACGACCCGTTCCGCTCAAGCGGACAACCGATTCAAACGATGAAAGTGCAATGACCCGACCTGCTTTGCCCAGCGAGAAGACTCGTTTGAGGCAAATAATTTCTAGACTTGGCCCTTCAGGAGTTCGGCTTAGGCTTTCAGAGGCTTGCTAGGACTATCGCTCGACTAAGGCAAATCATCGCTAAGGTGGGTGGCTACGATGAACTTGTCTTTGCTTAGCCAGCATAATTAAAATATGGACGATACATGCTAGTCGCTAGGTAAATCACCCCCTGTATGCTAATAAAGAATACAATGCACATAGCTAAGGGAATAATCCTAACTTTTATTGCTTGTGTTAGAACATAGAAATAAAATATTGCTTTAATTGGACCTTTGCATGCTACCTTTGCCTTGTACAACTAGACTCCGCTATGCCTCGAATAGAATGGTAAATATATTCTTTTTAGTGCACTATTTATATGTTTACACTGCAGGTCCCTAGATCATGTCGCTCGGTATGTTCCTTACGATTTCACTCCTCGCTTTGCCCTTAGGCCCGTGCCAATGTAAATACTTATATTTTCTTATGAATGCAATGCTTGCTACACATATTATGCCGTAATCAAGTAACACGGTCCGTATCGTGCATGCATCGAGTTAGCCAGAAGACTATCGAATAGTCCTTTTGTGCAATATGAACCTGCAAGTATCTGGGACCGTTAGGTCGCCAAGGCAATCCCCGAACCAGGGGCATGCATCAAGGCAAGTTGAATACTGAACATAAATTATGTCAAGTTTACATCTGAATGATAAACATGTCAAGTTTATATCTGAACGAGAATCATGTCAAGCAAATCAAGAATCACAGCTAGTGGAGCAAATACTCGTTCAGAACAAGAATCAAGGATTATCATGTCTAAATATGAATCTGGATGACCTTAGAGACTTATATGTCGTGGACAACTTGAAAAAGATGATCTTCGGATCTCAGTTCCACGGGCGGTCTCTGGGGCACTGGGGCCGATCCGATCTGGATAAAATTTATAGTGTAGTCATTCTTGTACTGGACAAGATAGTTTGTAGCGCCTCATGTACTTTTTGGTTTTATTCTATCCTCGTTCATTGACCAGTCATCCTTTATGGCTAAGCCATCGACCTCCTGTTCATATAGATAAGTCATCCTTGCTTAGCGGCAATCCGCGTGCGAGTCATTGAATCGCATCCAATAAACTAAAACACCTGAAAGATCATGAGTATAACACACTTGTATATATGCAACACTTTAGGACAATCTGTATACTCGTGCACCCAAAATATAACCTCGTTCACAACACTTGTGTTTGCATATGCTACTGTCCCTGGTTTTTATTATATATGCTCGTGCTTGATTTAACTTGGTTTGCCTTAGACAAGGAAGGATAAATGCTAAGTTGGTAAGTCTCGCCGTGTTTTCTCTTATATCGCATGGCGCACTGTCACACGAGATAGGCTATTCAACATTGCCATAAAAATGATCCTAAGGCAAGATTGGAAAGATAACTTAATAGATGGTGCACGAAACCTATTTAATGTGTTTGAATTTGTCGAGCGGACGAGTAGCCTCCCCACCAGTGCATTCATGTATTGATAACCCACCAAATTGTTTGTAGGGTGCGGGAGAACCTCGTTCGATGCGAATGGCTCCTTCGTGCGTACTAAGGCGTGGAGATCACTCTGGATCCTTGGAGCGCTGCATCCGGAACTGAAGCACATATACAAGATATAATGTTGGAATATCGCCTATGTATCATTCCACAAATATAGCCACTGGGCTCGCTTTTACTGTTTCAGAGAGAGAGAGAGAGAGAGAGAGAGGCTTGAGTGACCTATAATCTCCGCCTAATGCCGCCTGTAACACTTGTTCATATCAATAAAGAGTTTGTTTTACTTCTATACTTATTTTATTCAATGCTTCTGCTATTGACGGCTCTGTGAACTTGTTATCACTCGCCTGTGCGTTTATTACTCCGCTGCACTTGGACAATCTGTGCGACTCTGTGGCTTAGACCTTTTATCGCCTGCATGGACCACGATCTTGCACGGGGGAGGCTTACGCTTGTGCGGCATCACGCCCAGATGGGTTATGCGATCGTCCCGCGGGAGCGCTGACACGGTGATTTGTGCCCAGTGGGGACGGCCGATTGCCTGCGGGAGATCGGGACGTGACATATTGGTATCAGAGCATAGCTTTACACCTTTGGACTTTGTTTCGATTTTCTCAATTTTGAAAGCTCGTTCGTAGGTTATGTGCATACACTTTCTCAATGTCCCATCGGAATGTTCCAAACAATAAATCTAAATACTTTCAAAAGGTGCATGTAAATGATGTGATTGCTTGTACGAAATTGTAATGGGATGGCCTTTGTGCCGACCTGTGCTAGACCCTTTGCGAATAGACTCGTGCTAGAATTTGCAAGTTATGCAAACCCGAATACCTATACGAGATTATCCAACTGGTTAGTGTGCGGAATAGAATATCGTTCAAATGGTTAGCTATGCACATAGCCTTTTGGCTAAGTTGTGTTGAGTACCATGCACTAAGATCCTTTGGTGCAATCTAGATTACAAACAAGATTGGGATATCGTTTAGATAAAAAGACAAGTCAGACTTAGAATGACCAACCGATAGAAAACATTACCAGATTTATCGCTTAGGAGAATATGGAGAATCGTGCTTGGATTTTGGGAAATAGCTCAAACGGTATTCCTTGTCGGAAGATACTAATCAGATGTGTTTACTTGGATGACTATCAATAAGATATATATATACGAGACTAAGATTTATCTGGCGATGCTATATATCGTGCAGGAATTCTAAGGAACGACTTGGTGAATATGTTAGCAATTGATGCAAACACAATTGAGGATTTAATAGGGTGACTCGATTTTGAGTGGTGCATGGATCATTTAGAAATGTCCAAATAGATTCATAAGTCTCATGCGATAGTTGGATTGAACGATTTGAGAATGTCTTGAATAAACGATAAAGCTCATATCGAATTGGGATTCAAGAAAAGGAAATCGATATCTTGGTTAAGGACACTTGTTGGAAACTTGGAGGATTGTGCAGTGCGATTTCGGATTGAAATAAACGGATTGAACTTGAATACAATATCGCTCGAGTAGAAGTTAACCCGAGAATAAATATTGTGGTTCGATGAAAGAGATAAGCGATAATGGACTTTGGCTTGTGAATTTGGAACTTAGTTTCTTGAGGATTGCTATAAGTAGACTATGGATTTATCAAACGACAACATTAAAGTTGGATGATTTTGCTAGACGAATCAAAATCACTGCATGAACGAACTTGACTTGATGGATTTTATATATAATTTGGTTGGAGTAAGGTGAATTTATTAGGTGTCTTGATCATTTTGAAGATAACCATAACGTTCAAACATTCTTGTCTTGTGCGAGCGTAACTCTATGCTCGTGCATGCGTCACGTTCGGATTAGGACGATTATCCAGCGGGAGCGTTGGCATTGTGATCTCACGTCCAATGAGGGTGATCGAACTTGCGGAAGATCGAAAAGTGACAACTAATGGATCGTCTTAACTTTTGGTTCGACACGATAAGACACATTTTTGGAAATACAAGTGATTCAGAAGTGTTTCAGGATAAGTTAGCCTAGAACTTGGAGTGAATCACGCTTAATGGTTTCGTGAACGGCTACGTGAATCTTGTTGGATGACTTGGAGTTATAACTAATGTTAGAATTGAATCTTGGCTCGGTGGTTTAGACTTGGAATTTATATATAGATTCTATCAAACGTACATAAGGAGATAGACTATGCAAATTTTTAGGCTTGTCCTACAACTTGGACATATCTTGGATTTTACTGAATGGACTCAAACCCTGTACAAACAAATGTGTTATGAGAGTAGGGTAATATGTGCTCGATGTTAAGAAATCTGAGTGAAACGAGCTTGGGTAGAATATCCCGTACAAATAAATAATGGTTTGACCTTAGGAATTGGACTGATCATCGTGTGACAAATTTGCACGATGAATCATGTGCTTGAACTTGTACCTATGACCTTGTGAGCTGACCTAGTAACTAGGCAGACGACCTTGTGCCGAGTGAAAGAACTTGTGTAACCGACTTTAGAATATTGCTTGAACAAACCATAGAACCGGGGCAATAAGACTTAGAGTTAGACTTAGAACGGTAACGTGCGTTATGTTTGACCCAAACAAATGAACGTTAGTCGGTTGATCGAATAGATCATGCTTAACGGTAGTGCAATTACTTGATTTAAGTTGGAATGGAAAATATTAAAAATTTGATTGACCCTATCGGAAGTATCCATGTGAATCATCAGACGAGAACCCTTGAGAATTTCTCAAGTAACTTGTCCGATTTTACTATCTCTAAGTTTGGTTGAATGCATATGTTTGAGGAATGCCTTAAATGTGTGCACGATCCAAGACTCAATGATAGGTGAAACTCGAGTGAAAAGACATCACTATCGCTAAGTTGGGTGACATGCATATGTTTGAGGTGCACTTTGAATATGTGTACGATCCAGACTTGCGATATGCTGATCTCGAATGCTAGTGCAAGTGAATATCTGCATGAACAAGTACAACGACTTGTATAAGTTTGCCTCAGCCTTAGATCGTTATCCAAGATGGATTGTAACATACCCCGCATTAAGCTATATGTTTCGCGCTAAGGCGTAGTCGAGACAGAGTCAGAACTTAGATTGGATGATAGAGTCATTCAATGAGACCAACCCAGTATACACGCGACACGGCGTAAGGAACAAATAGGAAATTGTGTTCGAACAAAAATGGATCTAGTGGTACCGATTGCTATGCTTGGGATAGATTTGGTAGTACGATAGATCGGCTTGCGCTCAGGAATTCTCGAGGACGAGACTTTTTTTGAGTGGTGTATAATGTAATGACCCATTCCGCTCAAGTGGACAACCGATTCAAACGACGAAAGTGCAACGACCCGACCTGCTTTGCTCAGCGAGAAGACTCGTTTGAGGCAAATAATTTCCAGACTTGGCCCTTCAGGAGTTCGACTTAGGCTTTCAGAGGCTTGCTCGGACTATCGCTCGACCTAGGCGAATTATCACTAAGGTGGGTGGCTACGATGAACTTATCTTTGCTTAGCCAGTGTCACGACCCGATTCCGTAGAATCGTTGAGGCGTCCTCCGAATCGTGACCGTCGTGCGGGCCTGGGGTTACGCCCGCACAAGGCTCTAATGATTTGCATAGCAAGCACATATTCAGAGTACGCAGATAAATTGAAACACAGATTTGAAACATGGAAAAGTTCTTTTTATTGATAATGAAAATCTATTACAAACTCCTGAACGAGTCAGCTAGATTGTCGCACGGGCTTACAAAAGTGTTGACTCAAAATAAGATAGCAGTCCTGTACATTACATCCCTTTATAAACTCAAAATGATAAAGACCTCCGGGCTGGAGGACGGCTTTGCCACGAAGCTGCATTGTATATAAAGTTGCAAGCTTCTTCTCCAAGTACTTCAAAAGCGACGTGATCAGGATGCGCCAACAGCTGGAATGGATCGGGAAGATGACTTCGGCTCCTCGCTCGGTTCGCCTTAGTGCGGAGAACCTGTTTCAACGAGGGTCAACATGTCGAAACATACTGGTGAAGGCGAGCTAACCGAACTATACCAATCAACACATTATTTTAATAAAGCATGCATATTTGTGGGTTTCTATCTTGCCTTAGTTTATTTATAAGTAAGCAACATATAGAATTTACTGAAATGAACGTGCCACCGTTCGGTGGATTTTACCTGACCGTCTGAATCACCTGCACAATACTTACCATGCCTTCCCTGCCACGAAGACACAAGTTAGTTTGCAACAGGTTTAAATATACACAGGGATCACTGGCATGATGCCACAAAGGGACGGGTTATAGTCTCGGGACAAGAATGATATGCAACGCAGGTGACGAGCCCCGCTACATAGCATCCCGTCCATGGCAAACGACTATACGAACTCTTCCGCCCGGATCAGATCGGCCCCAGTGCCCTGGCGACCGTCCGCGAAAGCCAAAATACCTTGTGCACAAGTTGTCCGTGATCAAGCACATTTAGTTCGAATTATTTCACACGAATTTCAAACGAATATGGGCAAGCTCTATAGCACAAATGTTTTACATAGTCTTACTGATCAATCTATGCCGAATTAAAGTGTGTTCCATATGCATAGCACAATTTATAGAAGAAATATGTATTCTAACTAAAATTGAAACATATGATGAACATTCCAAACGAATAAGCATGCAGTGTAAGTAATCGTTCCTAAGTTGAATGACAAGCAATACAAACCAAGTCTATTCCCTTTTTATCTTGGTATGTTTTATTATTACTTGGTATCGTTTGATCGGGGCAAAGAAGAGTGCAAGATTTTAGGGTGTGAAGCTTGGAAGCAGGGCTAGCTAATCGGGATAGTAGCCACTCACTTAGATGGTTGGAAGGGAGAAGGAAAGAGGCGCTTCACGACTCCGCTCGCAAGCCGCCTACTGCTCGTTCACCTGCATCACGAACAACTCGATCAATACTTCTTCCACTGTTTCCAATCTCAAAATTGAAGTGCAGTTCAATGAACGAAAACAATGAAAACCATCGAAACCGTTCAAGGAAAACAAGCAAATTCCAAAACTAACTCAAAGCACGAAAGCAACAAGTGACATCGAAAACCGAGGCAATAAAAGATAGCAGCGGAGAGGTCCCTCCTGACTCTGCCGCTAAGTCGATCCCGGGGGCACGGTCCACTGAATATGGGAATCGATTCCAAAGAAACAAATCTATAACGAGGACGAGTTCTTAATTCAATCTATCCCGATCGAACGATACCGTCTTGTGTTTCTTAGCCGCGCTCCTCGAATAGGAGGAACGGGACGCTACATCCTACCCAACTAATTGGAAGTTTCGTCCCGAAACTTAGGAAAACCAACCGTTAGGGATTATTTTGTTGAGGCAGAAGCTTAGAGGGGAGTGGACAATCCCGAGATATGTGGCCTGGCCCGCCACAGTTGAAGCATAGACCTTTTCTGCTGTAACATCTATCGGTAGTGTGCCCCTGCCCTTTACAGAAATCACAGAATGGTCTCGGGTTTCCTTTATGCTGGCCACCGTTGTTTTGACGCTTTGCAGCGTTGTTTCCTCTATCGTTGCCTTGGCGTTTGTGACTGGATGTATGCACAGCGCCGACAGAAACGTGAGGATATTGTGGTTCAAGAGATAGGACGTGATTCATTACTTCACGCATTGTCCCGTACTGATTATTGACCACGTGCGCATGGATGGCAGGGCGCAAACCACCTTCAAACCTTCTAGCTCGACTCGCTGCATCAGGTAAATAGGCCCTAGCGAATTTGGAGAGTCGGTTGAATTCGGCAAAATATTGCTTAACTGTCATACTGTCCTGCCGCAGCTGCACGAACTCGTTTTCCATCTGACGTTGTACTGGAGGGGGTATGAACTCCTCTTCAAACGTGGCACGAAAGGTCGTCCACGAGATCACCTCCTCTCCGTGATCAAATTGGAGAGATCGTCGATGCACGTTCCACCAATCGTGTGCGTTGAGGCGGAGCTGAAGTTGCGCGCAGGCGACGCGCTTCTCTTCGGGGACCTCTAGCAGAGCGAAGTGATCTTCAAGTTTGGCCAGCCAATCTAGGGCCACGATGGGTTCCTCGGTCCCATTGAATGGGGTGTTGCAAACTTTCTTGAAGTGGCCAAAGTCGAAGGCAGTCACGTCCCTCGGCCTTGGAATTTGTGGCGTCTCTACTTCAAGCACGGGCTGTTCCACCGGAGCCGTTGTTGTTGCGGCGGAATGGTTGGCAGCCAAAGTCTGAACGATTTATTGCAGGGTATCTACCTGCTTCTGTTGGACTGAGAATCGGGTCTCTAGATTGCTTTCGAACTTGGCTTGGCGAGCATCGTCTCGTTGTCGTTGTGCTTCTAACATTTGCATCACCCGCTCTAGCGGGTCGACTTGAGACATGCCTCGCTTGCTCTGAGAGATTCCCGAAGTACCCGAACTACTTTCTTGTGTTTCATTCGGTGGTTGCGCTGCAGATTGCGCTGGTGCCATTCCTTCAAAAGAAGGTAAATTATATTAGAATCATAATATATTATGGACTTATTGCATGAACGTATCTTATTTTGGCCTAGCGAGTTCAAGAGTTCGCACAGGAATTTGATCGTTAAAGGAACTTTTCCAGTGCGAGAGTCTAAGGAACTTGAATCTGTGCTCTGATACCATTATGTCATGACCCGATTCCGTAGAATCTTTGAGGCGTTCCCCGAATCGTGACTGCCGTGCGGGCCTAGGGTTGCGCCCGCACAAGGCTCTAATGATTTGCATAGCAAGCACATATTCAGAGTACGCAGATAAATTGAAACACAGATTTGAAACATGGAAAAGTTCTTTTTATTGATAATGAACATCTATTACAAACTCCTGAACGAGTCAGCTAGATTGTCGCACGGGCTTACAAAAGTGTTAACTCAAGATGAGATAGCAGTCCTGTACATTACATCCCTTTATAAACTCAAAATGATAAAGACCTCCGGGCTGGAGGACGGCTTTGCCACGAAGCTGCATTGTATATAAAGTTGAAAGCTTCTTCTCCAAGTACTTCAAAAGCAGCGCGATCAGGATGCGCCAACAACTGGACTGGATCGGGAAGACAACTTCGGCTCCATGCTCGGTTCGCCTTAGTGTGGAGAACCTGTTTCAACGAGGGTCAGCATGTCGAAACATACTGGTGAAGGTGAGCTAACCGAACTATACCAATCAATACGTTGTTTTAATGAAGCATGCATATTTGTGGGTTTCTATCTTGCTTTAGTTCATTTACAAGTAAGCAGCATATAGAATTTACTGAAATGAATGTACCACCGTTCGGTGGATTTTACCTGACTGTCTGAATCACCTGCACAATACTTACCATGCCTTTCCTGCCACGAAGACACAAGTTAGTTTGCAATAGGTTTAAATATACACAGGGATCACTGGCATGATGCCACAAAGGGACGGGTTATAGTCTCGGGACAAGAATGATATGCAACGCAGGTGGCGAGCCCCTCTACATAGCATCCCGTCCATGACAAACGACTATACGAACTCTTCCGCCCGGATCGGATCGGCCCCAGTGCCCTGGCGACCGTCCGCGAAAGCCAAAATACCTTGTGCATAAGTTGTCCATGATTAATGTCACGCCCCAGTCCCAAAATATCGAGGGACTGGAGATGCGTGGCAATGGCCAGCAGCACGCACCGATGGATAACCCAATTTAATGGAGCCATCAGGGCGTACTTAAGCTGTAAATAAGGTCTACTACACAATTCACACTAATCTCATCCATAAAGATAAAGAAATAAACTGCATAATCAAATGAAAATAATGTAGCAACATCATCACAGCAAGTCAGTCGGAGAAACAATCTGACTTAAGTCTGAATAAACTGGCTCTATAGGCCAGGAACAAAAGATGTAAACATGAAATAAAAACTGAGTACTGGAACAAGCACTCAGGAGAAGTCCTTGGCAGTCACCTCGTCTTCAGTGTTCGGTTCAGCTCCAGCAATAGCTTCAGCTCCTGTCCCGTATATCTCGGGATATTGCTCCTCAGCTAAACCTGGGGACATAATCCATTCCAGGTCCTCAGTGGATATAGCAAGGCACAAGATAAAAACAAGCCAACTGAATAAGCAGTGCAATAAATAAATGAACAGCAGGGTAAACTAAGTAACCATCTATGTGATATGCAAATGAGAGCAACACTAGTACTCAGGCTGAGACCGCTACAAGCTCTGTGTGCGGGGAGCCGGTAGCAGTAATAACACGTAAAGGGTCTAGCTCTGCTGGAGAGTCTACAACCTCACAATAATAGTAGATATATATATAGAACAGCCTATAGCCTGTGTGTCTCTCCCCACCCAATGTAATCACGCAAGCCATGACCATAACGTCTCATGTCCATGTCAGCGGGATTATAACTAATGCAACAAGTCATACTGTCTATAAATAAATGACTCTGTCAAGTCCTGTATCCTATTCAGAATCCCCACAAATAATTCGGGAAGATTCTGTCCATGATAGTGTCAGGTGTCCTGGGTTGTAGGGTACTTGAGAGGTCAAGTACAAAATAAGGGGGTCGTAAATCCATCTCTAAATGACGAACCCAACACCGCGAACGGTGTCGGTACCCGACTATGATCGGACACTAGGTACGTCATACGTTTCCTAGGTTTAAGCAGTTTAAAACAGTTTATATGAATTTGCACAAGAAATCCAGCAGAGTATTTTTACAGAAAATAAGAAAATAATGACTGCAAGTTTGGCAAGGTGCACTTGCCTGGGGGTTGGATTCCACTTAGGTCCTGGTTTCGGAAATTTCTAGAGATGTCTCCGAAAGCTGAAATAAACAGTACCATCACGCTCAAAAGGTGTCAAACAGCTAGGAACGCCTGTTCTTCGGTCCAATTTGAAGACAAGGGCAGAAACGACAATTTTGGCCCAAAACGGGGTCCATTGGTGGGCCCGCTTTGCACCGAAAAACGTGTCAGGGTAAATGGTCTCCAAATTCACCAAACTTAGTGTCAACAGGTCAGGAACGCTGATACGAACCCAATGGAACTTTCAGATTTGAATTTCGATGAGCCGATCACAAAATCGCCCGTCGAGCGGGGCCTGTGGGGCCCACGACACGCGATTTTGTCAACGTTCTCAGAATCGGACCAAACTTGACCCACAGGACCAGCGTATTACTACGAGTCCGATGGCGTAAGTTTCGTCTCGATCCGACGTGTGTGCACGAAGTTAGGGTGAATTGCAGAAAAGGCGGATACGGAGCGATGTCCGCGGATACGCGTTGATTCCGGTGTGCACGCACACCCGAGTCAGCTTCCGCGAAATCCCACACATCCGTATCGATGAGGCGCACGTATCTGTGAAGACCGTGCGCGACCAAGTCGTCCCGTTTGGCAGGGCGTACTCAGTTCCGGGGTGAAACAGGGTCTGGTTTTTCCTATTTTTGGATCGCGGTGTGCGATCACCACAGGACGCGATGCCCCGAGCGGTTTATCCGGGCACCGAGAGGGTCATACAGGCTTCGCGTAGAAATTTACGGAATCGAATTCCGAGCTACGAGGAGGAAATTACGGGCACTAGAACAGAGTAGAAAAACTAGGGTTTACCTTGAGTCCTTGTGTCAATCTGACACTGTGTCCGACACGAAGGGCCGTGTCCACTGCCCGTGTCCTGCTGGGACCGTGTCTGGCAGCTGGCCGAGGTCGGCGGAGGGTCGACGAGGGGCTGGGCGGCTACGGCGGGTGGAGAAGCGCCAGGGGAGGCCGGCCGGAGGGCTGAAACGCCGGGGTCGGGGTCGGCTTCGCCTGGGAAGGGAGTTGCTCGGCCTGGGGACGGGAGTTAGCTCTGGAGGAGGAGGAGGAAGAAGAAGGGTCGGGGGTCGGCGCTGGAGCGAGGCCGGCGTGGCGCTGGGTCGGGCTCCGGTGAGGGGGTGGCCGGAGTAGGGTGCTTAGGGTTAGGGTTCGAGTTTTGGGGGTGGAAGAGGTCGGAGGAGGGGGATATAAATAGGGGCTGTGGGATGGCTGGCCGGGGCGTCGTGGCCGCGGGATCCGGAGGGTGGCGTCGTGGGGAGGTTCTCCGGCCACGTCGCCGGAGAACGCGGGTTCGTGGGTGACAGGGAGAGGGGGAAGAGGCGGGTCGGGTCGGGCGGCGGGCTCCGGGTGAGCGGACCCGCCCGACCCGCTAAGGGTTTGAGGCTGGGCTGGGTCAGCCTAACGGGCTCGGCCCACTGGGCCGGGCCGGGCCCAAGAAAACCGAGAAAAATAAAAATAAACAATTAAATAAATAACAGATTTAATTAATTTAGAAAATAGTTTTTAGGCTTTTAAAAATAGGTCTAATGCCCAATAAAATCCTAGAAAATTTTCCTAAGTCCGGTGTTCTATTTTACACCATAAAATCATATTTTCATTACATTTTAATGTTGATTATTGGCAATTAAAAATTATAAACTCACTACATGTCCTATGTAAATTGCATATTAAATCCATAAATTAATTTAAAAAAAATACCAGAAATTTAGGGTGTTTACAATCTACCCCCCTTAAGAGGATTGCGTCCTCGCAATCGAAGGGTAAACTATAAAGGCAAGATTTACAGAATTTAAAGAATGCTTAGGTTACCTGATTCTGCAAATAAGTGCGGATAACGCTGTCGCATAACATCTTCTCGCTCCCAGGTCGATTCGCCTGGAGAGTGCTGTTTCCAAGCTACTCGAACCAGCCTGATTGTCTGCCCACGCAGTGTCTTCTCGCTGGTGTCGAGTATCCCCGCTGGCTGCTCTTCGTATCTCAGGCTAGGTCCCACCGAGATCTCAGAATGATCAACTATATGACCTGGGTCCGTCACATACCTCCTCAATTGTGAGACGTGGAATACGTCATGCACTCCCTCTAAGGATGGAGGTAATACGAGACGATAAGCCACCTCACCAATGCGCTCCAAGATATCAAATGGCCCAATGTACCTTGGGCTTAACTTGCCTCTGCTGCCGAATCTGATAGTACCTCTAGTGGGCGAGATCCTCAAAAATACATGCTCTCCTTCCTTGAACTCCAGGGGTCGTCTGTGTGCATCGGCCCAGTGCTTCTGTCTATCCTGGGCTGCACGGAGATGGTTCTGAATCTGTTTTACTTTCTCCACTGTCTCTGTTACCAACTCTGGACCCAGTATTTGACGTTCGCCAATATCGCTCCAGCATATTGGAGATCTGTACTTCCTTCCGTACAATGCCTCGAAAGGTGCCATCTGAATGCTTGCCTGATAGCTGTTGTTGTAGGAGAACTCTACTAAATGCAGATGATCTTCCCAAGATCCTCCGAAGTCCAGTATACAAGATCGCAGCATGTCTTCTAGGATCTGAATTGTGCGCTCTGACTGTCCGTCTGTCTGAGGATGATAGGCAGTACTGAACTTGAGCCTGGTGCCGAGACTCTCTTGCATGCTTCGCTAGAAGTGAGATGTAAATCTCGAGTCTCGATCTGATACAATACTAACCGGCACTCCATGTAATTTTACGATCTGTCGCATATACATGTCGGCTAGTACTTCCGTGGATTGTCCAACTCTGAACGGCAAGAAGTGAGCCGACTTAGTGAGCCGATCCACAATGACCCATACTGCATCCTTACCACTAGGGCTTCTTGGAAATCCAGTGACAAATTCCATGGTAATATGCTCCCACTTCCATTCAGGGATGGGAAGTGGCTGCAACATACCTGCAGTCCTTTGGTGCTCGGCCTTCACCTGCTGGCAGACTAAGCATTTTGCCACAAAGCGGGCAATCTCCCTTTTCATTCCATGCCACCAGTAATATTGCCTTAAGTCCCGGTACATCTTGGTTCCTCCTGGATGAACCGAGTATATGGAGCTATGGGCTTCCGTCATCAACTCCTGCCTTAATTCTCCATTTGGAACACATAGGCGATTTTCGCACCTTAATGTTCCGTCCTCGTGGATGTGAAGTCCCGTCTACAAGCCTGCTTCTGTTCTCTCTTTCAGCCTTCGGAATCTGGCATCATTAGGCAAAGCTTCCTTGATTCTCTCCACCAGCGATGACTTCACTTCAAGGTTAGCCAGCAAAGTATTTTGTCCAGGTAGAACAACCTCTATCTGAAGATCTTGCAAGTCTTGTAATAGCTGAGGCTGCTCTGTTAAGAAATAAGCCGAGGGTTTTCTGCTGAGGGCGTCGGCTACAACATTTGCTTTCCCCGGGTGGTACTGCAGATCGATGTCAAAGTCCACCATCAACTCAAGCCAACGCCGTTGTCTCATGTTGAGCTCCTTCTGTGTATAAACATACTTTAAGCTCTTATGATCAGTGAATATCTCGACCTTTTCTCCATACAGATAATGTCTCCAGATCTTCAATGCAAAAATCACTGCAGCTAGCTCCAGGTCGTGCGTTGGGTAGTTCTTCTCGTGGACCTTCAGCTGCCTCGATGCATAGGCAATAACCTTGTCGTGTTGCATCAAGACACAACCTAGTCCACTACCGGACGCATCACTGTAAACAACAAAACCTCCTGACCCTGAGGGAAGAGTCAAGACTGGTGCTGTTGTTAGACGCCTCTTCAATTCTTCAAAGGCATGCTGGCATTCTTCCGTCCATATGAACTCCTGATCCTTCCGTGTCAGCTTAGTCATCGGCTCTGCGATTCTTGAAAATTTTTCTACGAACCGCCGGTAATACCCAGCAAGTCCAAGAAAACTCCTCACTTCCGCAACAGAGGTAGGGGTAGGCCAGGTTTTTATAGCAGTGACTTTCTCTGGGTCCACAGACAGTCCTTCACCCGAGATAATATGCCCTAAGAATGGCACCTTGTCCATACAGAACTCATATTTGCTGAGTTTGGCATATAGCTTCTCCATTCTTAAGGTTTCTAGCACAATCCGGAGGTGTTCCTCGTGCTCTTCGTGGTTCTTGGAGTAGATTAGGATATCATCAATGAATACCACTACGAACTTATCCAAGTACTGATGGAAGACCCCGTTCATCAAACTCATAAATACGGCGGGTGCGTTGGTTAAACCAAACGGCATAACTAGGAACTCATAATGCCCATACTTAGTTCTGAAGGCCGTCTTTGGGATATCTTCCTTCTTCACCCTAATCTGGTGATAACCGGATCTAAGGTCAATCTTTGAGAATACCTTAGCACCACTCAATTGGTCAAACAAATCATCAATGCATGGTAATGGGTACCGGTTCTTAATAGTTACAGCATTAAGGGCTCTGTAATCAATGCACAGTCGTACAGATCCGTCCTTCTTGGGTACAAAAAGTATAGGTGCTCCCCATGGTGAAACACTGGGCCGGATAAATCCTTTCTCCAGAAGGTCGTCAACTTGTATTTTCAGCTCCACTAACTCCTTAGGTGCTAGCCGATATACCGATGAGGTGATAGGTTCGGCTCCTGGAGTTAGGTCTATTGTGAATTCTATCTCCCGATCAGGTGGTAAACCTGGAAGATCGTCGGGAAACACATCCACAAATTCCGTTATGACTCTTGGGTAACTTGAATCTTCTTCTACAGTCAATACCCTAAGAGTTGGCTGGACCCCTTGTTCTACAGCTCCTCGTAGAAATTCAAACTCAGGAAGGCTAGGGGGTCTAAATATCACTTTTCCAAGCCGGCAATCCAGTGTCGCATGGTACTGACTTAACCAGTCTATACCAAGTACAACATCGTAATCAGGCATAGAAAAGATCAGAAATTGGGCTCGCATCTCTCGGCCACAGACTACTACCGAACATGATCTACAAGTATCACTAACCGGGATAATTCCACCTCCCGTTAGTATTCTCTTCATCTTCGAGAGAGGTGCGGTAGCTATTCTATGTGTGGCTACGAAGCTAGCAGCAATAAATGAATGCGAAGCTCCAGAATCAAATAATGCTACAGCAGGAATTGAAGCTACTAATATGGTACCTGCTATCACTTCGCCTGCAGTAGCTTCCTCAGTGACTGCTAGTGCATATGCCTGACCTCGTCCCTGAGCGGGACCCCTTTGCTGACGAGCTTGTTGGAACAGTGCTGCCTGAGGTGGTAGAGGTGGCCTGGCTCCTCCAGGCCCTGTCTGTGTTGCTCCCCCAGCTGGAAGAGCTGTAGGTGGAGCTGGTCGATTCGGAACTCCCTCTCGACGTTCCGAGCAGTCCTTGGAGAAGTGTTGTCCAGATCCGCAAACCAGGCAGAGCCCCAGCTTGCGTCTATATTCCTTTTCAATATGTCCTACCTTGCTGCAATAGTGGCAAGTAGGCAGGTTCTTAGTTGCTGCTCTTGGAGGCGGGCTCTTCTGGGGCCGTTTAGCATATTCCCCTGGTGATGACTTGGACGGTGCTGAGGAGAAGGGACGTTTCAGGCTTGATTCCCTCCAAGTAACGCGCTCCAGCCGACGTGCTGCAGCTAGGACGTCGGTGTAAGAGGTGGGCGCGACTGATTCGATTAACTTCTGAAGCTCGAACCTGAGCCCATCAAAGAACTTTTCCGCCTTCTCCTCTTCAGTAGGAATTAGCGAAGGGGCAAAGCGGCTCAGGCGAATGAATTCGGCGTTATATTCCTCCACCGTCATGTTGCCCTGGATCAGGCGGTTGAATCTGTCTCGGAGTTCTGACCGAGCCACAGCAGGGATGTACATTTCCTGGAAGAGTCTGGAGAACTCCTCCCAGGTAACCTGATCATGTCCGAGCCTTCTTTCTTCGGACAGCCACCAATGATGCGCGTTGTCCGTCAGTTGCATCCTGACGGCAGTCATCCATTTGTTCCTTGGTAGTTCGGCGGCCTCCAACTGATGCTGTGTGTTTGTAAGCCATTCATGCACTTCAGTTGGTCCTTCCTTGCCCGAGAAGGTACGGGGCTTGAGTTGACGGAAATCCGTAATAGATCCCGTCGCTGGCCGCCTATTTGGTGGATTTGCATGCTCCAATGCTGCGACCAGGCTGTTCCTTAGGTTCTCGGCCTCTCGACGTTGGGTCTCCTGTTGAATCTGTTGTTGTGCTTGCATCATGGCGTAGAACATCTAGAACATTTGCTGGCCGTCCATTGCCTGTCCTGGGGGAAAGACAGGCATCGCAGGAGGAAACTGGGGAGGAGGCGGGATGTTATCACGCCTGAACCTGAAACTTGGCTGGCCAGTTTGATTGCTCTGAGAGGATTGTCCTCTAGTATCTGGCGTCGTTCCAGCCTCGCAGGTAAACCCTGCTTCAGTCGGTGTACCCAAGGGGGTCTCGTCACCAGGTCTGGGATCCATAACTCTGCATCAAAAGAAAATAATGAGAACGCACAGAGGAATCAAAACAGGATGCAATTCAAGCAATTAAATTGAATTCGACATAGAGTTCAAAAATGATTCAATAAATGGATGAGATCCTATAAATTATCCTATCTTATTGCAGGCCTGTTCGGTCCCTAAGTTGAAACCGAACAATTTAGTTTGGACCTGCATGGGCCACCACAAAAACCATGTCACGCCCCAGTCCCAAAATGCCGAGGGACTGGAGATGCGTGGCAATGGCCAGCAGCACGCACCGATGGATAACCCAATTTAATGGAGCCATCAGGGCGTACTTAAGCTGTAAATAAGGTCTACTACACAAGTCACACTAATCTCATCCATAAAGATAAAGAAATAAACTGCATAATCAAATGGAAATAATGTAGCAACATCATCACAGCAAGTCAGTCGAAGAAACAATCCGACTTAAGTCTGAATAAACTGGCTCTATAGGCCAGGAACAAAAGATGTAAACATGAAATAAAAACTGAGTACTAGAACAAGCACTCAGGAGAAGTCCTTGGCAGTCACCTCGTCTTCAGTGTTCGGTTCAGCTCCAGCAATAGCTTCAGCTCCTGTCACCTCGGGATACTGCTCCTCAGCTAAACCTGGGGACATAATCCATTCCAGGTCCTCAGTGGACATAGCAAGGCACAAGATAAAAACAAGCCAACTGAATAAATAGTGCAATAAATAAATGAACAGCAGGGTAAACTAAGTAACCATCTATGTGATATGCAAATGAGAGCAACACTAGTACTCAGGCTGAGACCGCTACAAGCTCTGTGTCGGGGAGCCGGTAGCAGTAATAACACGTAAAGGGTCTAGCTCTGCTGGAGAGTCTACAACCTCACAATAATAGTAGATATATATATATAAAAAAGCCTGTAGCCTGTGTGTCTCTCCCCACCCAATATAATCACGCAAGCCATGACCATAACGTCTCATGTCCATGTCAGCGGGATTATAACTAATGCAACAAGTCATACTGTCTATAAATAAATGACTCTGTCAAGTCCTGTATCCTATTCAGAATCCCCACGAATAATTCGGGAAGATTCTGTCCATGATAGTGTCAGGTGTCCTGGGTTGTAGGGTACTTGAGAGGTCAAGTACAAAATAAGGGGGTCGTAAATCCATCTCTAAATGACGAACCCAACACCGCGAACGGTGTCGGTACCCGACTATGATCGGACACTAGGTACGTCATACGTTTCCTAGGTTTAAGCAGTTTAAAACAGTTTATATGAATTTGCACAAGAAATCCAGCAGAGTATTTTTACAGAAAATAAGAAAATAATGACTGCAAGTTTGGCAAGGTGCACTTGCCTGGGGGTTGGATTCCACTTAGGTCCTGGTTTCGGAAATTTCTAGAGATGTCTTCGAAAGCTGAAATAAACAGTACCATCACGCTCAGAAGGTGTCAAACAGCTAGGAACACCTGTCCTTGGGTCCAATTTGAAGACAAGGGCAGAAACGGCAATTTCGGCCCAAAACGGGGTCCACCGGTGGGCCCGCTTTGCACCGAAAAACGTGTCAGGGTCAATGGTCTCCAAATTCACCAAACTTAGTGTCAACAGGTCAGGAACGCTGATACGAACCCAATGGAACTTTCAAATTTGAATTCCGATGAGCCGATCACAAAATCGCCCGTCGAGCGGGGCCTGTGGGGCCCACGACACGCGATTTTGTCAACGTTCTCAGAATCGGACCAAACTTGACCCACAGGACCAGCGTATTGCTACGAGTCCGATGGCGCAAGTTTCGTCTCGATCCGACGTGTGTGCACGAAGTTAGGGTGAATTGCAGAAAAGGCGGATACGGAGCGATGTCCGCGGATACGCGTTGATTCCGGTGTGCACGCACACCCGAATCAGCTTCCGCGAAATCCTACACGTCCGTATCGACGAGGCGCACGTATCTGTGAAGACCGTGCGCGACCAAGTTATCCCGTTTGGCGGGGCGTACTCAGTTCCGGGGTAAAACAGGGTCTGGTTTTTCCTGTTTTTGGATCGCGGTGTGCGATCACCACAGGATGCGATGCCCCGAGCGGTTTGTCCGGGCACCGAGAGGGTCATACAGGCTTCGCGTAGAAATTTACGGAATCGAATTCCGAGCTACGAGGAGGAAATTACGGGCACTAGAACAGAGTAGAAAAACTAGGGTTTACCTTGAGTCCTTGTGTCAATCTGACACTGTGTCCGACACGAAGGACCGTGTCCACTGCCCGTGTCCTGCTGGGACCGTGTCTGGCAGCTGGCCTAGGTCGGCGGAGGGTCGACGAGGGGCTGGGCGGCTACGGCGGGTGGAGAAGCGCCAGGGGAGGCCGGCCGGAGGGCTGAAACGCCGGGGTCGGGGTCGGCTTCGCCTGGGAAGGGAGTTGCTCGGCCTGGGGACGGGGGTTAGCTCTGGAGGAGGAGGAGGAAGAAGAAGGGTCGGGGGTCGGCGCTGGAGCGAGGCCGGCGTGGCGCTGGGTCGGGCTCCGGTGAGGGGGTGGCCGGAGTAGGGTGCTTAGGGTTAGGGTTCGAGTTTTGGGGGTGGAAGCGGTCGGAGGAGGGGGATATAAATAGAGGCTGTGGGATGGCTGGCCGGGGCGTCGTGGCCGCGGGATCCGGAGGGTGGCGTCGTGGCCGCGGGATCCGGAGGGTGGCGTCGTGGGGAGGTTCTTCGGCCACGTCGCCGGAGAACGCGGGTTCGTGGGTGACAGGGAGAGGGGGAAGAGGCGGGTCGGGTCGGGCGGCGGGCTCCGGGTGAGCGGACCCGCCCGACCCGCTAAGGGTTTGAGGTTGGGCTGGGTCAGCCTAACGGGCTCGGCCCACTGGGCCGGGCCGGGCCCAAGAAAACCGAGAAAAATAAAAATAAACAATTAAATAAATAACAGATTTAATTAATTTTGAAAATAGTTTTTAGGCTTTTAAAAATAAGTCTGATGCCCAATAAAATTCCAGAAAATTTTTCTAAGTCCGGTTTTCTATTTTACCCCATAAAATCATATTTTCATTACATTTTAATGTTGATTATTGGCAATTAAAAATTATAAACTCACTACATGTCCTATGTAAATTGCATATTAAATCCATAAATTGATTTAAAAAAAAATACCAGAAATTTAGGGTGTTTACAATTAAGCACATTTAGTTCGAATTATTTCACATGAATTTCAAACGAATATGGGCAAGCTTCATAGCACAAATATTTTGCATAGTCTTACTGATCAATCTATGCCGAATTAAAGTGTGTTCCATATGCATAGCACAATTTATAGAAGAAACATATATTCTAACTAAAATTGAAACATATGATGAACATTCCAAACGAATAACCATGCAGTCTAAGTAATCTTTCCCAAGTTGAATGACAAGCAATACAAACCAAGTCTATTCCCTTTTTATCTTGGTATGTTTTATTATTACTTGGTATCGTTTGATCGGGGCAAAGAAGAGTGCAAGATTTTAGGGTGTAAAGCTTGAAAGCAGGGCTAGCTAATTGGGATGGTAGACACTCACTTAGATGGTTGGAAGGGAGAAGGAAAGAGGCGCTTCACGACTCCGCTCGCAAGCCACCTACTGCTCGTTCACCTGCATCACGAACAGCTCGATCAATACTTCTTCCACTGTTTCCAATCTCGAAATTGAAGTGCAGTTCAATGAACGAAAATAATGAAAACCATCGCAACCGTTCAAGGAAAACAAGCAAATCCCAAATTCAACTCAAAGCACGAAAGCAACAAGCGACATCAAAAATCGAGACAATAAAAGATAGCAGCGGAGAGGTCCCTCCTGACTCTACCGCTAAGTCGATCCCGGGGGCACGGTCCACTGAATATGGGAATCGATTCCAAAGAAACAAATCCATAACGAGGATGAGTTCTTAATTTAATCTATCCCGATCGAACGATACCGTCTTGTGTTTCTTAGCCGCGCTCCTCGAATAGGAGGAACGGGGCGCCACAGCCAGCACACTTAAAATATGGACGATATATGCTAGTCGCTAGGTGAATCACTCCCTGCATGTTAATAAAGAATATAATGCACCTAGATAAGGGAATAATCCCAACATGTATTGCTTGTGTTAGAACATGGAAATGAAATATTGATTTAATTGGACCTTTGCATGCTACCTTTGCCTTGTGCAACTAGACCCCGCTATGCCTCGAATAGAACAGTATATATATATATATTCTTGTAGTGCACTATTTATATGTTTACATTGCACGTCCCTAGATCATGTCGCTCGGTATGTTCCTTACGGTTTCACTCCTTGCTTTGCCTTTAGGCCCGTGCCAATGTAAATACTTATGTTTTCTTATGAATGCAATGGTTGTCACACAAATTATGCCAAAGATGTGGCGCCCCGTTTTCCTTATTCGGGAAGCGCGACTAAGAAATACAAGACGGTATCGTTCGATCGGGATAGATTGAAACAAGAACCCATCCTCTTTATGGATTTGCTTCTTCGGAATCGATTCCCATATTCAGTGGACCGTGCCCCCGGGATCGACTTAGTGGCAGAGTCAGGAGGGACCTCTCCGCTGCATCTTTTGTTGCTTCAGATTTCGTTGTCGCTTGTTGCTTTCGTGCTTTGAGTTAGTTTTCCGATTTGCTTATGTTTTCTTGAACGATTTTGATGGATTTCATTATTTTCGTTCGTGAACTGCATTTCAATTCCGAGTTAGGAAAGAGAGGAAGAGGTATTGATCAGCTGTTCGTGGCAATGTAGTTGAACGAGCAGTAGACGACGCGCGAGCGGAGTCCTGAAGCACCTTTTTCCTTCTCCCTTCCATCCAACAAGGTGAGTGGCTACCATCCCGATTAGCTAGCCCTTCTTCCAAGTCTTCACACCTATAAATCTTGTACTCTTGTTTGTCCCGATCAGACGATACCAAGTAATAACTAAAAGATGTCAAGATAAAATAGGAATAGACTTAGATTATTATGCTTGTCATTCAACTTGGGAACGATTACTTATACTGCATGCTTGTTCATTTGGAATGTTCATCATATGCTTCAATTTTAGTTAGAATACATATTTCTTCTATAAATTGTGCTATGCATATGGAACACACTTTGTTTTGCCATAGATTGATCAGAAAGACTATGCAAAAATCATTATGCTATAGAACTTGTATCGAATGAATGTTGTTTGATCACGGACAACTTGTGCACAAGGTTTTATGGTTTCCGCGGACGGTCGCCGGGGCACTGGGACCGATCCGATCTGGACGAAACATTATGTATAGTCGTATGTTACGGACGAAGTGCTATGTAACGGGACTCGCCACCTGCGTTGCATATCATTTTTGTCTCGAGACTATAACCCGTCCCTTCGTGGCATCATGCCAGTGATCTATATCGTATATTTAAACCTGTTGCAAACTAACGTGTGTCTTCATGGCAGGGAAGGCATGGTAAGTATTGTACAGGTGGTTTAGTAGGACAGGTAAAAGCCACAGAACGGTGGCAAGTTTATTTCAGTAGTTTACGTATATACTGCTGCTTGTTAAATGAACTAAGATAAGGTAGAAAGACCACAATTAATATGCATGCTTCATTAAAACAACGTGTTGATTGGTATAGTTGGGTTAGCTCACCTTCACCAGTACATTTTGATGTACTGACCCTCGTTGAAATATGTTCTTCGTACTAAGGAGATCCGAGCGAGGAGCTGAAGTCGTCTTCCCAATCCAGTCCAGCTGTGGGCGCATCCTGATCGCGCCATATTTTGAAGCAAGGAGCTAGCAATCCAAAACTCTATGCAGCTTCATGGAAAGGCCATCATCCCGCCTGGAAGTCTTTACATTTTGAAGTTTAGTAAAGGGATGTAATGTACATGACTGCTATCTCATTTTGTGTCAACACTTTTGTAAGTCCGTGCGGCAATTAGCTGACTCGTTCAAGAGTTTGTAATAGATGTTCATTATCAATAAAGAAAACTTTTCCATCTCCAACTTGTGTTTCAATTTATCCACGTACTCTGAATATGTGCTCGCTATGCAAAATAACTTAGCCTTGTGCGGTGCACAAACCCAGGCCCGCATGACGATCACGTTGGGGGACGCCCTTACGATTCGGCGAAATCGGGGCATGACATGTTGGTATCAGAGCACAGCTTCAAGGTTCCATTGACCCTTCGTATGGGAAAAGTTTCTTTAACGATAAATTCCTATACGAACTCTTGAACTTGTCAGGCCAAAATGAGATACATTCATGCAATAAGTCCATAATACACTATGATCCTGATCTAATTTACCTTCTTTTGAAGGAATAGCGCAAGCGCAATCATCAGCGCAAGCACCTGGCGAGACACAAGATCAAGAAAGCGACTCTAGCACATCGGGAAGTCCACGAAGCCAACGAGCCGTATCCCGTGTCGATCCGTTTGAGCGACTGATGCAAATGTTAGAGACATAATGACAAAGGGATGATGCTCACCAAGCCAAGTTCGAAAGCAATCTAGAGGCCCGATTCTCAGTCCAACAGAAGCAGGTAGATACCCTGCAACAGATCGTTCAGACTTTGGCTTCCAACCATTCCACGACAACAGCGGCGACTCCGGTAGAATAGCCCGTGCTTGAAGTCGAGATGTCTTAAACGCCGAGGAAGAAGGATGTGACTGCCTTCGACTTTGGCGACTTCAAGAAAGTCTGCAATACTCCATTCAACGGGACTGAGGACCCAATCGTGGCGCTAGATTGGTTAGCCGAGCTTGAAGACCACTTTGCTCTGCTAGAAGTTCCCGAAGAGAAGCGTGTCGCATGCGCTCAAATACAGCTTTGCCTCAACGCGCACGATTGGTGGGATGTGCATCGACGATCTCTTCAATTTGACCATGGAGAGGAGGCGATCTCGTGGGCGACTTTTCGTGCCACATTTGAAGAGGAGTTTATACCCCCTCCCGTGCGTCGTCAGAAGGAGAACGAGTTTGTGCAACTACGATAAGGAAGCATGACAGTTAAGCAGTATTCCGCCGAATTCAATCGACTCTCCAAATTCGCTAGCGCCTATTTACCTGATGTAGTGAGTCGAGCTAGAAGGTTTGAAGGTGGTCTGCGCCCTGCTATCCATGCACACGTAGTCGTTCATCAGTATCGGGCAATGTGGGAAGTCATGAATCACGCCCTCTCCCTCGAACCACAGTATCCTCATGTTGCTGCCGGCACTGTGTATACCTCCAATCACAAGCGCCATAGCAACGAGAAAGGAAACAATGCTGCAAAGCGTCAAAATAACGGTAGTCGACAAAGGGGAAATGTAGGGGCTCGTTGTGAATACTGTAATAGGCCGGGGCACACCATCGACAATTGTTACAGCAAGAAAGGGCTGTGCTTCAACTGTGGCGGTCAAGGCCACATAGCTCGAGATTGTCCCCTCCCCTCTAAGCTTCCGCCTTGACGGAATGTTTCCTAGAGGTAGGTTATATTTCTAAGTTTCAGTACGAAACTTCCAATTAGTTGGGTAGGATGTGGTGCCCTATTTCCCCTATTCGGGAAGTGCGGCTAAGAAATACAAGACGGCATCGTTCGATCGGGATAGATTGAAACAAGAACCCATCCTCTTTATGGATTTGCTTCTTCAGAATCGATTCCCATATTCAGTGGATGATGTCCCCGGGATCGACTTAACGGCAGAGTCAGGAGGGACCTCTCCGCTGCATCTTTTGTTGTCTCAGATTTCGATGTCGCTTGTTGCTTTCGTGCTTTGAGTTGGTTTTCGGATTTGCTTGTGTTTTCTTGAACGATTTTGATGGATTTCATTATTTTTGTTCGTGAACTGCATTTCAATTTCGCATTAGGAAAGAGAGGAAGAGGTATTAATCAGCTATTCGTGGCAATGTAGGTGAACGAGCAGTAGACGACGCGCGAGCGGAGTCCTGAAGTACCTCTTTCCTTCTCCCTTCCATCCAACAAGGTGAGTGGCTACCATCCCGATTAGCTAGCGCTTCTTCCAAGTCTTCACACCTATAAATCTTGTACTCTTGTTTGTCCCAATCAGACGATACCAAGTAATAACTAAAAGATGTCAAGATAAAATGGGAATAGACTTGGATTATTATGCTTGTCATTCAACTTAGGAACGATTACTTATACTGCATGCTTGTTCATTTGGAATGTTAATCATATGCTTCAATTTTAGTTAGAATACATGTTTCTTCTATAAATTGTGCTATGCATATGGAACACACTTTGTTTTGCCATAGATTGATCAGAAAGACTATGCAAAAATCGTTATGCTTTGGAACTTGTATCGAATGAATGTTGTTTGATCACGGACAACTTATGCACAAGGTTTTATTGTTTCCGCGGACGGTCGCCGGGGCACTGGTACCGATCCGATCTGGATGGAATATTATGTATAGTCGTATGTTACGGACGAAGTGCTATGTAGCGGGGCTCGCCACCTGCGTTGCATATCATTTTTGTCTCGAGACTATAACTCGTCCCTTCGTGGCATCATGCCAGTGATCCATATCGTATATTTAATCTTGTTGCAAACTAACTTGTGTCTTCGTGGCAGGGAAGGCATGGTAAGTATTGTGCAGGTGGTTCAGACGGACAGGTAAAAGCCACCGAACTGTGGCAAGTTTATTTTAGTAGTTTACGTATATACTGCTGCTTGTAAAATAAACTAAGGCAAGATAGAAAGACCACAATTAATATGCATGCTTCATTAAAACAACTTGTTGATTGGTATAGTTGGGTTAGCTCGCCTGATCTTGTGCAAGATAGAACTAGTGGCCCACACTCGTGCGACATCACGCCCGGATGGGTCAAAGCGATCATTCCGCGGGAGCGCTGGCGCGGTGATTCTTGCCTAGCAGGAACGACCGATTTGCCTGCGGGAGATCGGGGCATGGCATTTTCCACATAGGTTTGGAACCCCACCCACTCCAACAAATCTTCTCCTTCACAACTATGTAGAGGGGGTCGTCATCCCGACGATCCGCCTGCAGTACTCAAATTTTAGCCTTGGAAGAATCTTTGTGAACATGTTTGCTCCGTTGTCATCCATATAAACCTTCTCAAACGCTGCTCAAAGATTCCAGCTTATCCCACAGCGTCTTCGCATGCTCAATGTTGGCAACGTGATTGTACACGTTATCGTTAACGAACTGCCTGATATATCCACACACACATATATATATGCTTGAACTTCCAATCCTCTTTGGATTTCTCACTGGGCTTCTCGGACGCAAATACTGGAAGATGCAGTTTCTTGACGAACAACAAATCCTTTATCTTGTTCCACCAATAATGATAGTTGGTACCGTTCAGGTTTACCATGCGCATCGGGCTTCGCGTCCATCTCTCCTTCCTGGTTTGCCTGTCAACCCTGACACCTCTTTGAAACCTTGCTCTGATACCACCTATTGGAAACAAAAGCGCAAAACCATTCCCCAAACCAGAGAGCACCTGTGAGAGAACCGAGCAAAATGCATAAACCAAAAAATGCCAAACACAAATCGCAGACAGAGATTTTTGACGTGAAAAATTCTTGCGAAAAAAAATCACGGACGATCAGAGTCCAACCCTGAAAAGCCTCCACTAATAGAATAAGAAATACACCGAATTCTTACAAACTTCTCATCGATCCAAACGGATCACCACAGCTCTTTGGAATAAAAAAGTGATCACAAACGCACGAAGAGCGAAGATGACGAGAAAAAAACCCCCGAAACGGATCTCCTCTTCAAAATAGCCTTCAATCTCTTCTTCTCTCCTTCCAATATTGTAAAAATACTCTTGCCTCATTTTGCAATATTTTTGAGATATCTTTTAGGGCTAGGAGACATCTAATATATATAGCCTCTAACCCACAACTAATATTCCTATTATAGATAGGAATACTGAATCCAAATCCAAATCCAAATCCATTGACATATTTCTATTATATATAGGGATATTCAATCCAAATTCATTGAGATATTTCTATTATATTTAGGAATATCCAATCCAAATCCATTGAATTATTCCTATTATATGTAGGAATACTCAATCCAAGACCGAGATATTTTCTACATAGGTTAGGAACCCCACCCACTCCAACAATATATATTGCTGATGTTCACTATGCCTCTTATAATATGAGAGGGATGATTGTGGACGACTTCCTCTTATTGCAGGAGTGAGGGTAGGGGTGGAGATATACGAATAAAACTCACCCTAGACTTCTTGCAAACGAAATACCATTGAGATGCCAGAATTTTCACGATAGATGATGCAAGAGTGCATGGTCTTGGGGTGGTGGAGGAGGGCGTGGCCTAAGGACTTTCATGCGTCCTTTTTGTCGTTGTTGGCATCATTCTTGTCACCGACACATAAAGTTTTGTAGCAGCTTAGGCAGACCCATAAGATATAGTGTGCGTAGGGTCGTCTTCGGCCTTGGCCTGCCACTACTGTTCACACTACTGTTATTTACAGTGATAGCCTCATGGAAATCAATAAGTGTAATAGTTCTCTTTATTTTTTCAATAGTACAAGAATAACAATATAAATCCCGCCTTCATTAATATTCTCTACATGATTAGCTATTTATCCTTTATTTATATACCGAATTCTCTACATGATTATGTATTTACCTTAATACCCACTACCAGACTCCTTATATATAAGGTGTGTATTATACGAATAGCCTTATATTAGTGTTTTGTAGTATGTTATAAATAATTCTATATTAGTTTTAGATTATTATTATGTATATACAATTATAAGCATATATGTTAACTATGTATGTATGTATCATTAATTATGTAAGTTGTTATATATTAATTATGTATATGCTTATAATTGTATATAAATAATAATAATAATAATAATCTAAAATTAAAATTATATAGATTTATTTATAACATACTACAAAATACTCATGTATTACTATTCGTATAATACACAACTATATATAGAGTCTGGTAGTGGGTATTAAATACCTAATCATCTATAGAATTTTGTATATAAATGAAGGCGGGTTTATATTATCATTCTTGTACTCTTAAAATAAATAAAGAGAACCATCACACCTTTTAGTAGGGGCGGGCCAAGGTCAAAGATGAGCCAACCTATATATAGAGTATGGTAGTGGGTATTAAATACCTAATCATCTATAGAATTTTGTATATAAATGAAGGCGAGTTTATATTATTATTCTTGTACCCTTAAAAAAAATAAAGAGAACCATCACACCTTTTAGTAGGGGCGGACCAAGGTCAAAGATGAGCCGCAGAAAATGTTCCTGCCACTACACCTGAGACGTCGTCCAGATTAAGGTTATTGCCAAATCGGTTTGGACTTCTACGCACACTGTATCTTATGGGTCTACCGGGGCTGCTCCAATACTTTATGCGGCGGAGGATGCCAGCGACGACAAAAAGGATGCATGGGAGCCCTTAGGCCACGCCCGCCTCCACATCCTGGCTCCATCCGTTGTGACAATCCTGGTGTCTCAATAGTATTTTGTCTGCAAGAAGTCTAGGACAATCCTGGCGTCTCAATGGTGTTTCGTCTGCAAGAAGTCTAGGACAATCCTGGCATCTCAATGGTGTTAAGTCTAGGGTGACTTTCATCCATATATCTCTACCCCCACCTTCACTCCTGCAAGGGGAGGAGGAAGCCATCCACAACTATCCCTCTCATGTTATGAGAGGCATGGTCAACGCTGGCAACACATATTTCTTGAATGCGGTACTGCTCAGGGGAAGTTACTTACCTACAGCAGGAAAGGGAAGCAAACTGCAGGACCAGTACCTATAGTGCCAGTGCCAAGTCTCTTGCCTACGTCCATCTTAACTCCTGAGACACCTATACCATAATCACCACCACCAGATTCTTCTTCGAGTGATATCATTCTTCCTACTGCTCCCACACCATTATCAGTACGGAGGACCACTCGCATCAATGCGAGAAATCTTCCTGATATATATGGTTGGGACCTTGCTCAGTTTGAGGAGGATCAGAAGAGTGAAGAAGAACAGGAGGAGGCGATGACAGGTGTTAGGCCCACGGCTCAGGGGGACTTACTTATCTACAGCAGAAAAGTAAAGCAAACTGCATGACCAGTACCTATAGTGCCAGTGCCAAGTCCCTTGCCTGCGTCCGTCCCAACTCCTGAGATACCTACACCACCACCACCAGATTCTCCTTCAGGTGATATGATTCTTCCTACTCCTCCCACACCATTATCGGTAGGGAGGACCACTCGTATAAATACGAAAAATTCTCCTGATAGATATGGTTGGCACCTTGCTCAGTTTATTTCATATAATAACATCTCTTCTTCTTATGGAGTATTATGTCACGCCCCAATCCCAAAATATCGAGGGACTAGCCATGCGGCAATGGCCAACAACATACTCCAATGTGCAAATCCAATTTAATGGACCCGTTAGAGTGTACTTAAGCTGTAAAATAATATAATGGTCTACGATATATGTCACAGTCTAATTCTAATCTCATCCACATAAGGTAAACATAAATCAAATGTCAAACTAATCAAACTCAAAAATATAATCCAATAACAAGTCTCAATAAAAAGTGTCTCGGGGAACAACCCGATAATGAGTTTAATACAGTAATCCAAGAGACAGAAAATAGAGAAACTAGAAACATAAATAACTGAGTATATAAAGCAATACTCAGAAGAAATCCTCTAGCAACACCTCATCCTCTGGTGCTGGTACTGCTCCAGTGTTTGCTCCTGTCCCGTATACCTTGGGGTAAATCTCCTTTGCTAAACCTGGGGACATAATCCGGATCCAGGTCCTCAGGGGATATAGCAAGGTACAAGAATAACTCAAGCCAAATAAAATACAGTAAATAAGAATATATAACCACAAGGCAAACTATGTAACCAGCTATGTGATATGCAAGTGAGAGCATCACTAGTACTCAGGCTGAGACCACTACAAGCTCTGTATTGGGGAGCTGGTAGCAGTAATATCACGTAATAGGCCTAGATCTGATATAGACGCTACAACACCGCAATAATAAATATATATGTATGTAATCAGCCTGTAGCATGTGTGTCTCTCCCCATCCAATGTAATCATATGTCTCATGTCCACGATATCTCATGTCCATAACACGCAAGATCATGACCTCTAGCTAGTACATAGAGTCATAATAATATCTATGTATATGCAAGATCTATGCCACGAATCCTATAAGCCTATACATAATCACCATGAATAACTCAGGAAAGATTCTGTCTCATAAATAGTATCAAGTGTCCTATGGTATGACGTACTTGATAAAGCAAGCATGAAATATAGGATCGGATTATCAACTCTCTAAGTGATGTTACACGACTCCGCATACGACGTCGACATCCGAATATTATTCGGATGTTAAGCAAAGTCTCACGGTCCTAGGTTGAACATGTATATCTCAAGAGCATATGTATATAGAAAGAACTCATGCAAATAATATAATAGGAACTACTACAGGTTGGCAAGGTACACATGCCTGGGGTTTAAACTCCTTCAGTTGTTCCGGTAACAGGAAAATCTCCAGGAACGCCTCCGGGTGCTGAAACAAACATTACCATTACTCTCAGAATACATGAAATAGCTAGGATTGACTACCCATAAGTCCAATTTAGACACAAGGGTAGAATTGACAGTTTTTGGTTAAAGCAGGGTCCACATGTGACCCACTACGTACCGAAAAATGTGCCAGAGATAAAGTTCTCCAAATTCATCAAACTTAGTGTCGACAATCCAGGACGATGATACGAACCCAACGGAATATCCAAAACTGGATTCCGATAAGCCGATCACAAAATAGCTCGTCAAGTGGAGCCGTGGGGCCCACGATACGGGGTTTTGTCAACGTTCTCAAAATCGAACCAAACTTGGGTCACAGGACCAGCGTAATACTACGAATCCGATGGCGCAAGTTTTGTTGCAAAAAAATAAGCACACACGAAGTTACAACGAGACAGGCCCGATACGAGATATTTTCGATGGATACACGTTGATTCCAGTGTGCACGCACATCCAAATCAACTTCCATAAAATCCTACACATTCGCATTGACATTACGCACCTTTCGGTACTATTCGCACACGATGAAGTCGCCTCGTTTAGCGGGATGCACCCCGTTTCGGAAAAATTTGGGTTTTTAAAACCAAGTGTTTTGTCGATTTCACCCGCGAATGAAACACAACATATAGCAAATTAAAGTAAACTAATTATAGGGTTTTAATCTCGGTTATGTTGTCTAATTTACTGTTCAAACAGAATTTAGAAATATTAACTAGGTTAGGATAAAAATGGCCGTGAACATGGGGTTCGGGGCAGTTTCCGAACTACTGAAATATGTGGTTTTTTCCTATTTTGTGTCACAATTTACGACCGACACAGGACACGATACCCAGAACCATTTATACAAGGTTCGAGAGGGTCATGTGGTCTTCGTATAGGATTCGACAGAACAAAATTTGGATCAATACACAGGGAGATACGAGACTGGTAAGCTAGGTACCTCGCTTATGTTCATGACAGAGGCGGTTTCACGGCGACTTCGCGGACGACGTGCGGCGGCGTGCGGCTGTCGTCGGTGGTCGAAGGTGGACGTGGGAGGTTGGGAAGCTAGGGAGAGTGGTCTTGATGTATGAAGAAGTAAAGGTGGGGAAGGTTTTGGATCGAAAAGGGGGGGTGATCGCGTGAGTACAGCGGGAGTGGGAGGGGGTCGTGGCTGTATGCGCGTGTGGGTCGTGGTGCGGGTCGGGTCGGCGGGTCGGGTCGGGTTCAGATCCGAATCGTTAGGGCTGGTTGGGTTTAGTTGGGTTCAGTTTGGGTTGGGTTAGTTTGGTTCGGTTCAGGTTGGTTCGGTCTGGTTCATCCAAAAATGATATTTTTAGCTATTTAAAAATAGTTTTTGAGCCCAATAAATTACAAAAAAATTACACAATATCCAATTGTACACTCAAAAATATAATTTTTATAATATTTTAATACTTAATTTAATACAAAAAATATTAATCCTTTGAAGAACATTTATTAAAATCACAGAAAAATCCCAAAAATTTATTTTTAAATTTTATAAAAAATTCGGGTGTTTACAATCTACCTACCTTAAGAGAATTGCGTTCTCGCAATTAAGAAAATAAACCATAACCGGTCAGAAGAGATGACGCGGTTGCAAGACATGTTTGTTGAAGCACGACACAAAGAATAAGGAATCATGAACAAAGAAAAATCGAGAGGAAGGATAAGAGATTTGTTCAAGCAGAACATGTAGGGAAGGAATAAAAACTTTTCCCTAGGCAATGAAAGATAAGTAACTCAAGAATAAGAGAGCATGGTTAGAGCAAGGATCAACTACAGCTTAGGAAAACTTGGGTACCAATTACTAATCTAAACTAACAAGTTCAAGCTAACATAATACTAGGCTTAGGCTAGGGAATGGAATTAACAGGCACGTGCTAAAGAATTACTAGGAATATATAGCTATGATAAAACTAAATCTTACTCATATTCACTACTCGACGAGTCTGTGCCTCTTCTACTGTTATCGCAAAAGCCTGTCCATGTCCTTGTGGTGGTGTCCTCTGCTGTTGCTGGGCTTGCTGGAAGAGTGCTGCATGGGGTGCCAATGGTGGCCTCGGCTGATATCCTCCCGATGCTGGTAAAGCTTGTCGGTTAACCATTGGTGGTCCTTCTCGACGCTCAGGACAATCCTTGGTTGAATGTTGGCTGGATTCGCAAATCAAACATAATCCTAACTTGCGTCTGCATTCCTTGACGAGATGGCCTACCTTGCCACAGTAGTGATAAGTAGGAAGGACTAGTATTAGTGGTGTAAATTCTCTCTGTGGTGGATTCATCTGTGGTCGCTTTGCGTCTCCCTGCTGTGCTCGGTCTGGTGCTAATGCATGCGGCCACTTCTGGCTGGTCTCTCTCCTGGTGACGCGCTCTATGGGTCATGCTGCAGCAAGGACGTCCATGTATGAAGTAGTTGCAACGAAGCTGATTAATCTATGGAGCTCAAAGCTAAGTCCATCGAAGAACTTCTCTGTCGTCTCCTCTTCTATTAAAATTAGAGTAGGGACAAAACGACCCAAACGGATGAACTCTGCATTATACTCTTCTACTGTCATGTTGCCTTGAATGAGGCTACTAAACTTATCTTTAAGGTTTGCTCTGGCATTAGCTGGAATATACATCTCCTGGAAGCGTCCAAAGAACTCCTCCTAAGTGACTTGGTCCTGTCCGAGCCGTCTCTCCTTAGATAGCCACCAGTGACGTGCATTGCCTGTCAACTGCATCCAGATAAGAGTCATCCAACGCTCCCTCGAAAGCTCAGCTGCTTCCAACTAGTGTTGAGTGTTTGTGAGCCACTCATGAACTTCAGTGGGCTCCTCCTTGCCAGAAAAGACACAGGGCTTCAGCTGGCGGAAATCAGTGATAGATCCCGTCGATGGTCGTCTAGCTGGTGGGTTCGCCTGCTCCAGTGCGGTTACTAGGCTGTTCCTCAAGTGCTCCGCCTCGTGACACTGAGCCTCTTGTTGAACCTGCTGTTGGGCATGCATCATTGCATAGAATATTTGAAATATCTGCTGTCCATCCATAGCCTGTCCTAGCGAAAAATGGGCATAGGTAGAGTAAACTGCGGTGGTGGTAGAATATTATCTCGCTGGAATCTTGAGGTATGTTGACCTGCTTGATTGCTTTATTGAGCTGATTGATTTTTATCCAATGGTATCACCCCATCGTCATAAGTGATCACAACACCTTGTGGTATACCCGCGGGAGTCTCCTTTCTAGCCTGTGGATCCATTACTCTGCATCCAAAGTAAACTATGAGAGGCGCACATCGGAGTCAAGACATGATGCAAGTCAAGAAATTATTTTGAAGTCGATATAGAGGTCAAGAGCGAATCAATCAAGTGGATGAGATCCTATAATTTATCCTATCCAAATCACAGGCTTGCTCGGTCCCTTAGTTGAAACCGAAGCAATATAGTCGTAGACCTGCATGGGCCATCACAAAAACTATATCACACCCCAGTCCCAAAATACTAAGGGACTAGCCACGTGACAATGGCCAGCAGCACACTCCAATGGGAAAACCTAATTTAATGGATCTGTTAGAGTGTACTTTGTAATACCTCGTTCCGTTCAAGCGGACTGTCGACTCAATCGGCAATCGTGTAGCTGTCCCGACCTGCTTTGCCTCGATCAAGAAGCAAAGGATATCCAGACTTGTCCCTACAGGAATCCGACTTAGGCTTTTAGAGGCTCGCTCAGGCGTATCGCTCTACCGAGGCGAATCATCGCTAAGATGGGTGGCTACGGTGAACTTGTCTTTGCTTAGCCAGCACACATAAAATCTGGAATATTCATGCTAGTCGCTAGGTGAATCACCCTCTGCATGCTAATAAATCCAACGCACCTAGCTAAGGGAATAATCTCAACTTGTATTGCTTGCTAGAACATGGAAAATGAAATACTACTTATATTCAGACCCTCGCATGCTAAATCCCCTAACGATTTCACTTCTCGGCTTACCTTTGGGTCCGAGCAACGTGCCTGCTTACGTTCCTTAGAAATGCATGCTTGGCTGCCTGTATGTTGCCTTGTATTCATCCAAACCCCGGAAGACTACTACGTAGTCGTTCCGTGCCTGAATGAACCTGCAAGTATCCGGGACCGTTAGGTCACCAAGATAATTCCCGAACCAGGGAATCTACGCCCTGAATAAATGTATCCCTGAATCACAGCTCGTGGAGCAAACTACTGAATCAATGTTCCTGCCATAACAAGTTCATATATATATATACTGACTCGAACTTGTTACATATAACTTGTTCATATATATATATCCTGCTTCGAACTTGTTCCTGTACCTGACCCTGACCTGCATGTCGCGGACAACTTGTTTCAAGTGAGATTCTCATGATCTCAGTTCCCGCGGACGGTCTTCGGGGCACCGGGCCGATCCGATCCGGACAGGAGCCCCTGTTAGTCTGCCTGCTTCGGGCAGAATGGTGTGTAGCGCCTGTGAACTTATCCTTCACGCCATTCTTGCTCACAGACTAAGTAGCCGCCTGACTCGGAAGGAATGATCTGTAGCGCTCCTGATCCGTGCGTTGCATTCATTTCCTTTCATGTGCTACACTGGTCCTTTATGGCTATGCCAGCGACTCCTGTTCATATAGATAAGTCATCCTCACTGAGCGGCTATCCGCATGCGAGTCATTGCATCGCATCGACTAAACACCTGAGCGATAATGTTATAAAATGACCCTCGTGCTTGCGTATGCTTGCCTCCTGAATGCTTATACTTGCCCGTGCTTGAATTAACATGTTTGCCTCAATGTTTGCCTTAGACAGGGAAGAAATGGTAAGTTGGTAAGTCTCGCCGTGTTTTCTCAAACATCGCACGGCGCACTGCCCGATAAGTTAAGCTATTCAATGTTTGCATGAAACTGATCCTAAGGCAACTAGAAAGACAACTTAATAGTTGTGCACGGAACCTGTATTACGTGTTTGGATTTGTCGAGCGGGCGAGTAGCTTCCCCACCAGTGCATTCAATGTACTGATAATCCACCAGTTTGATATGCAGGGTGCGGAAGAACCTCGTTCGGTGCGGACGCCTCCAACGTGCGTGCTAAGGCCAGGAGTTTCCTCTGAAGCCTTGCAACGGTGCGTCCGGGACTGAAGCACATATACAAGACATAAGTTGTGAACATCGCCTGACCATCGCCTGTACAATCATTCCAAACTGTAGCCACTTGGCACGCTTTTACTGTTTCAGAGAGGCTTGAGCGACTTGTAATCTCGGCTATACGCCGCCTGTAACACTTGTTCATATCAATAAAGAGATTACTTTACTTGTTTCAATGCTTCCGCTATATTTGTCGACTCAGTGAACCTGTTACCGATCGCCTATGCGTTCATGACTCCGCTGCACTCGGACAATCTGTGCGACTCTGTGGCTTAGAACTCTAACCGCCAGCCAATGAACTATGGCCTTGCACGGGCGTGGCTCACGCTCGTGCGGCATCACGCCCGGATGGGTTAAGCGATCATTCCGCGGGAGCGCTGGCGAGGGTGATTCCCGCCTAGCGGGAACGGCCGATTGCCTGCGGGAGACCGGGGCATGACAGGTTGGTATCAGAGCCTGGCTTCTACGCCTTTGGACTTCGATTCGATATCTCTGTTTTGAAAGCTCGTTCGTGGGTTATGTGCACGCTCTCTCTCAATGCCTCGATGGGATGTTCCAACAATAAGTCTAAATACTTTCAAAATGCGTTTTGAATGATATGCTTGCTTGTCTGCTGCTATGCTGCGAGTGGCCTTTGTGCCAACCTGTGCGAACCCTTGAGAGTATCGCTAGTAGCTTGTCCGATTTTCACTAACCCTAAGTTTGGTTGAATGCATCTATTCGAGGGACGCCTTGAACTAGTGCACCATCCAAGACTTAAGAAAAGGTGAAGCTCGAGTGCTGAGACTTCGCTATCACTAAGCTGGTTGACGTGCTCATACTAGAAATGCATGTCAAAGGTGCGCACGATCCAGTCTAAGCGATATGCTAATTTCGAAGCTTGTGCAAGTGAATATCCAAATGAACAAGTAAAAACGACTTGTCTAGGATTGCCTCAACCCTAGATTACTGCTTGTCCTTAGTAAGTCTCGAGGACGAGACTTTTTCTAAGTTGGGTAGGATGTAATACCTCGTTCCGCTCAAGCGGACTGCCGACTCAATCGGCAATCGTGCAGCTGTCCCGACCCGCTTTGCCTCGATCAAGAAGCAAAGGATATCCAGACTTGTCCCTACAGGAATCCGGCTTAGGCTTTTAGAGGCTCGCTCAGGCGTATCGCTCTACCGAGGCGAATTATCGCTAAGGTGGGTGGCTACGGTGAACTTGTCTTTACTTAGCCAGCACACATAAAATCTAGAATATTCATGCTAGTCGCTAGGTGAATCACCCTCTGCATGCTAATAAATCCAACGCACCTAGCTAAGGGAATAATCCCAACTTGTATTGCTTGCTAGAACATGGAAAATGAAATACTGCTTATATTCAGACCCTCGCATGCTAAATCCCCTAACGATTTCACTTCTCGGCTTACCTTTGGGTCCGAGCAACGTGCCTGCTTACGTTCCTTAGAAACGCATGCTTGTCTGCCTGTATGTTGCCTTGTATTCATCCAAACCCCGGAAGACTACTACGTAGTCGTTCCGTGCCTGAATGAACCTGCAAGTATCCGGGACCGTTAGGTCACCAAGATAATTCCCGAACCAGGGAATCTGTGCCCTGAATAAATGTATCCCTGAATCACAGCTCGTGGAGCAAACTACTGAATCAACGTTCCTGCCACAACAAGTTCATATATATATATACTGACTCGAACTTGTTACATATAACTTGTTCATATATATATATCCTGCTTCGAACTTGTTCCTGTACCTGACCCTGACCTGCATGTCACGGACAACTTGTTTCAAGTGAGATTCTCCTGATCTCAGTTCCTGCGAACGGTCTCCGGGGCACCGGGCCGATCCGATCCGGACAGGAACCCCTGTTAGTCTGCCTGCTTCGGGCAGAATGGTGTGTAGCGCCTGTGAACTTATCCTTCACGCCATTCTTGCTCACAGACTAAGTAGCCGCCTGACTCGGAAGGAATGATCTGTAGCGCTCCTGATCCGTGCGTTGCATTCATTTTCTTTCATGTGCTACACTGGTCCTTTATGGCTATGCCAGCGACTCCTGTTCATATAGATAAGTCATCCTCGCTGAGCGGCTATCCGCATGCGAGTCATTGCATCGCATCGACTAAACACCTGAGCGATAATGTTATAAAATGACCCTCGTGCTTGCGTATGCTTGCCTCCTGAATGCTTATACTTGCCCGTGCTTGAATTAACATATTTGCCTCAATGTTTGCCTTGGACAGGGAAGAAATGGTAAGTTGGTAAGTCTCGTCGTGTTTTCTCAAACATCGCACGGCGCACTGCCCGACAAGTTAAGCCATTCAATGTTTGCATAAAACTGATCCTAAGGCAACTAGAAAGACAACTTAATAGTTGTGCACGGAACCTGTATTACATGTTTGGATTTGTCGAGCGGGCGAGTAGCTTCCCCACCAGTGCATTCAATGTACTGATAATCCACCAGTTTGATATGCAGGGTGCGGGAGAACCTTGTTCGGTGCGGACGCCTCCAACGTGCGTGCTAAGGCCAGGAGTTCCCTCTGAAGCCTTGCAACGGTGCATCCGGGACTGAAGCACATATACAAGACATAAGTTGTGAACATCGCCTGACCATCGCCTGTACAATCATTCCAAACTGTAGCCACTTGGCACGCTTTTAATGTTTCAGAGAGAGGCTTGAGCGACTTGTAATCTCAGCTATACGCCACCTTTAACACTTGTTCATATCAATAAAGAGATTACTTTACTTGTTTCAATGCTTCCGCTATATTTGTCGACTCAGTGAACCTGTTACCGATCGCCTATGCGTTCATGACTCCGCTGCACTCGGACAATCTGTGCGACTCTGTGGCTTAGAACTCTAACCGCCAGGCAATGAACCATGGCCTTGCACGGGCGTGGCTCACGCTCGTGCGGCATCACGCCCGGATGGGTTAAGCGATCGTTCCGCGGGAGCGCTGGCGAGGGTGATTCCCGCCTAGCGGGAACGGCCGATTGCCTGCGGGAGACCGGGGCATGACATACTTAAGCTGTAAAATAATATAATAGTCTAAGATATATGTCACAGTCAAATTCTAATATCATCCACATAAGGTAAGCATAAATCAAATGTCAAACTAATCAAACTCAGATATATAATCCAATAACAAGTCTCAATAAAAAGTGTCTCGGGACACAACCCGATAATGAGTTTAATACAGTAATCCAAGAGACAGGAAATAGAGAAACTAGAATAGAAATAACTGAGTATATAAAGCAATACTCAGGAGAAATCCTCTAGCAACACCTCGTCATCTGGTGCTGGTACTGCTCTAGTGTCTGTTCCTGTCCCGTATACCTCGGGGTAAATCTCCTCTGCTAAATCTGGGGACATAATCCGGATCCAGGTCCTCAGGAGACATAGCAAGGTACAAGAATAACTCAAGTCAAATAAAATACAGTAAATAAGAATATATATCCACAAGGCAAACTATGTAACCAGCTATGCGATATGTAAGTGAGAGAATCACTAGTACTAAGGCTGAGACCAATACAAGCTTTGTGTCGGGGAGCCGGTAGCAGTAATATCACGTAATGGGCCTAGCTCTGTATAGAGGCTACAATACCGCAATAATAAATATATATGTATATAATCAGCCAGTAGCCTGTGTGTCTCTCCCCACCCAATGTAATCACATGTCTCATGTCCACGACGTCTCATGTCCATAACACGTAAGTTCATGACCTCTAGCTAGTACAACGAGTCATAATAATATCTATGTATATGCAAGATCTATGTCACAAATCCTGTAAGCCTATACAGAATCACCATGAATAACTCAGGAAATATTCTGTCTCATGAATAGTGTCAAGTGTCCTATGGTATGACGTACTTGATAAAGCAAGCACGAAATATATGATCGGATTATTAACTCTCTAAGTGATGTTACACGACTCCGCGTATGAAGTCGACACCCGAATATTATTCGGACTTTAAGCAACGTCTCATGGTCCTAGGTTGAAAAGGTATATCTCAAGATCATATATATATAGAAAGAACTCAAGCAAATAATATAACAGGAACTACTGCAGGTTGGCAAGGTACACTTGCCTGGGGTTTAAACTCCTTCAATTGCTCCGGTAACAACAAAATCTCCAGGAACGCCTCCGGATGCTGAAACAAACATTACCATTACTCTCAGAATACATGAAATGGCTAGAATTGACTACCCATAAGTCCAATTTGGACACAGGGACAGAATTAACAGATTTTTGGTTAAAGTAGGGTCCACACGTGGCCCACTTTGTACCGAAAAATGTGCTAGAGATAAAGTTCTCTAAATTCATCAAACTTAGTGTTTACAAGTCTAGAACGATGATACAAACCCAACGGAATATCCAGAACTAGATTTCGATAAGCCGATCACAAAATATCCCGTCAAGTGGAACCATGGGGCCCACGATATGAGGTTTTGTCATCGTTCTCAAAATTGAACCAAACTTGGGTCACAGGACCAGCGCAATACTACGAATTCGATGGCGCAAGTTTCGTTACGAAACGACAAGCACACACACGAAGTTATAACGAGTTTCAGAACAGGTCCGATACGAGACATTTTTGACGGATACGCGTTGATTCCAGTCTGCACGCACATCCAAATCAACTTTCGTAAAATTCCACACGTCCATATTGACAATATGCACCTTTCGGTATAATTCGCACATGACGAAGTCGCCTCGTTTAGCGGGATGTACCCCGTTTCGAGAAAATTCAGATTTTAAAAATCAAGTTTTTGGTCAATTTTACCACAAATAAAACACAACATAAAAAAATTAAAATAAACTAATTACAGGGTTTTAATCTCGGTTATGTTGTATAATTTACTGTTTAAACAGAATTTAGAAATATTAACCAGGTTGGGATAAAAATGGCCGTGAACATGGGGGTTCGGGATAGTTTCTGAACTACAGAACTATGTGGTTTTTTTCTATTTTGCGTCACAATTTACGACCGACACAGGACACGATACCCCGAACCATTTATATAGGGTTTCATAGAGTCACGTGGTCTTCGCATAGGATTCGACAGGACAAAATTTGGATCAATACAAAAGGAGATACGAGACTGGGAAGATGGGTACCTCGCTTATGTTCGTGACAGAGGCAGTTTCGCGGCGACTTCGTGGACAACGTGCGATGGCGTACGGCGGCGTGCGACTGTCATCGGTGACCGGAGGTGGCCGTAGGAGGTTGGGGAGCTAGTGGGAGTGGTCGTGAGGTGTGAAGAAGTGAAGGTGGGGGAGGTTTTGAATCAATAGGGGGGTGATCGCGTGAGTACAACTGGAGTGGAGGGGGGATCGTGGCTGTATGCGCGTGTGGGTCATGGTGCATGTCAGTTCGGGTTCAGATCCGACCTGTTAGGGCTGGTTGGGTTTAGTTGGGTTTGGTTCAGGTTGGTTCGGTCTTCCAAAAACGATATTTTTAGCTATTTAAAAATAGTTTTTGAGCCAAATAAATTATAAAAAAATTACACAACATCCAATTATTAATTATACACTCAAAAATATAATTTTTATAATATTTTAATACTTAATTTAATACACAAAAATATTAATCCTTTGAAGAACATTTATCAAAATCACAGAAAAATCCCAAAAATTTATTTTAAAATTTTAAAAATCTGGATGTTTACACATTCATTGAATCTTTGGATAATATTACTGTACTAAACAATTGGCAGGTTGCCAAGAACGATCCAAAGTGGAAAGCGACGATATACGAAGAGTTAGGCGCTCTTGAGAAGAACCACACTTGCAGCTAGAGGAAAAGAAGGCAGTCAAATGCAAGTGGGTCTTTACTGTGAAGCAGAACCCAGATGAAAAAGTAAAGCGCTATAAGGCTTAACTGGTAAAAAAAAGATACAGTCAGACGTACGACATTGACTATGATGAGACCTTTACACCAGTGGCGAAGATGAGCACCGTCAAGACCCTGATTTCTTTGGCAACGAATGGTGGATGGAAGCTACACCAACTGGATGTGAAAAATGCGTTTCTTCATGGGGATCTAGTGGAGGAAGTTTATATGGAGATACCACCAGGATTATGCACCGATAAGACAGTGGGCAAGGTCTGCAGGTTGAAGAAGTCCCTCTATGGACAGAAGAAGTCTCCTCGAGCGTAGTTTGACAGATTCAGTAGTGCGATGATAGGGATAGGATATCAGCAGATCAATGATAATCATACTGTGTTCTTCCGTCGGAGTGGAGGCCACATCACCATGCTTGCGGTGTATGTGGACGATATGATTATCACAGAAGATGATGAGCAGGAGATTGCCCGACTCAAGGGGAAGCTTGGCAAGGAGTTCGAGGTGAAGGACCTTGGCTTTCTTTGGTACTTTATTGGGATTGAGATTGCTCGAGAAGCAGAGAAGATTGTTCTTTCTCAGAGGAAGTATGCGCTGGACCTTCTCACAGAGATAGGGATGTTGGGATGCAGACCTGCAGTATCGTCGATTAACCAAGGGTTCAAGCTGTGTGCTGAGACTGGAGAACCAATTGACCGAGACAGATACCAGAGACTTGTGGACAAGTTGATCTATTTGAGCCACACACGTCCTGATATCTGCTTTGCAGTGAATGTGGTGAGCCGCTAGATACATGACCCAATGAATGGTCATATGGACGCAGTGTACCAGATTCTGAGATACTT
>JAYESA010000010.1:173583691-173680687 GCA_036927795.1 Iris macrosiphon
CAGACTACCCATCTAACCCTTGTGTAACTTTAAGATACTCAAATTGTGCTTCATTTAGCTGCGCAATATTCATCACAAACGTTCATGTATTATTCCTATAAACCCAAATTGTCATAATTGGCCATTCCTATTTGAATTTGAGGCACAACCACAACCCAATTCCCTATAACCCAAATTAGGGTATTAACCTATTCTGAGCCTGCTACGCCCATGACTCTTGTATTCCACCCAAATTTAATCCCATGTGTTTTCAATTGACAAAAGAATGCCATGTGCATTGGTTTTAATTTAATTAAATTGGAGGCCAATCTCACCCCAAAGCAAGACCTAACCAAGCCCATGTACACCCTTTCATGTGGACCAACCCCCACCCCAGAGAGTCCAGACAGGCCCAAACTTTGAGGTCGGCCCATAATTCCCTTTCCTATATAAATACACATTCTTTCTACTATTGAAACCCTAGCAAACCATCCCTCCACTGCAACCCTAGACGAACACTCCCTTGCCGAGCACTCATCCCTACCCGACCGGACATCCACCCCCACCTCAGCCGCCACCAGACTCGCCGGACCACCCTCTCAGGCCATCTGCACCGCCGCCTGACCACCACTCCCATCCACCATCATCACCATCCCTTCACCTCCGTCAAACCCGACTTGCAAACCCGAGCACCTCTTTTCCCCTTTCCCGACTTCCAAACCACCACCTCCGACACCGCCTGACGCCGCCAGCCACCGTCACCAGACTCGCTGGTCCACCACCCCAACACCACCTGTAGCCAACCACCTACACCGACCGCCTCCACCCTCACCATCATCAACGTGCCATCACCATCCCCGTCACCAGCATCAACTCCATCCAACCCGACCCCGACTGCCCCAGCCACCATCCCAGTACCGTCCCATCCAAGCAACCGCCAGCCACCGCTGCTGCCAAGGCTGCTGTTGCCGCTGCTGTGATTGCTGCACCCGCTGCCTTGACTGTCGCACGATGACCGGAGCTCCGCCCCATCGGAGGAAAGCCGTCGACGAGCACACCCCCTCGTCAGTGAACTAGGTACTCGTTCTCTAGTTCCTCTTCTTTATTGTATCGTCGTATTGTTGTAGCATCGTGTCGTTATGTCGTGCGTCGACATAAACTAAATAACATTAAACCATATATATGCATGTATGTATGTATGCTTAATTAGATTAAATAGTAATTAATAAATTAGTAATGACCCTAATATTATGACTTGTATAAGGGACTTGTATTTCACCTAAAAATATAGATCAGTACACTATAACATGAGGTATAATGACATATAATTATACAACACATAAGTAGTTCGTAAACCATAACTTCGGTAAGTTATTGTCGTGAGGTATACGGTAACTGAGGACAGAACACGTGTACACCTTAGCTACGTGCACACGTGACTCTGTAGTCGATCAGCCGTGATCTTGCATCAGTACCTAAGAGCAGCGTCGTAGTTTGTGTATGTATTACTTTAGTGTCTGATGCGAGATTGCAATATTATATTGTGTGTTTAGGGTCATTGGACCAGCCAGGAGATACTGCAGGAGCAGGCTATTGGCATTCACAGCTTGAGGACTCAGGCAAGATACCTTGCCATATTTATTATTTAAATTAAATGATGCATCTGTTGTATGATAACTTGTTGCTTTATTTTATATGACTATGCGCGTCGAGATTGACTCGGGTGCAGTCGACGGATGCATCGACGAGTAGTGTACTTGACCAAGTCATTAGCAGACTCACCCCATTGGAAGGATACTCTGATATCTTCCAAGACCTGACACTCTTACACGTTTCACAGTGACAAATTCATATTGGGATGCGGGTTTGCGTACTCGACTAGCTATCGGTACGTGTGACATGCATCATGGTTTAGTACGTAATTCAGGATTTTATATTAGTAGAGACTTGGCATATAGCTGCGTGGTATACACGTCGTGTATTCGACTTGTATATCTACATTGGGCGGGGAGGACAACTAGTAGGCGTATGAGATACACACATTAGATTCCGTAGTATCCGGAGGAGCCACGGATCCAATGACTTCCTTTATTGTAGATACCACGCTCTTCGGAGTGATACGGACGTATATATATTGCAGATACCTCATTCTTCAAAATGATGGACGTTACAAATACCACGCTCTTCAGAGTGTTGGATGTTATGCCTACGCCTATCCATACGTACCAAAGTTGTTCTTACATTGCATTCACTTAGATGGTTAGCACACCCTTTATTGTATTTATTTTATTCAGTATTTATATTTATGGCATGCTTCTATGTATCTTGTTACGTTCCTCTGAGGACCTGGTACCTTTCTAGATTTGGATGAGGCATATTACCCCACAATGTACGGACCCGGACAGGAGACGACGTACGTAACTGCGGAGGAGCTAGAGGTACTACCGTCAGAGTTTCCGTGATCAGTTGGTAGACCTGCCTAGGATTGGATCATCATTATCTAGTCAACCGATGCCCCAGTCATTACTCTTTTTATCTATCATTCAGTACTTTTATTTCGTCATAGTAGTGGATTTATTTCTACCAGACATTCTTGGTTGTACTATGATATTTGAGACTAGCATTTATTTTCCAGTATTTATTCTAGTACTTTTTGGATTATATTTGTGGATGAGATTAGATTACCTGTTGTTGATTGATATTGGACGTGTTAGTTTCTAGAACAGCGTAGCACTCTTCGTTTGGATCCATTAAATTGGTATATCCTCGGAGACGTGACAGCTGGCTATTGCCACGTGGCCTGGTCCCGTGTACTTTTGGGACTGGGGCGTGACATAATTTTAGTGGTGGCCCATGCAGGTCAACTTATTCGCTTGCGGTATGGTAACATGTCCAGCGAGCCTGCAATAGGATAGAAATTGCTAGGTCTCATCCACTTTGATTACGTCTTTGAACTTCCTTCGTATTACTTCTAAATATCTGCATCATGTTTGCTTGATTCCGTACTCTTTTTAATGAAGTCCTATCTCTTGCAGCAAGATGAACTTGCGCAGTGGATGAGGAGCACACGGTACCGTGGTGCCAGCCAACACCACCCAGAGAGAGGAGATATCCCAGGGACCACCTAGAGAGCAACCACCACCACAGGCCCTGGTAACTCAACAGGCCCCGCTGATACATTGGCGTGAGACTTCTCAGGGCGATCTTACACAGCAACACGAGGGACAAACTCCCCAGACGATCCCCACACAGCATTTCGAGGGCCAGACTTCAGGGGCTACGTCGATGCCGCAAACTGAGAGGCCGACATCTGAAGAGACACCTACCGCACAGCCAGAGGTTCCATTACCACCACCTCCACCTTATCCACCCCAGATGCCACAATTAGATGGACAGCCATAGATGCTTCAGTTCTTTCAGGCTATGATGCAGGCACAGTGGCATCAGACCGAGACATTGAGACAGAGTTTGATGGCAGTACTAGAGAGGACACCTGTCACAGCACCTGCACCAGCACCCCCACCAGCTCAGACAGGTGGTACTGTACGATTGTTCCGACAGATGGGACCAGATACTTTTTCGGACAACGAGATTATAGAGGAGATCTCCAATTGGGTTGCCAACACGGAGATGCTACTAGAGGCTTCACAACTGCATCCAGACCTTTGGATGACCGCAGTGAAGGCCCAACTGAAAGGCAACGCCCATCACTGGTGGGATTCTATTGAGCGCAGTGTAGGCAAGACCCAGACATGGGAGCAGTTCTTAGAGTACTTCAATGCGAAGTATTTCTTGGCTACAGTCAGAAATGCCCTGTACTCCCAGTTCCTACATCTAGAACAAGGGAATATGACTGTTGACACATATGACGCGGAGTTTAGCCGTCTTAGAAGATTTGGTGCCGTCTTGATACCCAACGAGCTAGAGAAGGCCCAGAGATTTCATCACGGCCTTACTTTTGAGCTACAGAGGTATACCACCACACAGGCGAGGATTTCTTATGAGGAGGTTCTTTCAGAGGCGAGGATCCAGGAGGCCATCGGCAGAGGAGCAAGACATTCCAGCATGACCACACCAGCCATAGTCCAGCCCAGAGCAGGAGGACCGATTCGTCGTCCCGTAGCACAGATACCGCAGAGGGCAGCACCATACCCACAACAGGAGCTTCTGACTTGTTACCATTATGGCAATAAGGGACACATCATTAGATATTGTCGAAAGAAGCTTGGATTATGCATGATATGTGGAGCGAGTCAGCACCTTGCCCGAGATTGCCCATAGCGCAGAGGCATAGCACCACAGACAGGACCAAGGCCAGCAGCACCATCCTCGAGGATACTACTGTAGTGCCCCACTCCGCGTCGGCGCTATGTACAAGTGGGATCGACTTGCTTGCTCGAACGGAAGTCTTCTCGGAGAGTTCCCGACCGATTAATCAAGGTGAGTGGGCAGAACTGCATTCTCTGATTCTTGCACGACTTAATAATGAATCTAAGTTTTTGAATGCTTGTTTGCTTAAGAAGAATATTTTCATAAGAAGAAATGATAGAACCAACTCAGTATGCTAATAAGAGAACTCACATAGCTTGTCATCGAAACGAATCTGCTGCCTAACTAAGAGAATATGAATACTTGTCAGAATAAGAATAGAACCATTGCCATGCTAAAGAGATATAAGAAATGTTGCATGCTTAGAAACACCGACACAGCTCAAACAAACTATTGCCATGCTAAGAAGATAAGTAAACGAATCGCCAGAAATATGTTCCCTGTTTATGCTAAGAAAGAAAGAGATAGTTTTTGCATGTTAAATAAGAATCAATCGTGCTTATCAAAAATATGTTTTGCTTGTCTGTTTTGCTATATCGAACTGCTGCCTTTGATCCGTATATGCATAGACTAATAGTGCACCCTGATGTTCCGTGCCTTCGGGTTCCAGGGGGGTGTGCTATTAGATATGTGAAAAGATGTGTTTGCTTGAATAAGAAGAAGAGTATAGTCTAATAGTCCGCCCTGATGTTCCGTGCCTTCGGGTTCCAGGGGGTGTGGCTATTAGATTGTTAAGTGCTTGTGAATATGAATGTGATTGTTGCATTGGTCTCGGACAACTTGTGCACAAGGTAATAGTCTCTCGGTCGATTCCTGGGGCACTAAGAATCGGTCGGTCCGGAAGGGATTGTGAGAGCACCCTGATGTTCCGTTCCGAAAGGATCTAGGGGGGTGTTGTTGTCCATCAATGAGTTTCTCAGGACCGTCATATAGATAGGGCGCATGCTAGGTTTACCTTCTTGCATACCTATCAATTGTGACACCAGAAGATTGATTCATAAGTTTGTCCATATAAGCATATTATGACTAACTTGTGTGTCTGCTGCAGGGATAACCGTTCGGCCATGGGGTAAGAATATGAGTTTATGCATAAGCCTGCTTGCTCATAAAGATGTGCATCATAGAGTTTATCTGATAGTGTTGCATGCATTTGCATCGGTCGGACAATGGCTATTAGTGCAGAGCTGAACCTTGGTTACGGCTGCTTCGGCAGTAATGTGCAGCCATGAGTCACAGCTGCTAATAGCATCAGATAAAGGAGTCATTGGTTAGCTGGTTTACCGCTACCGATCCTGAGTTTCTCGGAGACCGACCTCTGATTGATAGTTCTATTTGTGTGCTTGATTAAATGATAGTCCACTTGATACGTTGCCTCGATTCGATATGATCCGTATGCTAGCTAAGCTTTGCCCCTAAGAGTTAGACTTGTGTTGCACAATACATGCTGTGCACTACACGATAGAGCACTGTCCCGATTCGTATGCTTATAGTTTCGATATGCAAACTGTTTTTAAGTTATGTTTTCAAAGATGTAATCTGACTATAGTTCTGAACTGCATGAAATGAACTTAGGTAAAACTAGCAAGATCACTAGTAATGAAATATTTGCCACATGATTACTTAGTGTAGGTTTCAGGGGGTGTAGCTTCTGTTCAGTTGTTTTATCTCACCAGTACTTGCATAAAGTGCTGACCCACCAACAGTTTGCTTGTTCTCAGGTGCTCGTTCGTTCGGGAAGCGATAGCCGTACCTCATCCCAAGGAGCCAAAAATCTGGAGTCGATGCCTCGAGCTGCATCGAGTTTGTGCCTGCTTTCAGCTGCTTTCAGATAGAGGGACATAATGTATGGAACGGTATCATTGTAATCGAGAGAAGAGTGCTTGAGCGAATTGTAACCTCGGCCATGCGCCGCTTGTAACACTTTCGATTATCAATAAAAGAGCTTGTTTCATGTGCCATTATGTTCTTTACTTTTCTGCAATATATGTGTGCCGCTGCTTCAGTATCGAATAACTTACTTGCCCTTGTTCAAAGCTTTGGCCTTGTGCAAGCGCACTTTAGGCTTGCACGGCATCACGCCCGAGCGAGGACGGTCGGTTCCGTAGGGACCAAAGCGAGGACGAACGGCCCTGCGGGACCGGGGCGTGACAACTACCCCCGCTAGGAGGTCAATATAGCGCCCCGCTCCGCGTCGACGCTACGTACAAGTGAGATCGCCTTGCTTGCTCGAACGGAAGTCTTCTCGGAGAGTTTTCGACCGATTAATCAATATGAGTGGGCAGATGTAACACCCCGTTCCGCTCAAGCGGACTGCCGTCTCAATCGGCAATCGTGCAACTGTCCCGACCCGCTTTGCCTCGATCAAGAAGCAAAGGATATCCAGACTTGTCCCTACAGGAATCCGGCTTGGACTTTCAGAGGCTCGCTCAGACGTATCGCTCTATCGAGGCGAATCATCGCTAAGGTGGGTGGCTACGGTGAACTTGTCTTTGCTTAGCCAGCACACATAAAATCGGGAATGTTTATGCTAGTCGCTAGGTGAATCACCCCCTGCATGCTAATAAATCTAACGCACCTAGCTAAGGAAATAATCCCAACTCATATTGCTTACTAGAACATGGAAAAGGAAATACTGCTTATATTCAGACCCTCGCATGCTAAGTCCCTTAACGGTTTCATCTCTCGGACTACCTTCGGGCCCGAGCAACGTGCCTGCTTATGTTCCTAGAAACGCATGCTTGTCTGCTTGATAGTTACCGTGTTTTCATCCAAACCCCGGGAGACTACTACGTAGTCGTTCCGTGCCTGAATGAACCCGCAAGTATTCGGGACCGTTAGGTCACCAAGGCAGTTCCCGATCCAGGGGACTGTATCATGCCAAGTAAAAGAATCATGTTCCTGTGGCAAGACTCATTCAGGTATTTGGATCTCCCTGCAAGTCTCCCTCGTGTGCGGGCTTACAGCAGCCCAGGAGACTGTGCATATCCAATAGCTAAATAAATCTCGTGTGCTCGTGTGTAAATTAACAATCGTGTTCGATCATGGACAACTTGTGCACAAGGATATAAGTTCTGCGGACGGTGCTGGGGCACTGGCACCGATCCGATCCGGGCAGACTTTGTGTTTATAGTCAATCGTGTGCGGACTGGGTAACTTGCAACGCATCGTGTTTTATGAGCTCCTCGTGTTTTCTCGTTGCATGTTATTCACGTCCTTGACTAGTCCATTATGGCATCAGCCAGTGATCATCGTGTGTATATGCTTGCAATGCCTCGTGTGATTATCGTGTGAATATAGCTTGCAATGCATCGTGTGTTTATCGTGTGTATTTAACCTGTTGCGTGCTTGCCTGTGAAACGAAAGATAACAAGTCATCCTCACTTAGCGGCTATCCGCGTGCGAGTCATTGCATAGCATCAATGAATAACTTAACACCTGAACGATCATGTTATAAGAACCCTCCTGTTTGCATATGCTATGCCTCCTGAATGTTTATACTTGTCATGCTTGAATTAATCATGTTTGCCTTGGACAGGGAAGGAGAAATGGTAAGTTGGTAAGTCTCGCCGTGTTTCCTCAAACATCGCATGGCGCACTGCCCGACACGATAAGCTATTCAATGTTTGCATGAAACTGATCTGAAGGCAACTAGAAAGATAACTTAATAGTTGTGCACGAAACCTGTATTACGTGTTTGGATTTGTCGAGCGGGCGAGTAGCTTCCCCACCAGTGCATTCAATGTACTGATAATCCACCAGTTTGTGTGCAGGGTGCGGGAGAACCTCGTTCGGTGCGGATGCCTCCAACGTGCGTGCTAAGGCGTGGACATCACTCCGAAGCAACGGTGCGTCCGGAACTGAAGCGCTTATACAAGATATAAGTTGTGAACATCGCCTAACCATCGCCTGTACATTCATTCCACAGTTGTAGCCACTTGGCACGCTTTTACTGTTTCAGAGAGAGAGGCTTGAGCGACTTGTAATCTCGGCTATACGCCACCTGTAATACATGTTTCATATCAATAAAGAGATTACTTTACTTGTTTCAATGCTTCCGCTATATTTGTCAACTCAGAGAACTTGTTACCGAATCGCTATGCGTTCATGACTCCGCTGCACTCGGACAATCTGTGCGACTCTGTGGCTTAGAACTCTTATCGCCAGCCAATGAATCACGGCCTTGCACGGGCGCGGTTCACGCTCGTGCGGCATCACGCCCGGATGGGTTAAGCGATCGTTCCGCGGGAGCGCTGGCGAGGGTGATTCCCGCCTTGCGGGAACGGCCGATTGTCTGCGGGAGATCGGGGCGTGACAGCAGAACTGCATTCTCTGATTCTTGCACGACTTAACAATAAATCTGAATTTTTGAATGCTTGTTTGCTTAAGAAGAATGTTTTCATAAGAGAATGATAGAACCGACTCAGCATGCTAATAAGATAACTCACATAGCTTGTCATTGAAAAGAATATGCTGCCTATGAATGCTTGTCAGAAATGAGATAGAACCATTGACATGCTATGAGTATAAGAAATGTTGCATGCTTAGAAACACCGACACAGCTATCGATCGAACCTTTGCTATGCTAGAAAGATAAGTAAATGAATCGCTTGAATATGTCCCTTTGAATATGCTAAGAAAGAGATAGTTATTGTATGTTAAATATGAAATCAATCGTGCTTGACTTATGTGTTCTGCTTGTCTGTTTTGCTATATCGAACTGCTAAAGTCTTTGATTCGTATATGCATAGACTAATAGTGCGTCCTGATGTTCCGTTCCTTCGGGTTCCAGGGGGTGTGCTATTAGATATGTGAAAGGATGTGTTTGCTTGATAGAAGGAAAGTGAATAGTTTAATAGTCGCCCTGATGTTCCGTTCCTTCGGGTTCTAGGGGGGTGTGGCTATTAGATTGTTAAATGCTTGTGAATATGAATATGAATGTTTCTTGTCATTGTATTGGTCTCGGACAACTTGTGCACAAGATAATAGTCTCTCGATCGATTCCTAGGGCACTGAGAATCGGTCGGTCCGGAAGAGATTGTGAGAGCACCCTGATGTTCCGTTCCGAAAGGATCTAGGGGGTGTTGTTGTCCAATAATGGGGATACTCATGGACCGTCATATAGATAGGACGCATGCTAGGTTTACCTTTTTGCATACCTATCGATTGATAACACCAAATGATTGATTCATAAGTTTGTTCATAATGTGCATATTGTGATTAACTTGTGTGTCTGCTGCAGGAATAACCGTTTGGCTATGGGGTAAGAAATATGAGTTATTACATAAGCCTGCTCGTTCATTTTGTCTGTATCGTAAAGATTATCTGATAGTATTGCATGCATTTGCATCGGTCGGACAATGACTATTAGTGCAGAGCTGAACCTTGGTTACGGCTGCTATAACGGTAGTAATGTGCAACCATGAGTCACAGCTGCTAATAGGATCAGAATATGAGTCATTGGTTAGCTGGATTACCGCTACCAATCCTGAGTTTCTCGGGGACCGACCTCTGATTGATAGTCAACTTGTGTGCTTGATTGAATGATAGTTCCTATATGCTAATTTGCCCTAAGAGAGTTAGATTGATGCACAATACATGTTGTGCACTACACGATAGAGCACTGACCCAAATTCGTATGCTTATAAGTTGAATATGTAAACTGTTTCAAAGTTATGTTTTCAAAAGATGTAATCTGACTAGTTCTGAGCTGCATGAAATGAACTTAGGTAAAACTAGCAAGATTACTAGTAATGTAATATTTTGCCACAAGTTTACTTAGTGTGGGTTTCAGGGAGTGTAGCTTATGTTCAGTTGTTTTATCTCACCAGTACTTGTATAAAGTGCTGACCCATCAACAGTTTGCTTGTTCTCAGGTGCTCGTTCGTCCGAGGAAGCGATAGCCGTGCCTCATCCCAAGGAACCAGAAATCTGGAGTCGATGCCTGGAGCCGCATCGAGTTATGCCTGCTTTGAGTTGCTTTTGTATAGAGGGACATAATATATGGAACGATATTATTGTAATCGAGAGAAGAGTGCTTGAGTGATCTGTAACCTCGGCCTTGTGCCGATTGTAACATTTGTGAATATCAATAAAAGAGCTTGTTTTTTATATGCCATTGTGTTCTTTACTTTTCTGCAATGTTATGTGCCGCTGCTTCAGTATTGAATAGCTTACTTGCCCTTGTTCAAGCTTTGGCCTTGTGCAAGCGCACTTTAGGCTTGCACGGCATCACGCCCGTGCAATAACGATCGGTTCCGTAGGGACCAAAGCGAGGACGAACGGCCCTGCGGGAACGGGGCGTGACATAATGGTATCAGAGCAACTCGATTCTTTGCCTATTCCGTTGCCTCCGACTCTGAGTTGTGATTGTGCTGCAATAAACGTTCCATATAATAAGTCTATAGATATTCTCAAAGATGCGCGCAAAAGTTTTCTGGATTTGTTTTCATTGCTTGAGATGTGATTTGTGATTTCTGGATTGCTGAGTTTTGATTAAGGAAGGTGAGGGATGAGGACTATCGCTACTCTTTGTTTTCGTGAGTTTCTCCTTGAGTTTCGAGGATGAAACTCTTTGTTGGTAGGTAAGTATGTAGCGCCCCGCTCCGCGTCGACGCTACGTACAAGTGAGATCGCCTTGCTTGCTCGAACGGAAGTCTTCTCGGAGAGTTTCCGACCGAATAATCAATGTGAGTGGGCAGAACTGCATTCTCTGATTCTTGCATGACTTAATAATGAATCTGAGTTTTTGAATGCTTGTTTGCTTAAGAAGAATATTTTCATAAGAGAATGATAGAACTGACTCAGCATGCTAATAAGATAACTCACATAGCTTGTCATTGAAACGAATATGCTGCCTATGAATGCTTGTCAGAAATGAGATAGAACCATTGCCATGATATGAGGATAAGAAAGAAATGTCACGCCCCAGTCCCAAAATACCGAGGGACCAGACGCGTGTCAACGGCCAGCAGTACGCACCGATGGACCAACTCAATATAATGGATCCATCAGGGCATACTTAAGCTGTAAAACAAGTCTACGACAATCATGGTACAACTAATCTCATCCACACAAGACATAAACATGATCCACAGAATAAATAACGAATGTAAATCATCATCCAGTCTCACATAGTACTTCGGGGAACAACCCGATAAATATCTAGTACAATGGTTCATCTGACCAGAATATCAAAGACTGAAATAAATAATAAAAGCTGAGCATAAACAAGGATGCTCAAGAGAAGTCTTCAGCTAAGACCTCGTCCTCGGATGGTGGGACAACTCCTGGATCAGCTCCTGCTCCGGTCCCGTAAACCTCGGGATAAACCTCGTCTGCAAAATCTGGGGACAAAAATCCGGATCCAGGTCCTCAGGGGACATAGCAAGGTACAAGAAAGCTCATGCCAATAAATACAGATAAGCAGTGCAGCAATATATAACTAAATGAAACATAGGGGTAAATATGTAACCATCTAAGTGTAAATGCAAGTGAGAGCATCACTAGTCTCAGGCTGAGCCACTACAAGCTCTGTGTCGGGGAGCCGGTAGCGGTAATAACCGGTAGTGGGTCTAGCTCTGCTACGAGAGTCTACGACCTCTCAATAATAGAAGATATATATAAATACAGCCTGTAGCCTGTGTGTCTCTCTCCACCCAATATAACCACGCATATCATGACCACAACGTCTCATGTCCATGTCAAGCGCGATCATAGCTAAATGCAACCAGTCATAAAGTATCTAATAGTATAATGTCCATGTCCTGTATCCTATACAGAATCACCACGAATATCTCGGGAAAATCCTGTCTCATGAATAGTGTCAAGTGTCCTGGGTCATATGGTACTTGATAAGACGAGTACGAGAATATAAAATGTCACGGATATCCATCTCTAAATGACCGTACCCAACACTGCGTACAGTGTCGGCACCCGACTGATAATCGGACGCTAAGTACGTCACACGGTCCTAGGTTGAGTATGCACAGCAATATATATAAAACAAGGAAAATAGATAACTAAACTGCAGAGTTTGGCAAGGTACACTTGCCTGATGTTTGAATGTCAACTGTCGTCCTGGTATCTGTGGGTCCAGTAGGTACTACTCCAAAAGCTGTAATAAACATCACCAACAGTCTCAGAAGATGTCAAATAGCTGGAAATGCCTGTCCTTACGTCCAATTTGGACACAGGGGCAAAAAGGTCATTTTCGGGCCAAAGCGGGTTCCACATGTGGGCCACTTTACACTGAAAAGCGTGTCAGGGTCAAGGGTCTCCAAATTCCACAAACTCAGTGTCTACAAGTCAGGAACGACGATACGAACCCAACGGAACTTCCAGAATTGGATTCCGATGAGCCGATCATAAAATCACCCGTCAAGTGGAGCCTGTGGGGCCCACGATACGTGATTTTGTCAACGTCCTCAGAATCGAACCAAACTTGGCTCACAGGACCAGCGTATTACTACGGATCCGATGGCACAAGTTTCGTCTCGATCCGACATGTGTACACGAAGTTACAGCGTGTTCCAGAATCGACGGATACGGGGTGTCGTCGGCGGATACGCGTTGATTCCGGGGTGCACGCACCTCCGAATCGACTTCTGCGAAATCCTACACGACCGTATCAACGTCCCGCACAGTTTGGTAAAGACCACGTGCGTCCAAGTCGTCCCGATTGGCGGGGCGGACTCAGTTCCGAGGTGAAACAGGGCATTGCTTCTTCCTATTTTGGATCGCGGTGTACGATCACTACAGGACGCGATGCACCGAGCGATTTGCACGGGCACCGAGAGGGTTATACAGTCTATGCATAGCAACTGACGGAATTGAAATCGGAGTTGCGAGGAGGGAGAAATCAGTACCTGAACAGGGCTCCGCGAATGCTGAATTCCAAGTGTCCACGCGTCAATTCCGTGTCCTGGTTCAGAGTTTCTGCTTCCTCGTGTCCGCGGTGAGTCAGAGCTTGGGCTCTGTCCTCGGATGGCTTCGCCGGGGGTCAGCCTCGTGGTCGGCTAGGGCTCAGGCGACCGGGTCTCGTGCGGCGGCCGGCGTGGGTCGAAGGGTCGAAGGGTCGATGGTCCGTCGTCGGTTTCTGAGGCGGACTCGGGCTGGGCGGGTCGAAGGTTGATGGGGATGTCGACGCCGGAGAGCGGCGGCGTTGCCGAAGGGTCGAGGGGGAAGCGTCGACCGAGGGGTGGTCGGCTGGGCGGTCGAAGGGTTCTGAGGAGTGCACGGCGGAGGGAGACGCGGGGAGTCAGGGTCTTGGTTGGGGGAGTCGACGCCAGAGAGCGGCGGCGGTTGCTCTGAGATGGGGGCCGACGAGGTTGCTCGAGATGGAAGGGAAAACTGGTGGCGGTCGGCGTGGCACGGAAGCCGAGGCGGTGGTTTTATACTCGACTACAGGGTTTCAGGCGAATTAGGGTTTTCCTATCGGGTTTTGGGTCAGGGTTCGGCTTGGTTCCGACCCGACCCGACCCACCAAGTGGTTTGGGTTTGGCAGGGGTCCGGTTTGGTCTGATCAGGATTGGTTTTGGTTCAGGTTGGGTTCAGGGTTGGTTTAATCATTCCAATTAGCTTTTAGTCCTCGATTCGTTACTCCGGAGTCCAATAAATTCACCGAAAAATGCCATGCGTCCGGTTTTCCATTTTACCCAATAAATTTCTATTTCCAGAATATTTTAACTCTAATTAGTCATACTTTAAAATTATTTAACCCACAAACCTCAGTGATAAATTCTAGAAAAATACCGAAAATACGGAAAATTATATAAATCTTATTTCTAAAATTTAGGGTGTTTACAATCTTCCCTCCTTAAAAGGATTGCGTCCTCGCAATCAAAGAATAAGCTTACTAAAGAAAGAGTTTATGGGAATACAAGGTGGCCTAGTTTTCAACTGCCTCCTCGAACAAGTGGGGGTAACGCTGGCGCATATTATCTTCTCGTTCCCAAGTCGATTCGCCTGGTGAATGATGTTTCCATGCTACTCGGACCAGTCTGATCGTCTGTCCCCGTAATGTCTTCTCACTGACGTCGAGGATGCCAACTGGTTGCTCCTCATATCTCAAACTTGGGCCTACTGCGATCTCTGAATGATCGACTACGTGACTTGGGTCGGTCACGTATCTTCGCAGCTGCGAGACGTGGAATACGTCATGCACTCCCTCTAAGGATGGAGGTAATGCAAGACGATAAGCCACCTCCCCAACGCGCTCTAGAATGTCAAATGGCCCAATATACCTTGGGCTCAGCTTGCCTCTGCTCCCGAATCTGATAGTACCACGAGTGGGTGAAATCCTTAAGAATACGTGATCTCCTTCCTTGAACTCTAGGGGACGTCGGTGTGTATCAGCCCAATGCTTCTGTCTGTCCTGAGCTGCTCGTAGATGATTCTGTATCTGCTTTACCTTCTCCACTGTCTGCGTTACCAATTCTGGACCCAATATTTGACGTTCACCAACGTCACTCCAACACACAGGTGATCTGCACTTTCTTCCGTATAAAGCTTCGAATGGTGCCATCTGGATGCTGGCCTGATAACTGTTATTGTAGGAGAACTCTACTAAGTACAAATAATCTTCCCAAGATCCTCCAAAGTCTAGCATACATGATCTCAACATGTCCTCTAAGATCTGAATGGTGCGTTCCGATTGTCCATCTGTCTGCGGGTGGTATGCCATGCTGAACTTGAGTCTGGTGCCTAGACTCTCTTGCATGCTTCTCCAGAAATGAGATATAAATCTCGAATCTCGATCCGATACAATACTAACAGGTACTCCATGTAATTTGACGATTTGTCGCATATACATGTCAGCTAGTACCTCTGTGGACTGTCCAACTCTAAATGGCAAGAAGTGTGCCGATTTAGAGAGTCGATCCACGATAACCCAAACTGCATCTCTTCCGCTGGGGATCTTCGGAAATCCTGTGACAAAGTCCATCGTGATATGCTCCTACTTCCATTCCGGTATCGGAAGCGGCTGTAACATACCTGCAGTTCTCTGATGCTCCGCCTTCACTTGTTGACATACTAAGCATTTGGCCACAAATCTCGCGATCTCTCTCTTCATTCCATGCCACCAGTAATACTGTCTCAAGTCTCGATACATCTTGGTTCCTCCTGGGTGAACAGAGTACATAGAGCTATGCGCTTCAGTCATTAACTCCTGTCTCAATTCTCCATTTGGGACATACAGGCGATTTCCAAACCTCAATGTCCCGTCTTCGTGGATGCGAAGTCCTGTCTGCATACCTGCTTCTGTCCTTTCTTTGAGTCTTCGGAATCTAGCATCGGTGGGCAATGCTTCTTTAATCTTCTCCACTAGGGATGACTGAATCTCAAGATTAGCCATCAATCCATTCTGTCCCGGTATGATAACCTCTATCTGTAGCTCCTGTAAATCTCTCAATAACTCGGGCTGCATCGTCAAGAAATACGCCGTAGGCTTCCTGCTGAGTGCATCTGCAACAACATTCGCCTTTCCCGGATGATACTGCAGATCGATGTCAAAATCCACCATTAGTTCTAGCCAGCGTCTCTGCCTCATGTTAAGCTCCTTCTGAGTATACACATACTTCAGACTCTTGTGATCAGTAAAGATTTCTACCCTCTCTCCATAAAGATAGTGCCTCCATATCTTCAGTGCAAATATAACAGCTGCTAGCTCCAGATCATGTGTGGGGTAGTTCTTCTCGTGGTCCTTCAACTGTCTCGACGCATAAGCAATGACCTTGCCATGTTGCATCAAAACACATCCTAGTCCACTGCCTGATGCATCACTGTAAACAACAAAACCTCCTGACCCTGAAGGAAGAGTCAAGACAGGTGCTGTTGTTAATCTTCTCTTCAGTTCTTCAAAAGCCTTCTGGCAGTCTTCTGTCCATACAAACTCCTGATCCTTTCGTGTTAGCTTTGTCATTGGTTCTGCAATCCTTGAGAAATTTTCTACGAACCTTCGGTAATATCCCGCAAGTCCGAGAAAACTTCTCACCTCTGCGACTGATGTGGGTGTAGGCCATGTCTCAATTGCTGCAACCTTCTCTGGATCCACTGAAAGTCCTTCTCCTGATATGATGTGTCCCAAGAAAGGCACTCTGTCCATACAGAACTCACACTTACTGAGTTTGGCATATAACTTCTCTTGCCTCAAGGTCTCTAACACGATTCTAAGATGCTCTTCGTGCTCTTCAGGGCTCTTGGAATATATGAGAATGTCATCAATGAACACCACTATGAATTTATCCAAGAATTGATGGAAGACCCTGTTCATTAAGCTCATAAACACTGCTGGCGCGTTGGTTAAACCAAACGGTATCCCCAAGAACTCATAATGCCCATACTTCGTCCTGAAAGCTGTCTTCGGGATGTCTTTCTTTCTCACCTTGATCTGATGATAGCCGGATCTAAGGTCAATCTTCGAGAATACCCTTGCACCACTCAATTGATCGAATAGATCATCAATGCGTGGTAAGGGATACCTGTTCTTGATGGTGACAGCATTCAGTGCCCTGTAATCAATGCACAACCGTACTGTTCCATCCTTCTTCGGCACAAATAAGATGGGTGCTCCCCAAGGTGAAACACTGGGGCGAATGAAACCCTTGTCCAACAGATCATCTGTCTGTTCCTTCAATTCCACTAACTCCTTAGGTGCTAGCCGATAAACTGATGAAGTGATTGGCTCTGCTCCTGGAGTTAAGTCTATTGTGAATTCTATTTCCCGATCAGGCGGTAAACCTGGAAGGTCATCAGGAAATACATCCACAAACTCTGATGTGACTCTTGGGTAACCTGTCTCCTCTTCTACAGATAATACCCTAAGAGTAGGCTGAACTCCTTGCTCTACTGCTCCTCGGAGAAACTCGAATTCTGGGTGGCCAGGCGGTCTAAATATCACCCGCCCAAGCCGACAATCAAGAGTCGCATGGTACTGACTCAACCAGTCCATACCAAGTACAACGTCATAATCCGGCATAGAAAATATCAGAAATTGAGCTCGCATTTCTCGGCCACAAACTACTACAGAACATGATCTACAGACATCACTAACTGGAATAATACCGCCTCCCGTAAGAATTCTCTTCATCTTCGGAAGGGGTGCGGTAGCTACTCTATGGGTGGCTACAAAGCTAGCTGCTATAAATGAATGCGATGCTCCAGAATCAAATAAAACTACAGCAGGTAATGAAGCTACTAAAATAGTACCTGCGATGACCTCGCCTGCTGTAGCCTCCTCCTCAACAGCTAATGGGAATGCCTGTCCCCGTCCCTGAGCTGGACCTCTCTGCTGCTGCTGCTGCTGCTGATGAAATAGGGCTGCCTGTGGTGCCAGGGGTGGTCTCTGCTGGTTCCCTCCGGGGGCTGGTGGTCTGACCCCACCAACTCCTGTCTGTTGGGCTCCTGCTGCTGGATAAGCTGGTCGTGGTGCAGGTAATGCTAGTCTTGGTGCTCCGTCTCGGCGTTCGGAACAGTCCCTGGAAAAGTGCTGGCTGGATCCGCAGCTCAAACATAGTCCCAACTTACGCCTGCATTCCTTCTCAATGTGTCCTACCTTGCCGCAGTGGTGACAAGTAGGAAGAGGTCTGTCTCTATGTGCTGCTCTATCTGGCATACCCCTCTGGGTTCGCTTTGCTGAATCCCCATGTGCTGGCCTGGATAGTGCTGATGAAATAGGCCTCTTCAGGTTCGATTCCCTTCTAGTGACGCGCTCCAAGCGTCGGGCTGCTGCAAGGACATCGGTATAAGAGGTAGGTGCTACCGATCCAATCACTCTCTGAAGCTCGAACTTCAAGCCGTCAAAGAACTTCTCTGTTTTTTCTTCCTCCGTCGAAATCAATGTCGGGGAAAAGCGGCTCAGGCGAATAAATTCCGCATTATATTCCTCCACTGACATGCTGCCTTGGATAAGGCGGTTGAACCTGTCTCTGAGCTCTGACCGTGCGACTGCCGGGATGTACATCTCTTGGAAGAGTCTGGAGAACTCTTCCCATGTGGCTCTGTCCTGTCCAAGTCTCCTTTCTTCTGCTAACCACCAGTGATGCGCATTATCAGTTAACTGCATTCTAACTGCAGTCATCCACTTCTCTCTCGGAAGTTCAGCGGCTTCCAGCTGATGCTGAATGTTGGTGAGCCACTCATGAACTTCCGTTGGCCCTTCCTTACCAGAAAATGTGCGAGGCTTGAGATGACGGAAGTCGGTGATAGATCCCGTCGACGTTCTCCTCGCTGCTGGATTAGCCTGCTCCAATGCGGATACCAGGCTGGTCCTCAGATACTCGGCCTCCTGCCGATGGGCCTCCTGCTGAATCTGTTGCTGTGCTTGCATCATCGCATACATCATCTGGAACATTTGTTGCCCGTCCATGGCTTGTCCTGGCGGAAATACTGGCACCTGGGGAGTGAACTGAGGTGGTGGTGGAATGTCATCTCTCCGGAACCTTGGATTAGGCTGACCGGTTTGATCACTCTGCGATGCTTGTCCTCCATCCCCTGGTGTCACTCCGTCTCCATAAGTAACCACAGCGTCGTGTGGCGTATCCAAAGGAATATCCTCTCTGTTCCCGGAATCCATTGCTCTGCAATCAAAATATAAACTGTAAGAACGCTCAGAGGAATCAATACAGGATGCAGTTCAAGTAACAAATTTCGAGTTTGATATAGAGTTCAACAATGGTTAAATAATGGATGAGAACCTAGAACTTATCCTATCCTTAGGGCAGGCTGGTTCGGTCCCTAAGTTGAAACCGAATAATTTAGTCGTAGACCTGCATAGGCCACCACAAAAACCATGTCACGCCCCAGTCCCAAAATACCGAGGGACCAGACGCGTGTCAACGGCCAGCAGTACGCACCGATGGACCAACTCAATATAATGGATCCATCAGGGCATACTTAAGCTGTAAAACAAGTCTACGACAATCATGGTACAACTAATCTCATCCACACAAGACATAAACATGATCCACAGAATAAATAAGGAATGTAAATCATCATCCAGTCTCACATAGTACTTCGGGGAACAACCCGATAAATATCTAGTACAATGGTTCATCTGACCAGAATATCAAAGACTGAAATAAATAATAAAAGCTGAGCATAAACAAGGATGCTCAAGAGAAGTCTTCAGCTAAGACCTTGTCCTCGGATGGTGGGACAACTCCTGGATCAGCTCCTGCTCCGGTCCCGTAAACCTCGGGATAAACCTCGTCTGCAAAATCTGGGGACAAAAATCCGGATCCAGGTCCTCAGGGGACATAGCAAGGTACAAGAAAGCTCATGCCAATAAATACAGATAAGCAGTGCAGCAATATATAACTAAATGAAACATAGGGGTAAATATGTAACCATCTAAGTGTAAATGCAAGTGAGAGCATCACTAGTCTCAGGCTGAGCCACTACAAGCTCTGTGTCGGGGAGCCGGTAGCGGTAATAACCGGTAGTGGGTCTAGCTCTGCTACGAGAGTCTACGACCTCTCAATAATAGAAGATATATATAAATACAGCCTGTAGCCTGTGTGTCTCTCCCCACCCAATGTAACCACGCATATCATGACCACAACGTCTCATGTCCATGTCAAGCGCGATCATAGCTAAATGCAACCAGTCATAAAGTATCTAATAGTATAATGTCCATGTCCTGTATCCTATACAGAATCACCACGAATATCTCGGGAAAATCCTGTCTCATGAATAGTGTCAAGTGTCCGGGGTCATATGGTACTTGATAAGACGAGTACGAGAATATAAAATGTCACGGATATCCATCTCTAAATGACCGTACCCAACACTGCGTACAGTGTCGACACCCGACTGATAATCGGACGCTAAGTACGTCACACGGTCCTAGGTTAAGCATGCACAGCAATATATATAAAGCAAGGAAAATAGATAACTAAACTGCAGAGTTTGGCAAGGTACACTTGCCTGATGTTTGAATGTCAACTGTCGTCCTGGTATCTGTGGGTCCGGTAGGTACTACTCCAAAAGCTGTAATAAACATCACCAACAGTCTCAGAAGATGTCAAATAGCTGGAAATGCCTGTCCTTACGTCCAATTTGGACACAGGGGCAAAAAGGTCATTTTCGGGCCAAAGCAGGTTCCACATGTGGGCCACTTTACACCGAAAAGCGTGTCAGGGTCAAGGGTCTCCAAATTCCGCAAACTCAGTGTCTACAAGTCAGGAACGACGATACGAACCCAACGGAACTTCCAGAATTGGATTCCGATGAGCCGATCATAAAATTACCCGTCAAGTGGAGCCTGTGGGGCCCACGATACGTGATTTTGTCAACGTCCTCAGAATCGAACCAAACTTGGCTCACAGGACCAGCGTATTACTACGGATCCGATGGCGCAAGTTTCGTCTCGATCCGATGTGTGTACACGAAGTTACAGCGTGTTCCAGAATCGACGGATACGGGGTGTCGTCGGCGGATACGTGTTGATTCCGGGGTGCACGCACCTCCGAATCGACTTCTGCGAAATCCTACACGACCGTATCAACATTGCGCACAGTTTGGTAAAGACCACGTGCGTCCAAGTCGTCCCGATTGGCGGGGCGGACTCAGTTCCGAGGTGAAACAGGGCGTTGCTTCTTCCTGTTTTGGATCGCGGTGTACGATCACTACAGGACGCGATGCACCGAGCGATTTGCACGGGCACCGAGAGGGTTATACAGTCTACGCATAGCAACTGACGGAATTGAAATCGGAGTTGCGAGGAGGGAGAAATCAGTACCTGAACAGGGCTCCGCGAATGCTGAATTCCAAGTGTCCACGCGTCAATTCCGTGTCCTGGTTCAGAGTTTCTGCTTCCTCGTGTCCGCGGTGAGTCAGAGCTTGGGCTCTGTCCTCGGATGGCTTCGCCGGGGGTCAGCCTCATGGTCGGCTAGGGCTCAGGCGACCGGGTCTCGTGCGGCGGCCGGCGTGGGTCGAAGGGTCGAAGGGTCGATGGTCCGTCGTCGGTTTCTGAGGCAGACTCGGGCTGGGCGGGTCGAAGGTTGATGGGGATGTCGACGCCGGAGAGCGGCGGCGTTGCCGAAGGGTCGAGGGGGAAGCGTCGACCGAGGGGTGGTCGGCTGGGCGGTCGAAGGGTTCTGAGGAGTGCACGGCGGAGGGAGACGCGGGGAGTCCGGGTCTTGGTTGGGGGAGTCGACGTCGGAGAGCGGCGGCGGTTGCTCTGAGATGGGGGCCGACGAGGTTGCTCGAGATGGGAGGGAAAACTGGTGGCGGTCGGCGTGGCACGGAAGCCGAGGCGGTGGTTTTATACTCGGCTACAGGGTTTCAGGCGAATTAGGGTTTTCCTATCGGGTTTCGGGTCAGGGTTCGGCTTGGTTCCGACCCGACCCGACCCACCAAGTGGTTTGGGTTTGGCAGGGGTCCGGTTTGGTCTGATCAGGATTGGTTTTGGTTCAGGTTGGGTTCAGGGTTGGTTTAATCATTCCAATTAGCTTTTAGTCCTCGATTCGTTGCTCCGGAGTCCAATAAATTCACCGAAAAATGCCATGCGTCCGGTTTTCCATTTTACCCAATAAATTTCTATTTCCAGAATATTTTAACTCCAATTAGTCACACTTTAAAATTATTTAACCCACAAACCTCAGTGATAAATTCCAGAAAAATACCGAAAATACGGAAAATTATATAAATCTTATTTCTGAAATTTAGGGTGTTTACAAGAAATGTTGCATGCTTAGAAATACCGACACAGCTATCAATCGAACCTTTGCTATGCTAGAAAGATAAGTAAATGAATCGCTTGAATATGTCCCTTTGAATATGCTAAGAAAGAGATAGTTATTGCTTGTTAAATATGAAATCAATCGTGCTTGCCTTATGTGTTCTGCTTGTCTGTTTTGTTATATCGAACTGCTAAAGTCTTTGATTCGTATATGCATAGACTAATAGTGCGCCCTGATGTTCCGTTCCTTCGGGTTCCAGGGGGTGTGCTATTAGATATGTGAAAGGATGTGTTTGCTTGATAGAAGGAAAGTGAATAGTTTAATAGTCCGCCCTGATGTTCCGTTCCTTCGGGTTCTAGGGGGTGTGGCTATTAGATTGTTAAATGCTTGTGAATATGAATGTGAATGTGAATGTTGCTTGTGATTGCATTGGTCTCGGACAACTTGTGCACAAGGTAATAGTCTCTCGATCGATTCCTGGGGCACTGGGAATCGGTCGGTCCGGAAGAGATTGTGAGAGCACCCTGATGTTCCGTTCCGAAAGGATATAGGGGGTGTTGTTGTCCAATAATGGGGATACTCATGGACCGTCATATAGATAGGGCGCATGCTAGGTTTACCTTCTTGCATACCTATCGATTGATGACACCAAATGATTGATTTATAAGTTTGTTCATAATGTGCATATTGTGATTAACTTGTGTGTCTGCTGCAGGGATAACCGTTCAGCTATGGGGTAAGAAATATGAGTTATTACATAAGCCTGCTCGTTTATTTTGTCTGCATCGTAAAGATTATCTGATAGTATTGCATACATTTGCATCGGTCGGACAATGACTATTAATGCAGAGCTGAACCTTGGTTACGGCTGCTATAACGGTAGTAATGTGCAACCATGAGTCACAGCTGCTAATAGGATCAGAATGTGAGTCATTGGTTAGCTGGATTACCGCTACTAATCCTGAGTTTCTCGGGGACCGACCTCTGATTGATAGTCAACTTGTGTGCTTGATTGAATGATAGTTCCTATATGCTAATTTGCCCCAAGAGAGTTAGATTTATGCACAATACATGTTGTGCACTACACGATAGAGCACTGACCCAAATTCGTATGCTTATAAGTTGAATATGCAAACTGTTTCAAAGTTATGTTTTCAAAAGATGTAATCTGACTAGTTCTGAGCTGCATGAAATAAACTTAGGTAAAACTAGCAAGATTACTAGTAATGCAATGTTTTGCCACAAGTTTACTTAGTGTGGGTTTCAGGGGGTGTAGCTTCTGTTCAGTTGTTTTATCTCACTAGTACTTGTATAAAGTGTTGACCCACCAACAGTTTGCTTATTCTCAGGTGCTCGTTCGTCCGAGGAAGCGATAGCTGTGCCTCATCCCAAGGAACCAAAAATCTGGAGTCGATGCCTGGAGCCGCATCGAGTTGTGCCTGCTTTGAGTTGCTTTTGTATAGAGGGACATAATGTATGGAACGATATTATTATAATCGAGAGAAGAGTGCTTGAGCGATCTGTAACCTCGGCCTTGTGCCGTTTGTAACATTTGTGAATATCAATAAAAGAGCTTGTTTTTCATATGCCATTATGTTCTTCACTTTTTTGCAATGTTATGTGCCGCTGCTTCAGTATTGAATAGCTTACTTGCCCTTGTTCAAGCTTTGGCCTTGTGCAAGCGCACTTTAGGCTTGTACGACATCACGTCCGTGCGAGGATGATCAATTCCGTAGAGACGAAAGCGAGGACGAACGGCCCTGCGGGACCGGGGCGTGACAGTCAACGTCCACCAGCACCCGGAGGATTTCAGAGGGGACCACCCTGAGCCCCACAGGAGGCGCAGTTTGATCGAGCCCGACAGCAGACCGGAGGACAGAGGCACGGACAGGCCTTTACCCTAGCAGCTACTGAGGAGGAAACAGAAGGGGAGGCTATCACATGTACCATTTTAGTTGCATCATTACCTGCGACTGTATTATTTGATTCTGGTGCTACGCTATTTTTCATATCTAGTAGATTCGTAGCTATTCATAGAGTAGCTACTTCCCTCTTACCTAAGAGTTGGAAGATTCTTACCGGAGGAGGCATCGTGCCGGTTACCAGCACTATTAGAATGTGCTCGGTAGTCGTGTGTGAAAGAGAGATGAGAGCGCGATTCTTGGTATTAGCCATGCCATACTTTAACGTCGTGTTAGGCATAGACTGGTTAAGCCAGTATAATGTCGTACTGGACTGCCGGAAGGGTAGCGTCACTTTTAGACTGCCAGATCAATCGGAGTTCGTGTACATGTGAGGGACCGTCGAGCAAGGAGTCGGACAGACAGCTGGAACTTACATGGCTATGGAGATGGTATCCCTGTCGATAGTGGCAGAATTAGAGGATATTTTCCCGGAGGAGTTGTCAGGCTTACCGCCAGATAGAGACGTGGAGTTCACTATTGAGCTAATACCCGGAGCATCACCGGTATCTTCTAATGTATACCGATTGGCGAAGAAAGAACTAGATGAGATAAAGTTACAATTAGAGGAGTTGCAGATCAAGGGATTTATCCGTCCTAGTGCATCACCCTGGGGAGCACCAGTGTTGTTCGTACCTAAGAAGGATGGGACAGTACGTATGTGCATTGATTACAGAGCCCTTAATGCTTTGACTATCAAGAATAAGTACCCCCTGCTGCGAATTGATGATTTGTTCGACCAGCTGACAGGAGCAGTGATGTTCACAAAGATCGACTTGGGATCGGGTTATCATCAAGTAAAGGTACGAAGAGAAGACATTCAAAAGATAGCATTCAGGACTCGTTATGGTCACTACGAGTTCTTAGTGATGCCTTTTGGACTGACGAATGTGCCTGCTGTATTTATGAACTTGATGAACAGGGTATTCCACCAATACTTAGACCAGTTCGTGGTAGTTTTCATTGACGACATCTTGGTGTATTAGAAGAGCCACGAGGAGCACAAAGAGCACTTGAGACTCGTGTTAGAGACCCTGAGGCGAGAGAGACTTTATGCCAAGCTAAGCAAATGTGAGTTCCTCCTAGATCGTGTCACTTTCCTTGGATACGTTATCCCGGGAGATGGTATTTCAGTAGATCCGACGAAGATTTCATCAGTAGAAACATGGCCAACCCCTACCAATGTCTCAGAGGTGAGGAGTTTCCTAGGACTTGTCGGATATTACCGGAGGTTCGTGGAGAACTTCGCGAAGATCGCAGAGCCGATGACCCGCTTAACCCGTAAGGAGCAGGAGTTCACCTGGACAGAGGAGTGTCAGAAGGCATTCGATGAGCTGAAGAAGCGTTTGACTACGGCACCTATCTTGACCATACCTTCTGGACCCGGAGGATTCGTGATCTATAGCGATGCATCCGGGAAAGGATTAGGATGTGTCTTGATGCAGCATAGAAAGGTTGTGGCCTATGCCTCTAGGCAGTTAGGGACCCATGAGAAGAACTATCACACTCACGGCTTGGAGCTTGCCGTAGTGATCTTTACTTTGAAGCTTTGGAGGCACTACTTATACGGAGAACGAGTGAAGATATTCACTGATCATAAAAGCCTAAAGTACGTCTATACTCAGAAGGACCTGAACCAGAGACAAAGACGTTGGCTCGAGGTAATGACAGACTTTGAGATTGAGCTACAGTACCATCCGGAAAAGGCCAACGTAGTAGCTGACGCTTTGAGTAGAAGACCCATGGCATTCTTCTTGACTACTCAACAATATCTGTTGAGAGATCTAGTGCAGATGGGTATAGAGGTCGTTATGCCCGGAGTAGACGGACAGTGGTCGAGTTTTCAGTTGCAATCAACATTAGTGGAGAGGATCAAGGCTGTTTTGCCGCCAGATGCCAGATTCCAGAGGCTTCGACAGAGGACAGAGACCGAAATACAGACATATTGCGCATACATAAAGACGGGACTTTGAGATGTGGAGATCGTCTCTATGTTCCAAATAGAGAACTTCGTCAGGAGCTGATGTCAGAGGCACACAGTTCAACGTACTCTATTCATCCAGGAGGCACGAAGATGTACAGAGACTTGAGACAGTACTACTGATCGCATGGAATGGCGAGAGAGATAGCCCGCTTTGTGGCAAGGTGCCTGGTGTGTCAGCAAGTCAAGGCTGAGCATCAGAGATCTGCAGGATTACTTCAACCGCTCTTGATACCGGAGTGGAAATGAGAGCACATCACTATGGACTTTGTTACAGGATTTTTGAGGAGTCCTAGTGGTCGTAATACAGTATGGGTAATCGTGGATAGACTCACCAAGTCCGCTCACTTTTTACCCTTCAGAGTTGGGCAATCTACAGAGGTCTTAGCAGATATGTATATGAGGGAGATTGTGCGACTGCATAGAGTGCCAGTTAGTATAGTGTCTGACAGGGATACGAGGTTTATATCTTACTTTTGGCGGAGTATGCAAGAGAGTCTCGGTACCCGCCTGAAGTTTAGCACATCGTATCACCCACAGACAGATGGCTAGTCCGAGCGTACCATTCAGACATTGGAAGACATGTTAAGAGCATGCATGCTCGATTTCGGAGGATCATGGGAGGACCATTTGTATTTGGTCGAGTTTTCTTACAACAACAGCTATCAAGCGAGCATTCAGATGGCTCCCTATGAAGCGTTGTATGGAAGGAAGTATCGTTCTCCAGTATGTTGGAGCGATATAGGCGAGAGACAGATTCTTGGGCCAGAGTTGGTTGTTCGTACAGTGGAGAAGGTGAAGAAGGTCCAAGGGCACCTGCTAGCAGCACAGGACAGACAGAAGCATTGGGCAAATACACATCAACGACCCCTAGAGTTCCAGGTTGGAGATCACGTGTTTCTATAGATCTCACCTACTCTAGGGACTATCAGATTTGGAGGCAGAAGAAAGCTGAGTCTGAGGTATATTGGACCATTCGATGTATTAGAACGCATCGGAGGGGTTGCTTACAGGTTAGCCTCACCAAAGACTTTGGAAGGAGTTCATGACGTCTTCCATGTATCTCAGCTAAGGAGGTACATGCCGGATCCGAGTCATGTGCTTGATCATTCAGAGATCACAGTCGACCCGAGTTTGTCATACCAAGAGGAGCCTGTAGAGATTCTGGACAGATGCGAGAAGGTATTGCGAGATCAGACTATCCCTCTAGTTCGTGTCGCATGGAGGCATCATGCACCAGGAGAGTCGACCTGGGAACGCGAGGAGGATATTCGACAGCGCTATCCCCATCTCTTCGAAGGACTAGGTATGTGATAGCATTTTATTTCAGTCAGTAGTTCTTACCATACGTATGTTTTAATTTCGAGAACGAAATGCTCTAAGGAGGATAGATTGTAAACCCCCTCGACCAAATTTAGGGTTATTTAATTTAGATTGAGAGACTAGGATTAATTTGGATACAATTAGAATTAATGTACAATAATTATGTGTCTTAATACACCTTACCGTTGCTTCGACGTTTGGAGCGCTACACTAGTAGTTACCCTCAAACTAATTAAATACACATTTCCTAGACATGCCAGACTACCCATCTGACCCTTGTGTAACTTTTAGATACTCAATATTGCGCTTTATTTTAGCTGCACAATATTCATCACAAACGTTCATGTATTATTCCTATAAACCCAAATTCTCATAATTGGCCATTCCTATTTGAATTTGAGGCACAACCACAACCCAATTCCCTATAACCCAAATTAGGGTATTAACCTATTCTGAGCCTGCTACGCCCATGACTCTTGTGTTCCACCCAAATTTAATCCCATGTGTTTTCAATTGACAAAAGAATGCCATGTGCATTGGTTTTAATTTAATTAAATTGGAGGCCAATCTCACCCCAAAGCAAGACCTAACCAAGCCCATGTACACCCTTTCATGTGGACCAACCCCCACCCCAGAGAGTCCAGACAGGCCCAAACTTAGAGGTCGGCCCATAATTCCCTTTCCTATATAAATACACATTCTTTCTACTATTGAAACCCTAGCAAACCATTCCTCCCCTGCAACCCTAGCCGAACACCTCCTTGCTGAGCATTCATCCCTACCCGACCGGACATCCACCCCTACCTTAGCCGCCACCAGACTCGCCGGACCACCCTCTCAGGCCGCCTATATCGCCGCCTGACCACTACTCCCATCCACCATCATCACCATCCCTTCACCTCCGTCAAACCCGACTAGCAAACCCGAGCACATCTTTTCCCCTTTCCCGACTTCTAAACCACCACCTCCGACACTGCCTGACGCCGCCAGCCACCGCCACCAGACTCGCCGGTCCACCACCCCAATACCACCTGCAGCCAACCACCTACACCGATCGCCTCCACCCTCACCATCATCAACGTGCCATCACCATCCCCGTCACCAGCATAAACTCCATCCAACCGACCCCGACTGCCCCAGCCGCCATCCCAGTACCGTCCCAGCTTAGCAACCGCCAGCCACCGCTGCTGCCAAGGCTGCTACGTCGCTGCTGTGATTGCTGCACCCGCTGCCTTGACTGCCGCACGACGACCGGAGCTCCGCCCCGCCGGAGGAAAGTCGTCGACGAGCAGACCCCCTCGTCAGCGAACTAGGTACTCGTTCTCTAGTTCCTCTTCTTCATTGTATCATCGTATTGTTGTAGCATCGTATCATCGTGTCATGTGTCGACACAAACTCGTCGACACAAACTAAATAATATTAAACCATATATATGCATGTATATATGCTTAATTAGATTAAATAGTAATTAATGAATTAGTAATGACCCTAATATTATGACTTGTATAAGGGACTTGTATTTCACCTAAAAACATAGATCAGTACACTGTAACATGAGGTATAATGACATGTAATTATACAACACATAAGTAGTTCATAAACCATAGCTTCGGTAAGTTATTGTCGTGAGGTACACGGTAACTGAGGACAGAACACGTGTACACCTTAGCTACGTGCACACGTGACTCTGTAGTCGATCAGCCGTGATCTTGCGTCAGTACCTAAGAGCAGTGTCGTAGTTTGTATATGTATTGCTTTAGTGTTTGATGCGAGATTGCTATATTATATTGTGTGTTTAGGGTCATTGGACCAGCCAGAAGATACTGCAGGAGCAGGCTATTGGCATTCACAGCTTGAGGCTCAGGCAAGATACCTTGCCATATTTATTGTTTAAATTAAATGATGCATATGTTGTATGATATCTTGTTGCTTTATTTCATATGACTGTGCGCGTCCGAGATTGACTCGGGTGCAGTCGACGGATGCGTCGATGAGCAGTGTACTTGACCTAGTCATTAGCAGACTCACCCCATTGGGAGGATACTCTGATATCTTCCGAGACCTGACACTCTTACACGTTTCACAGTGACAAATTCATATTGGGATACGGGTTTGCGTACTCGACTAGCTATCGGTACGTGTGACATGCATCACGGTTTAGTACATAATTCAGAATTTTATATTAGTAGAGACTTGGCATATAGATACGTGGTATACACGTCGTGTATTCGACTTGTATATCTACATTGGGCGGAGAGGACAACTAGTAGGCATATGGGATACACACATTAGATTCTGTAGTATCCGGAGGAGCCACGGATCCAATAACTTTCTTTATTGCAGATACCGCGCTCTTCGGAGTGATACAGACGTATATATATTGCAGATACCTTATTCTTCAGAATGATGGACATTATAGATACCACGCTCTTCGAAGTGTTGGACGTTATGCCTACGCCTACCCATACGTACCAAAGTTGTTCTCACATTGCATTCACTTAGATGGTTAGCACACCCTTTATTGTATTTATTTTATTCAGTATTTATATATAAGGCATGCTTCTATGTATCTTGTTATGTCCCTCTGAGGACCTGGTTCCTTTCCAGATTTGGATGAAGCATATTACCCCACAGTGTACGGACCCGGACAAGAGACGAGGTACGCAACAGCGGAGGAGCTAGAGGTACTACCGTCAGAGTTTCCGTGATCAGTTGGTAGGCCTTCTGCCTAGGATTGGAGCATCATTATCTAGTCAGCCGATGTCCTAGTCATTACTAATTTTATCTGTCATTCAGTACTTTTATTTCGTCATAGTGGTGGGTTTGTTCCCACCAGACATTCTTGGTTGTACTATGATATTTGAGACTGGCGTTTATTTTCCAATATTTATTCTAGTACTTTTTGGATTATATTTGTGGATGAGATTAGATTACATGTTGTTGATTGATATTGGACGTGTTAGTTTCTAGGACAGCGTAGCACTCTTCGTTTGGATCCATTAAATAGGGATATCCTCGGAGACGTGGCAGCTGGCTATTGCCACATGGCCTAGTCTCGTGTACTTTTGGGACTGGGGCGTGACATTATCCTTCATGTACTACTTTTTCTATCACTGTTTTATAGTACTTATCATGTATTGAAACTACTATTAGAATTGTACTCGTTCAATCTTGACTGGATAATATTTCAGGTAGCACTTAGAAGGACCTGTGGTCCATATATTATGGATTTTTGGAAAATAGCTTCGAGCCTGATTTTACCTCCTGGAGGATCGAGGAAGGCCGCAAGCGGGAGACCTAGTTATAATAATAGTTAAAGTTTGCAAACTTACTATAGTTGTATGATTCATGAATACAAGATTTTATATTGTAACCTTTATATATATATATATATATATATATATATATATATATATATATATATATATATATATATATATATATATATATATATGTTTTTACCTACCTTAGTTTTATGATTGAGTATAATATATGTTTCCTTTATATTATAAGATGTTGGTTATACAGTACTAGTTCCAGACATCGTTCTACCGCCAACACTGCGGCGTAGGCTGGGTGTGTCCACGCACTCGTACCCGAACACCCGAGTACGGGTCGTGACACGTTTATATATTAGCCCATGCAGGTCAGACTTTGCAAGAAGTACGATATCATAGTAGTACTTAGGACTAGAGTACTATTACGAGCCTGCAATAGGATATAGGATATTAGGAATAGAAAATACCCAATCACAACTAGGAATTTTAACTCTGAATTAAATTTACTAATCTTAATCACCCTGAATGACTTGATATCTTCTCCAATTTATGTCCTTCTCAAATAATATCTTATCTCGTGCCTTAATGATGTCTCCTTATTATTTTATCATATTCCAGAATAACGCCTATAACATATTCCAGAAGGACACGCGAGACTAGAGCACCCGGTTGTTCAGGAGCAGCTGCAGAAGCCGCTCCAGTTGTCTCTGAATATCTTCCTTCTCCTCTTTCACTTCCACCCCAAGGAGGTATACTATCAAACACTGGAGGCATGCCCACTGAAGAAATATATTTATATGAGCTCTTTAAGTGTATGCTGGAGGCGCAGAAGGTTCAGACTGAGGCCCAGAGGGAACAAACATAAATGATGCGAGAAAGCATTGAGAGTTTTCATCATATGACTTTGGCATCTATGGAGAAGTTTGCATCTCAGCAATAACAGTTTGTTCAACAGAAAATGGACAATATCTTGGACTTCAAGAAGATGGCTCATCGGAAGTTCAAGGGAACTGAAGGGATCCTATATGCGGATGAATGGCTCGAGGATATCGAGCGAATTGTGCGAGTTGCTCGGATACCGAAAGACCTGAAGATAGTGGCTATAGGCTTGCAGCTTCACGATATCGCGTGCACTTGGTTCAGAAATGAGCCCAGACTTGCTGATCCAGACCTAACTTGGGACCAGTTCAAACACCTTTTCAAACAGAAGTTCTTTCCCGCAGTAGCCCAGGGCGTTCTGGAGAAACAATTCCAGAACTTAGGGCAGGGTAGTCTCTTAGTAGATGAATATGCTACAGAGTTCGGCAGGCTGAGCCGATTCACATAATTTATGGTGAGAGATCCGGAGGACCGAGCTCGCAGATTCCGACAAGGCTTGGCCCAGGAAATTCAAGTCATTATCCCCTCTAGTATCACGACTTTTGCTGGGATTGTAGCAGAAGCCCAAAAGATCGAGGTGGACATGGGCTTTAAACCCAAGTGGGACCGGAATGCATTCGAAGGAGACAGTAGCATGGGACCAGCAAAATATTTCCATTTTCAGCCGAAGACTTTCCAGCATCAGCAGCAGTATTGTCCCCAATTAGATTTTCGGCACAGCCGCATCCTCAAAGACAAATCCAACAGACCCATTTTTGCTATTTTTGCAAGAAACTGGAACATTTTTGAAAAATATGTAGAAAAAGACTTAGAGTCTGTCTATACTGTGGTTCTGTGGGACATCAGATGAAGAACTGTCATATTCTAGGTTCAACAAATCAAAAGGGACCAGCTAAGCCACTTGTGGCACAACAGCAGAGGGGACCTCTACTCCCAACACAACAACAGCAATTTGTCTAGCACCAGCAGAGGGGAGCTCCTCATCAAGGCAGAGCTTTTATTACAACTGTCGAGGAAACTGAGCCCACTGGTGATGTTATAGCAGGTTCCATTTTTTTCGATTCTATTCCAGCCGTAGCATTATTTAATTCTAGAGCATCCCATAGTTTCATATCTGTGTCTTTTGTACTTAAGAATAATTTAAGAATGGAACCCTTGAGTAGAAATTGTAAGATCACGACTGGGGGAGGCATCATCCTAGTTAGTGATGTTTGAAAGGGGTATCACGTTACATTGGGAGATTGTATTTTGTCTGCTAGCTTACTCGTAATGCCACTTCCAAGTTTTGACATTGTCCTTGGAATGGATTGGTTGGGTATGCATTTCGCTAGCATTGACTGCCATAGAGGTCGTGTGCTGTTTCGACCTCCAGGAGAGCAGGAGTTCGAGTTTGCTTGAAAGACAAAGAAGCCAGATCGTAGAATTCTTTACAAAGCTATAATGGAGGAGAAAGAGCTATCATATCCTATTATTACTGAGTTCTTAGATGTGTTTCCCGAGGAGTTACTAGGATTGCCACTAGATAAAGATGTTGAATTCTCTATTGATCTAATGCCGGGAGCAGAACCAATATCGCAGCATGTCTACCGGATCAACAACAATGATCTTGCAGAGCTAAAGAAACAGATCGATGAATTAGAAGATAAAGGATTCATCAGATCAAGTTCGTCGCCTTAGGGAGCTCCGGTAATTTTTGTGCCAAAGAAGGATGAATCGGTGCAGATGTGCATCGAATATAGGGCCCTGAACAACCTCACAATCAAGAACAAATATCCGCTGCCGAGAATAGATGATCTCTTCGATCAGTTGAGTGGCACGAAGGTATTTTCATATATTGACTTGAGATCCGGATATCATCAGGTGGAGGTAAAAAAAAATATTTCGAAGACTGCATTCAGGACTCGATATGGCCAGTACGAGTTCTTGGTGATGCCGTTTTTGTTAACTAATGCCCTGACAGTCTTCATAAGCTTGATGAATAAGGTATTCCATCCGTACCTAGACAAGTTCTTGGTAGTGTTTATAGATGATATCCTTGTATACTCAAAGACGCTAGAAGAACACGAGAAGCATTTAAGGATAGTGCTTGAAACTCTCATGAAAGAAAAACCCCATTGGAAAACTCTCTAAATGTGAGTTTTTCTTAAACAAAGGGGAGTTTCTCAGACATGTAGTAACTGAAGATGGAATATCAGTTGATCCAAAGAAGATTATTGTCGTAGAATCTTGGGCCACTCCGAGCTCTGTTGCAGAAATTAGAAGCTTCTTAGGATTGACTGGATATTACAGAAAGATCGTGAAAGATTTCTCTCAAATTGTTGAGCCTTTGACTAAACTCACTCGAAAAGATGTAGAGTTTGTATGGACTGAGGAATGCTAGGCAGAATTTGATGTTGAAGAAGAGATTGATTACGGCTCCTATTCTGACATTGCCATCGAAATCAGGAGGATTCGCCATCTATAGTAATGCATTAGGAAAGGGTTTGGGATGTGTTTTGGAAAAAATAATAAGGTGGTGTCTTATGCATCCAGACAGCTATGGACACACGAAAAGAACAATTATACCCATGACTTGGAGCTGGCAGCTGTCATCTTTGCATTGAAGTTGTGTAAACATTATTTGTACGGAGAACGTGTGAAAATATTCACTGACCACAAAAGCTTGAAGTACATTTTCACACAAAAGGAGCTGAACATGAGACAACGTAGATAGCTAGAGCTCATAAAGGACTTTGATATTGTCTTGAAGTATCATCCTGGAAAGGCCAACGTAGTTGCAGATGCCTTGAGCAGGTATCCAGTAGCTATATGCCTGATGATGGACCGCCACTTGTTAGCAGACTTGGAGAAGTTGGGTATTGAAATAATAATTCCTGGAGTTGAAATACAGATGATGGGTATGCAGATTCAGTCAGAATTGATAAACAAGATCCGAAAAATACAATATCAAGATGAAAGTCTGAGAAGTATCCGAGCTCAGGTACATGTCGGATTACTAGATAATTTTACCATTACAGAAGATGGCTCCTTACGACAAGGAGTGAGGCTATGTGTTCCTAGAGGAGATATACGGGAAGAAGTCATGCAGGAAGCTCATCGCTCTCGGTATTCTATACATCCGGGAGCTAGCAAGATGTACAAAGATCTAAGAGATCACGTGTGGTGGTATGTATGAAGCGAGAGGTAGCATATTTTGTTTTCAGATGTCTAGTATGCCAGCAGGTCAAAGCCGAAAGGCAGAGACCATGCGGGTTACTTCAGCCACTACCAATTTCAAAATGGAAATGGGAACATATCATGATGAATTTTGTTTCCGGACTACCACGCACTCCGGAAGAAAAAGATGCAATTTGGGTCATCGTTGATCGGTTGACCAAATCAGCCCACTTCTTGCCATTTAAAGTGGGATTGTCCATAGAAAAGCTCTATGTATTGTACATGAAGCAGATTGTCAGGTTGCACGGGGTTCTGATGAGTATCGTCTCCGATCGGGATAGTCGATTTATATCCCATTTTTGGAGGGTTTGCAGTCTAGCTTGTGTACCAAACTAAAGTTTAGCACTGCTTACCACCCTCAGACGGATGGACAGTCAGAGAGGACTATTCAGACGCTAGAGGATATGCTTCGGACTTGTATTTTAGACTTTGGTGCATCGTGGGAGGATCTTCATCTGGTGGAGTTTGCATACAACAATAGTTACCAGGCAAGCATCGAGATATCTCCTTTCGAGGCTCTGTACAGCCGGAGATATCGTACCCCATTATCTTGGGACAACATAGGCGAGCGAGCATTGTTGGGACCAGAAATGGTAGTAGATGCTGCGGAGAAGGTAAAGCAGATTAGAGAAAGACTTCGTGTGGCTCAGGACAGACAGAAATACTGGTCCGATAGTCGCCGGAGACCGTTAGAGTTTGAGGTTGGCAAATTGGTGTTCTTGCAAATTTCTCTAACACGTGGCACGATTCGTTTCAGAAGAAGCGGGAAGCTTAGTCCAAGGTTTACCAGACCTTTCAGTATTACCGAAAGGGTCGGTGCCGTAGCCTACCGGCTAGCTTTGCCACCTACATTAGAGGGAGTACATAATATGTTTCATGTATCCCAGCTGAGATGATAAGTGGCTGACCCTAACCATGTATTAGATCACTCAGAGATTGAAGTGGGACCGAGCCTCAGCTACCAAGAGCAGCCCATGGAGATACTGGATCGCAGAGAAAAGGTGATGCGTAACCGGACGATTTTATTTGTTCGTGTCGCTTGGAGTCATCACTCCCCGGGTGAATCTACTTGGGAGAGAGAGGATGAGATGTGTGAGCGATACCCATACCTCTTTGAATTTTGAGGTATTTTTTTTTTTCTTTCTGTATGATCTACTTTAAATTTCGAGGACAAAATTTTTCTAGGGGGGTAGATTTGTAACGTTCATATTAATTAGATAATTAAAATTAGTGCTTAGTAGTTAAACCTTTTAATCAAGAATTTAATTAGGTTAATGAGAAGTCAAATATAATTTGGATTGTTCTTCATAAGAAGAGAAATTCAAATTGAATTAGTTAAGGGCACAATGGTCAATTCACCATAATAATATCTTGACAACTCACCCTCCCTCTCACATGACCCTCACATTCAACCCACACCCTTCCCTCTATATAAACACCTTCCCACCTCCTTCACTCACCATCCCTCATCCCACCTCAACCCTAACACACACATGGAGGATTTCTAGCTCTCCACTAAGATATGCCCTAACCCTTCTTATGTTCTAAAATTAGATATATGCATATAGGGGGTGTGTGTGTGTGTGTCAAAAAAAGGGGGAGAAAAAAGGGACTACAAAGTAGCAGCAGCATGCAACAGTAGTTGCAGCAGCAGAGCAGCAGCATGCAACAAAAGCAGAGCAGCAGTTGTAGCAAGTAACATCAGAGCAAGCATCAAGCTATATATATATATATATATATATATATATATATATATATATATATATATATATATATATATATATATATATATATATATATATATATATATATATATATAGTTATGTATATAGGGTATAGTTATGTATATAGGGTACATATAGAATATAGTATACATATGTGTATAGGTACATATATAGTATAATATATATTTGTATATATATATATATATATACTACATTATATATATATATATATATATATATATATATATATATATATATATATATATATATATATATATATATATGTATACTATATGTATTCATATATGTATCTATATATATCTATGCATCTATATATATGTATACTCTATATTATCTATATATGTATACTATATATCTATGTATCTATATATATATGTATACTCTATATTATCTATATATGTATACTATATGTATCTATATATCTTTTATATATATATATATATATATATATATATATATATATATATATATATATATATATATATATATATATATATATATATATATATATATATATATATATATATATATATGTACTCTATATTATCTATATATATATATACTATATATCTATGTATCTATATATATGTATACTCTATATTATCTATATATGTATACTCTATATATCTTATATATATGTGTCTCTATATATGTATATATATATATATATATATATATATATATATATATATATATATATATATATATATATATATATATATATATATATATATATATATTATTGTTATATTTAAGTTTTTATATAGATATTTGTCCCACCTATAAACCAGAAATAACATAAAATTGACCTAAAAATCTAGTGGGTTAAATCTACTTAATTATATTTCACCAATTAATGTGAATTATTCATGATATAGGTTATCTGGACCCCGTCATACACTCTGACTTGTTTCACCCGCTTTGGACCCCAAGCGAGTATAGTCTCTGATGGTTTTCTTACTGACAATTTGTCATGCCCCAGTCCCAAAATATACGGGACCAGGCCACATGGCAATGGCCAGCTAATACGACTCCGAAGGATTTTCCAATTTAATGGACCCGACGAAGCGTACTACGCTGTCCTAAAATACTATCAAGTCCAATTTGCTAACATGTAGCAGGTAAATATCTAATCTCATCCATAGAATATAAATAAGAAGTGCTGAAATAAATACTGAAAATAAGTACGGAGTCTGGATGTCATAATACAACACAAATAAGTCTGATGGGAACAAACCCACTGAATACAATGCTGAAATAAAAATACGGAAGGACATATAAGAATACTAGACCAGAACATCGACTAGCTAGATAAAGATGCTCCGGCCCTAGGCGGAAGGGCTACCAGTGATCAAGAAAATACCTAAGGTAACACCTCAAGCTCTTCCTCAGTCGCATACCTCGTCTCCTGTCCGGGCCCATACACGGTCGGATAGTACGTCTCGTCCAAATCTGGAAGGGGACCAGGTCCTCAGAGGGACGTAACAAGATACAAAAATACATGTCGAATATAAATACTGAATATGTAAGGGGGTGTACTAACCATCTAAGTGAATGCAATCTGAGGACAACCTTGGTACATATGGGTAGGTAAAGGCATAAATATATAACGTCCATATCGTTCTAAAGAACGTGGAATCTACATAGTATAACGTCAATACCGTTCCAAAGAACGTGGAATCTGCGTGATATAACGTCCGTATCGCTCCGTCGAATGCAAAATTTATATAGTATATATATATATGTCCGTATCGCTCCAAGGAATGCGAAACTTGAATAAAGAGGTCATCAGTCCCTGTAGCTCCGATGGACACTACGGGTACTAATGTGTGTGTCCCTTACGCCTACCAGTTGTCCTCCTCGTCCAATAAAAATATACAAGTCGAATACACGACGTGCACACTTCGTAACTATATGCCAGGTCTCAAATAACTAGACTAACCTGACTACGCACTAAATTATGATGCATGTCGCACGCACCGATAGCTAGTCGGGTATACCAACTCGTATCCCAACATGAGTTTGTTATCGTGATGAGTGTAAGAAGTGTCAGGGTCTTGGAAAATATCAGAACATCTCCACAACAGTAGGTGAGTCTGCTAAAGACTAAGTCGCTACTCTACTCATCGACGCAATCGTCGACTGCACCCGAGTCATTCTCGGACGCCCACAGTTATAAATAATATTTGCAACAACCACTCATGCAATATTTAACAACTTGAATTAAACAGTAAATAAGACAAGGTATACTTGCCTGAATCTTCAAGCTGTGAATGCCAAAGTCCTGCTCCCGAAGCCTCGACCGAACGATCCAACGAGCCTATATATAATATAATATAATATAATATAATATAATATAATATAATATAATATAATATAATAATCAGTCATTATAGTAGCATACGCACAAAAGTACATCTACACACCGTACTTAGAAGCTAGCACAAGTAGGGGTTCTATCCAGGTCAACTAGAAGGGTTGAGTGTACAAGAGTCTAAAAAGTGCACAAGTGTCAAGTTCCTCTAATTTCAATATTAACCTCAAATGTAATGTCACAACTTTGGTGCATTGATCTCGTGTTAGGGTAGGTTCCCCTATAAATATGTAAATGCTACATACTACACCCTTAAGTTTACTAGTCAAAACTCTCCAATATCTTCATGTATCAATCCTATTTGAAATGACAAAAGTCATGTGTCCCCTATATAAATCAAATCTGGACATTAATTAAAATGAGTGCAAATCACTCTATAAACCGTGGTGCAAAACATATTAGAGCCTAAGCATCATCCATACACATTTAGGTATATTTTCCTCCATTAATAATGTATTAAAACATGTTTTAATACATGTCAAATAGTCAACTACATGTTGAATTTTTCTCACTCACACAACATTAGACAAATCTAGTTCACTCTCATTCACAACACACATTCAAATTTTATGGCATATGAATCTATCATTTAACACTTAAATCTGAGAATAAAAGAGTGCTAACTATAAGTTAAAAATCATATTTTAATGGGTGTTTTGATAATGGTACAAAGGTGTGTGTTCAAATGTTCAATGATACACAAGGTGAAAGATGAGAAATAATGGGGAACAAGAATGCAGATCATGCATATATATATATATATATATATATATATATATATATATATATATATATATATATATATATATATATATATATATATATAGGAAGAAGAACAAGAGGATGGAGGAGAAGAAGGAGGAGGAGTTACCAACACTAGAGAAAGAGAGGGGAGGCTCGGTTGGGGGAGGGTCGGCCTGCCGCCGTCGGCCGGCGTTGCTGCCGTTGTCCGGCGGTCCGACGGGTGGGAGAAGGTGGTCGGGGCTGCTTTGGTGGTGGTGGTGGTGTCGGCTGCTATGGTGGGGAGTGGAGAGGATGGTGATGATGGTGGTGGTGGTGAAGTTTTTTGAGGGAGAGAGGGAATGTAGGTTGTGTAGTAAATGAAAGAGAGATAGAGAGAGAGAGAGAGTATTTAATGAGGGGAGAGAGAGGGAGCTTGGAGATTAGGGTCGGCTAGGTTCCCAAGGAGAGGGTGGTTTGTCATGAAGAAAGTGTGTAGTGGAGATGTGTGGGGGTTTAAATGAGAAGAGAGGATTTAAAGTAGGTTGAATAGTTTCATGCAAAAAGGGAGGGGATGGAGCATGTGACCGGCCAAAGAATCTCAAAAGTGGATTTCTCCATTGTTTGACTCAAATGGGAGGTGGACACCTAATCATTCTTTTATATATAGGTCCCTAGTAGTTTAGGAATTGCACAAAAAGGGAGAATTGAGATTGGATGAGGGTGGAAGCCATGTTTGGTGTGTTATAGTGGGGAAATTTTGGTGTGTGATATTTTGTAGGAGCCATAAGGGTGTGAGTGGGGGTTTGGGTTGGTGTTGGATCTAGTTTTGGGTTAGGTTGAGTCATTGCACCAATTTAGTTAAAATTAGTGTCAATTGTGTTCTTTAATTAATTGAAAGTGCATAGGATTTAAATTAGGTGGGACACGAGTGTCATGGACGTAGTAGATTCGGAATAGATTATTGTCATAAATTTGGTTGCGAGAAAAGGGTCGAGGTTGTGTCTCCAATTTCGATTAGAACGGGCAAAGATGCAAAGTTGGATTTATTTGAATTTAAAATTAGATATTTTGTAACGAATATTGTGCGACTAAAATGAAGCACAAAATAGGGTATTTATGAGTGACCCAAAGGTCAAATTAGAAGACTGACACGTCAAGGTCAAGTGTGTAAAATTTGTTTGAAAGCAAAAACTAGTATAGTGCTCTAGATATTTAAACAACGGTAATATACAACAATCAAATAAAAAATCAAAGAGGTGATTTAAATAACTCCAATAATTATTCCAGAATAATTCTAAATAAATCCCTAAACCTAGATTTTGGTTCAGAGGGTTTACAATCTATCCACCTTAGAAAATTTTGTCCTCGAAATTCAAAATCCATCTCCCCAACAACGGACTCAACGTATCCATATATATATAAACACTTGGTACTTAGTCCTACTTTACTCATTTGACCTTAAACTGCCACATACGTACTGTCTAATCATCTAAGACATTTGGTCCTCTAAATATTTTTTTCCCCATCATATATTATCTCATTAATGTTATCATGCTTTTCATCATCTACAAAATTACCACCTATACGCCTAGGTTACTCAAGGGTGCTACGAAAAATCTCAGTTTGATTCTTCCACTCTCTATAAAAAAATAATGTCATACATTCACTCCCGAAGGGGTGCATGGGTTAGACACTAAATCCCAACAAGCACAAATTCTTAAGGCCACCTACATAGTAGCTAAATTCCTTGTTCTAAAGCTAAGATAGTCACTACCTCATGATTATTTCATGGGTACAATATCATCAGCCTATAGTATCCACAATAAAATTTTGTAACCTAACTTCTTATAGTTGCTCTTAGCAGCAACACGTCTAATCTAGCAAGTCATTCGTAACTAGCCTAGAAGCTCACCTCAATTCAATTTCTAGAAGAACTACATGTAATAAAGTACAACATAAGCCTCTATTCAAATACATATCAATAGATATGTAATAATTATCATTCAATCATTCTAAATATCCTAGATAAAATACAACCAATAATAATAAGAATACTATTCCAAAAATCTGAAAATCTAACGGCTAGGGTAATTTGAAAACAGGTCCCCATACTATTCTAGAATAATTCTAAATAAATCCCTAAACCTAGATTTTGGGTCTGAGAGTTTACATAATTTCTATAACACATGTAGTATTATTGTACTTGATTCCTAACACGAAGAAACACGAACTAGCATATCTTGTATTTTTAGACCTTGATCTTGTGTAATACTTGATATTCGTGTGATTCATATATGCTAGTCGGGATGAAAAAATGCTAGTTTATATGTGATCATACCCTTAAATCCTGTGCAAATATAATTCATGTGCAAAGGCTAACCATACACTTCACGTATGATTAGCCGGGTCCCATTGTGCAATCCTAAGCCGATCACATAATCAAACTAGTATTTCAAAACATTTAGTGACTATAGATTTTCTTGTTGATACATGACATATTTTTCTGTTTATTCATTTTTTCTGTTCATTTCTTACCATGCCTTGATATCGGTTTATTTATTCATCATGTACTACTTTTTCTATCACTGTTTTATAGTCCTTATCATGTATTGAAACTGCTATTAGAATTGTACTCGTTCAATCCTGACTGGATAATATTTTAGGTAGCACTTAGAAGGACCTGTGTTCCATCTATTATGAATTTTTGGGAAATAGCTTCGAGCCTGATTTTACCTCCTAAAGGATCGAGGAAGGCCGCAAGCGGGAGACCTAGTTATGACAATAGTTAAAGTTTGCAGACTTACTATAGTTGTATAATTTATGAATACAAGATTTTGTACTGTAACCTTTATATATATATATATATATATATATATATATATATATATATATACAACATGTTTTTACCTACCTTAGTTTTGTGATTGAGTATAATATCTGTTTCCTTTATATTATGAGATGTTGGTTATACAGTACTAGTTCCAGACAATGTTCTACCGCCAACACTGCGGCGTAGGCTGGGCGTGCCCACACACTCGTACCCAAACATCCGGGTGCGGGTCGTGACACTACCTGTAGCCTGTAGCTTGGATCCCAAGTCAACCATGCCAAGTCAGCAGTTAGTTAGCAGAGTATCAGTCAGTATATCAGTGAGTGTGCTCAGTGTGTTAGCAGTCCATAAATAGAGAAGAGTAGATGAGAAATGGGTATGTGAAGAATTGCTCTCTCTTTCCAGTTTTCGTTCAATGTAATTGTAAGTTTTCTTTACATTCTTTTTTTCATGTCTAGGTAAGAGAAAGACATGAGATACTTCCCAAGCATGGGCCTTTGATTGATGGAATGCTTGCTGTCAGCATCTGTTACTGGACATCTTGCTTTCAGCTCTATTCCTATGTTGATGTAAGGCTGAATAATCGAAGTGAATTGAAATGAGAACACATCACCAAGCTCCTCTTCAGACTTAACATGAAATTACTAGTAAATGTACGTGTATTGCACGTAAAATATTTTTTCCCCTAATATTATTGAAAAATAGTTTAAATATTTATAAATTAAGATTTGTTATATATATGTTTATTGAAAAATTAGATTAAAAAATCTCTCATATTATTGAAAAATTAAATATAAATTTTAATTATATTAAAATAGTTCAAATATGATTTGAATATATTTAAATAAAATTTGTTTTATTTATATGTTTGTAAAACTGTGGATATATGTTTAGATAAAAAAATAGTTTAAATATAATTTGAATATTGAATATATTTTTATTTGTCACGCCCCGATCTTTCGCTGGAATCGGCCGTCCCCGCTAGGCGCGAATCACCGCGCCAACGCTCCCGCGGGATGATCGTTTCCATCGGGACGTGATGCCGCGCGAGCCTGAAGTTGCGCCCGCACAAGGCAAATACCAAAATGGCCGTTGATAACTAGTTCACCAAGTCGATATTGTAAGCCCCTGATTTTTTCAAAATATTATAAATTGGGATTTTTCGCAATTTTTTAGAATTTTCTGGAAATTTTTTGTAATTAAAATCAAGGTCTTTAATTAATAAATGATTTTTTTATTGTTAATAAATAATATTAAAATATCATGGAAATAATATTTTTGGGTGTAAAATGAAAAACTGGACTTAGGGTAATTTTTCTGGAATTTATTGGACCCCGGACCTATTTTTAATCACCTAAAAACTATTTAATTATTTATTAATTAATTAATTATTATTATTATTATTATTATTATTATTATATACCCGGCCCAAACCCAAACCTCACCCGCGGCCCAGCCCAATACCTTAACGGGTCGGGTCGGGTCCGCCGACCGAACCCGCCCGACCCGCGACCCGTTTCCACCCCCTTCCCTGCACGACCGCGCAACCGCCCCGCGTCCACCGCCGCTCAGCCCGCGCCTCGCCCGGCCTCGACGCCGCTCCGCCCGCTGCGCCGCCGGACCCGGCCACCCCCTCGGCCACGAACGCCCTCGACGCCCTATAAAACCCCTCTCCGGTTACCCCTCCGATCTCCTCTCCCCTCAGCCGCCGCCAGCCACCACCACGCTGCACCGCCCCGCCGCCTCGACGCCGGCCGACCCCGCCGCCCTGCTCCTCCGACCTCGCCGCTGCAGCCCCTCCCTCTTCTCCTCCTCCCCGTTCGACGACGGCAGCCGCAGCACCGAGGAACAGCGACAGCAGCTCCGGCGGACCCCTCCGCCGCTGCCTCGCCGTGCCCCCCCCCCCCGCCGCGCTGTCCCCGGCCGCCTTGGCCTCCTCCGCCGGCCGAGCCGCCGTCACCGGAGCAAAACCCTAACCCTAGCCCTAATTCCTCTTCGCGTGTCCGACACGAGTCGGACACGACTCTACCCTGATTTCGGGTCCCCTTCAGGTGCGTGTAACTTTCGCCTCGTAGCTCCGTTTCCATTTTCGAAAATTGCGTTGTGAAGCCTGTATGACCCTCTCGGTGTCCGGACAAACTGTTCGGGACATCGCGTCCTGTGGTGATCGCACACCGCGATTCAAAAACAGGAAAAACTAGACCATGTTTCACCCCGGAACTGAGTCCGCCCCGCCAAACGGGATGACTTGGTCGCGTGCGGTCTTCACAGATACGTACGCATCGTCGATACGGACGTGTGAGTCTTCGTGGAAGCTGATTCGGGTGTGCGTGCACACCGGAATCAACGCGTATCCGCGGACATCGCCCCGTATCCGCCTTTTCTGCAATTCACCCTAACTTCGTGCACACTCGTCAGATCGAGACGAAACTTGCGCCATCGGACTCGTAGCGATACGCTGGTCCTGTGGGTCAAGTTTGGTTCGATTCTGAGAACGTTGACGAAATCGCGTGTCGTGGGCCCCACAGGCCCCGCTCGACGGGCGATTTTGTGTTCGGCTCATCGGAATCCAAATCTGGAAGTTCCGTTGGGTTCGTATCAGCGTTCCTGACCTGTTGACACTAAGTTTGGTGAATTTGGAGACCTTTGACCCGGACACGTTTTTCGGTGCAAAGCGGGCCCACCGGCGGACCCCGTTTTGACCCGAAACTGCCGTTTTTGCCCTTGTCTCCAAATTGGACCCAAGGACAGGCATTTTTAGCTATTTGACATCTTCTGAGCATGATGGTAATGTCTATTTCACCTTTTGGACTCATCTCTGGATTTTTCCCCAAGAACCTAACTAATCGGATCCAAACAACAGGCAAGTACCTGCACTTCAAGTTTATCCTTTATATTGTGATAATTAATTTCCTGCCATACATGTACCCTTGATGTTTACACCTAGTGTTAGAAATGTCGAATTTTATGTCTTGAATACTGGAGTTCATGTCTTATTTTTCGTGTCGGGTGGGAGAATACTAAGGAGGCATGTAGTTTACCCTTTCCCCTGTATTGTCTAATAGCTGTTGGTACACGACTGTCCATCAGCCGGATCTCGATTGTATTGTCTAATAGCCATTTATGACGGCCGGATTAGCCTTATAAACCCCTACATGCCAACTAAGTATTCTAAAAACAAACATAAGTTTCATACAGATAACTTCTGGTCATGTTATATTTCTTGCTGACTGTGTAGTTTCATTTCCTGCTCGTTCACTTCTGTTTTCTCATATTCCTGTTTATAGTTTTGACTCTGAGAATATTAACATTCCTTTATGCAATTTTCTTAACATGATATTCAATAATTAAATGTTCATAAATATTTAGTTTAACCTTGTTGTGCATTGTGTACTTTGCTCCTTTCCTGACTGGATCCGTTGTTTTAGGCGATGATGAGAACCTTGCCCCCACCTATTATGATCCCTATGAGTTAGCAGGTGACACATTGAGGAGCCGGTTCCTACTCAGGAGACTACCTTTGAGGAGGAGTAGCCAGTTAGTTATTATTTTATTTCCTTTCAGCACATACTCGGGTTTGTCTCCGATTTATCTTCTGGCTTGTATTAACTGTGGTTTGGTTGCCACAGATCAAATATTATGAAATCCAAGCATTCTTATTCCTGTGATTATCTTTGCCCGTTTATTATTTGTGGATGAGATAGATAGTATTGATCCCAGAAAATGACCTAGACAGCGTACTACCGCCGACACTGCGGCGTAGGCTGGACGTGCCCACGCACTCGTGCCCGAATATCCGGGTGCGGGTCGTGACACGTTTTTGTGGTGGCCCATGCAGGTCCAACGACTAAATTGTTCGGTTTTAACTCAGGGACCGAACAGGCCTGCAATAAGATAAGGATAAGTTTAGGATCTCATCCACTTGCTTGAATCGTTCTTGACATCTATCTCGGATTTGAATTAATTCCTTGACTTGCATCCTGCCTTGATTCCTGTGCGCCTTTATCGTTTATTTTTGGATGCAGAGTAAAGGATCTACCAGCAAGCGACGAGGTTCCTACAAGATCACCACGAGATGCTCTACCAGTATGACCGTGGAGAACGCGCAGACTCTTGGAGTAGCTAATGCGCGTAAGTGATTTGTAGATACCGTTCCTAGTATTGTTTAGCTCGTGCCCATTGGTTCGTGACCTCAGCCCCAACCTAGTAAACTTTAAACTTGCTAATAACCTGGTATGCTTTTATATCTGATAACTGTAGAGTTTGTAGAATCTTTTGTTATTGTTCTTAATGTAGGTTGTTTGCGAACTTGATAATTTACCTCCTTTTCATCATCATCTAGCGCACTTAATTTTGCTGTACCTTATTATTGCTGCTATTTCTATAGCCTAGTTTTGCAAGCTTACTCTTTATCGAGCTTGTTCATGACAAGTGTATTATTGGGGAGGCCCACAATGATACATTTCAGAATCAGTGTATTACGGTCTGATCAACCTTAGTGCATTTTGATTCGCCCTTCGCACTACTTTACGTGGATTGAGATATACAGTTGACTAGCATACTTTCCCTAGACATGTCTGCACATATCATATCGGGTTACATGACTGTATTAATACAAGCACATGAATAGGAATTACCAAGATAGGATTCAATCCACAATCGCATGACAATTCCCACCTGAATACTTTAAAAACGCCTTGGCCCCGATATTTCTTTTCTATCACCCCACCCTTTGAACTCCGTATTATTGATCTTCGTCTCCCCTTATTTCGGAAAGACGAAATCTCGTGCCTGGTATAAGTTAGTACATAGATAATACTAGATATGTCCCGTAGGCCGATCATATACTTGAGGATTAAATTTTCGTAATTTAGGGCATATCATGATCGGCGTTGAAGTTCGAGGATTGAATGACATAGGTAACATATTAAAGGAATATTTTCTTAGAGTATATAGTCTTTTGTGATGTTGGGTAAACTCTAAGTTGGGTAGCGATGCATCTGTCAACTTGAGAGAAATGTCCTTGGATCATGACCGAGTAAGGTCAGGTTGGAAGATGCAAGCCATTATAATTTTGAAAATTTAAAGGAGTGACTAAGATGATTAGTGAATTAATATCGAGGACCCAATAGTTACATCTTAGGGTTATGATTTTGAAGGTAAAATCATCAATTTGAATTTAGAAGATGAAATTTATATAATTTCAGACTTGAACATGGGTGGACTACATTTAATTATTTTTTTCAATTTGATGATTTGAATTACAAATTAAAATTTGATGGTTGGACTAACTAGTTGGATTATTGAGGAGATGAAAAGTTGAAGCATACAGGACTCGAATTACTCCAGAAGAAATTACGATCGTGAGGTAAATTCATAAGCCCGTGCCAATCTGGAAGATGCTATGTGGACTTAATCAAAAACCTGCCTGTGGGTAACTTGAGGAAGTAATAACCATAAATCGAATTTCTGATTTGAATAGTAGTCACCTTAATCATGAAGTGGTTGCAGTGGACATGATTAGGATTTAAAATTTTGCAAGGAGATTGCGATTGAGATACGTGAAAGATTATGGCTTAATTTTAAATTTCGAGGACGAAATTTTTATAAGTTGGGTAGATTGTAAGCCCCTGATTTTTTCAAAATATTATAAATTGGGATTTTTCGCAATTTTCTGGAATTTTCTGGAAATTTTCTGTAATTAAAATCAAGGTCTTTAATTAATAAATGATTTTTTTATTGTTAATAAATAATATTAAAATATTATGGAAATAATATTTTTGGGTGTAAAATAAAAAACTGGACTTAGGATAATTTTTCTGGAATTTATTGGACCCCGGACCTATTTTTAATCACCTAAAAACTATTTAATTATTTATTTATTAATTATTATTATTATTATTATTATTATTATTATTATTATTATATACCCGGCCCAAACCCAAACCTCACCCGCGGCCCAGCCCAATACCTTAACGGGTCGGGTCGGGTCCGCCGACCGAACCCGCCCGACCCGCGACCCATTTCCACCCCCTTCCCTGCACGACCGCGCAACCGCCCCGCGTCCACCGCCGCTCAGCCCGCGCCTCGCCCGGCCTCGACGCCGCTCCGCCCGCTGCGCCGCCGGACCCGGCCACCCCCTCGGCCACGAACGCCCTCGACGCCCTATAAAACCCCTCTCCGGTTACCCCTCCGATCTCCTCTCCCCTCAGCCGCCGCCAGCCACCACCACGCTGCACCGCCCCGCCGCCTCGACGCCGGCCGACCCCGCCGCCCTGCTCCCCCGACCTCGCCGCTGCAGCCCCTCCCTCTTCTCCTCCTCCCCGTTTGACGACGGCAGCCGCAGCACCGAGGAACAGCGGCAGCAGCTCCGGCGGACCCCTCCGCCGCCGCCGACGGTCCCCAGCCGCCTCGCCGTGCCCCTCCCGCGCTGTCCCCGGCCGCCTTGGCCTCCTCCGCCGGCCGAGCCGCCGTCACCGGAGCAAAACCCTAACCCTAGCCCTAATTCCTCTTCGCGTGTCCGACACGAGTCGGACACGACTCTACCCTGATTTCGGGTCCCCTTCAGGTGCGTGTAACTTTCGCCTCGTAGCTCCGTTTCCATTTCCGCAAATTGCGTTGTGAAGCCTGTATGACCCTCTCGGTGTCCGGACAAACTGTTCGGGGCATCGCGTCCTGTGGTGATCGCACACCGCGATCCAAAAACAGGAAAAACCAGACCCTGTTTTACCCCGGAACTGAGTCCGCCCCGCCAAACGGGACGACTTGGTCGCGTACGGTCTTCACAGATACGTACGCATCGTCGATACGGACATGTGAGTCTTCGTGGAAGCTGATTCGGGTGTGCGTGCACACCGGAATCAACGCGTATCCGCGGACATCGCCCTGTATCCGCCTTTTCTACAATTCACCCTAACTTCGTGCACACTCGTCAGATCGAGACAAAACTTGCGCCATCGGACTCGTAGCGATACGCTGGTCCTGTGGGTCAAGTTTGGTTCGATTCTGAGAACGTTGACAAAATCGCGTGTCGTGGGCCCCACAGGCCCCGCTCGACGGGCGATTTTGTGTTCGGCTCATCGGAATCCAAATCTGGAAGTTCCGTTGGGTTCGTATCAGCGTTCCTGACCTGTTGACACTAAGTTTGGTGAATTTGGAGACCTTTGACCCGGACACATTTTTCGGTGCAAAGCGGGCCCACCGGCGGACCCCGTTTTGACCCGAAACTGCCGTTTTTGCTCTTGTCTCCAAATTGGACCCAAGGACAGGCGTTTTTAGCTATTTGACATCTTTTGAGCATGATGGTAATGTCTATTTCAGCTTTTGGACTCATCTCTGGATTTTCCCCCAAGAACCTAACTAATCGGATCCAAACAACAGGCAAGTACCTGCACTTCAAGTTTATCCTTTATATTGTGATAATTAATTCCCTGCCATACATGTACCCTTGATGTTTACACCTAGTGTTAGAAATATCGAATTTTATGTCTTGAATACTGGAGTTCATGTCTTGTTTTTCGTGTCGGGTGGGAGAATACTAAGGAGGCATGTAGTTTACCCTTTCCCCTGTATTGTCTAATAGCTGTTGGTACACGACTGTCCATCAGCCGGATCTCGATTGTATTGTCTAATAGCCGTTTATGACGGTCGGATTAGCCTTATAAACCCCTACATGCCAACTAAGTATTCTAAAAACAAACATAAGTTTCATACAGATAACTTCTGGTCATGTTATATTTCTTGCTGACTGTGTAGTTTCATTTTCTTCTCGTTTACTTCTGTTTTCTCATATTCCTGTTTATAGTTTTGACTCTGAGAATATTAACATTCCTTTATGCAATTTTCTTAACATGATATTCAATAATTAAATGTTCATAAATATTTAGTTTAACCTTGTTGTGCATTGTGTACTTTGCTCCTTTCCTGACTGGATTCGTTGTTTTAGGCGATGATGAGAACCTTGCCCCCACCTATTATGATCCCTATGAGTTAGCAGGTGACACATTGAGGAGCCGGTTCCTACTCAGGAGACTACCTTTGAGGAGGAGTAGCTAGTTAGTTATTATTTTATTTCCTTTCAGCACATACTCGGGTTTGTCCCCGATTTATCTTCTGGCTTGTATTAACTGTGGTTTGGTTGCCACAGATCAAATATTATGAAATCCAAGCATTCTTATTCCTGTGATTATCTTTGCCCGTTTATTATTTGTGGATGAGATAGATAGTATTGATCCCAGAAAATGACCTAGACAGCGTACTACCGCCGACACTGCGGCGTAGGCTGGACGTGCCCACGCACTCGTGCCCGAATATCCGGGTGCGGGTCGTGACAGATATAGCGGAAACATAGAATAAACACAAGTATGAATACAAAATAGCTCTTTATTGATAATGAATAAGGTTACAAGCGGCGCTAGGCCGAGATTACAAGTCGCTCAAGCTCTCTCTCTCTCTCTAAGAATAAAGGCGTGCCAAGTGGCTTACAACTTGGAAAGATACGTAGGCGGTGTTCCAACATTATGTCCTGTATATGTGCTTCAGCTCCGGACGCAACACTCCAATGCTCCAAAGCGAACTCCACGTATATAAATTTGAATATATGTTCAGGTAATTATAATAAGTTTAAGATATTTTTACGTAAGAAAAACACATACACGTGCAGTTACGTCAGGATTTACAAATGGCTTAGACGGCTCAATTTTGAGCCGTTTTTGAAGCCTCCTTATAAAGTACTACTTATCTCCACATGTGTTGCACGTAAAAACAAAATTATTGAAAAATTATATAAAAATTTAAAATATTTTAAAATATTTTGAATATATTTTAATTTACTTGTTATAGATATGTTTTTACAATTTGAATATGTGTTTAGTACTTTAGTTAGAAAATTTCATGTACTTGGATTAAATTTAAATATTGAATATAAATATTGAGAATTTGTGGCGATACAATAAGTAGTTAGAATGATTTCAAATTTTTTATTTTTTGTAGACTACGTTTTTATGTTCGGTAAAATTTTTAAATTTTATGTTCCGATTTTATTTTAAAAAAATACCGGTTATGTTTTAAAAAAATAGAAAATTTTCGGTTAGACTAGAGATAAGTGCGGAACTTAAATTTTTAAAATTTTTAAATATTTGATGGAGTATTGACATACGACTTAGAAGGCTCACTTTTAAGCCGGTTTGAAGCCTCATATTATATATATATATATATATATATATATATATATATATATATATATATATGGGTAAACGGGATATGAACAATGCATATATGGACCAATATGAATGAATTATGCATCCCATGTGCACCTATGTGCACTAGTACACTATATTCCTATTGTTCCACACGAGCATCCTTTTTTCCTCTCCTCTCCTTTTCTCGGGGCCGGCGGAGGGAGGAGGGGCTCGCGCGGCACAACGGGAGGGGGGACTCGTCGGGCACGCGCTGGAGGTGGGGGAGGCCGCGCGTTGACAACGAGTCCATCTTTCATCCTCAGCCAAGCCCGTCGAGGCGCCCGCAACACGTACGAATTTCTTGTTCCAGTCCGAAGAGGAGTACACTTTGTACAATGAGAGCGAGAGAGTAGATCTTCCAAATAAGCTGCTGGAGTATGTTGGCAAAGTAGATTCTAAGCTTAGGTTGTCTGTCAGCTTCCTGCAATGGACTGTTATTCTTTGTTCTCGAGAGATGTCCAAGCAATGGTTGGAGGAGACGGCACGGTTACGTTGTCTGCAATCCATTAACCAAGGAATGGATTAATGTTCCAGGTAATTTTCATAATGGTATCAACGATTATATATATAATTGCCTTCTACTTCTACTTCTACTTCCACTCTTCAACCGGAGATCAGTATAGATTGCTGCAACAGTACTACGAGAGAGAGAGAGGGGCACAGGTGGTGGATATGGATATGGATATGAAGTGTTCGGATCAAATAGAGGTAGGTGCTTGGAGAACTATTAATGCCTCTCCTCTCCTGGTATCTCCCGCTCGTCCCGCTCGTATCTTGAGCGATCAGGGGATATCTCTGTGCATGGAAGTATTCATTTTCTGCATTTTCCAGATAACTGTATAGTAGCTTTCGATACAAATACTGAAAATTTCAGAAAAATGTCCCTCCCTCCTCTAGTGCGACGAGGTTACTCTAATAGTAATCTGATAGAGATGGGAGGAAGTTTGGGTCTGTGGGATACAAATCTAGATACGATAGACATGTGGTGTTTAAAAGAGTACACCAAGGAGGAATGGGTTAAACAGTACACAGTTTCAATACAGGACATAAGTAATAAACCTGTCTACAGACATTTGTGCTTTCCTTTGGCGATTTCGGAGCATGGGAAAGAACTTCTAGCACATGCTCCCGGTTGTTTTGCGCTCTATAACTTCGAGTCTAAGACTTCGAAGAAGATTAACAAGTTTAGGCACACATATCCGCCGCGTTACACAGAAACCCTTGTGTCTTGTAATTCTTTAATGATTTTTTGTATTTATCTTGTGTGCTTTATTTAGTAATGGAATAGTGATCTATTTCAGGCTAGGCCCTTCCGAGCTCCGATTCAAATAGTGATTGTATTATTGTGTTTCACTACTTTAAGGAACCATATTGAGTTGTGAATAATATTCTTGGAGTAATAGCTACTTGTAGCTAGAGATGGCTGCAATGGATCAAACAATACACAATTTCAGTAAATAACATAAGGACTAGATCTGTTAACTACACATAAATAGTCTTCTTCCAAATAATTTTTTCTTATAGAATTAATTCAAGACTATATTGTTTGCAATGGAGTTTTAGCGATTAATGTTCTACAAGAAATTCCCAAAAAAAAAAAGGTCGAGAAATCTTTGAAGTTGATAGTACAAATCATGATGCATTAATCAAATATGTTGTCTAGTGTGCATGATGTGCAGTGCAAGTTTGGGTCGGTCAAGGTTGTACTTTATAGTTCTCTCATATAATAGCATATGCGGTTCTAGGGTTTGCGAGGACTACTACGTAGTTGGCGTGGCCGGATGCGAAGAGGCGGATGAGACATGTGAGCAAACAGGTCATGTCAAACCATATACTTGGTGCAGAAGCACCGAAACGATGTTTGCTGCACCAACAATGAATGATAGCACCGACGACATTCAAAATTTTCGACGAGCTCCAACATGAAATGGATCGATCGTCCCAAAATCACAATCAGAAAACACAAATCCAAAATCATATACTCTTTCACAAAGGTCTCTTTATACATGGTCTGGTGACTGAGAAATTATTGGGTGTGCTAGGCACAATGCACCCTTCTCATGGAAACTGTTAGATTACCATTGAGATGTTTGCATGCACACATCCCTATACAATCTAACGGTTGGAAAAGAAAATGGTGCACTGCATCCGGTCCATACAATAATTTCTCCTGGTGACTAATTCGAAAACCAATTGTGCTATTTGGCACCCGTCCCATGCCCCCGCGGCTGTGGAGGGGGCCAGGGAGGCCGAAGGCGGAGTAAGGAAGGGGTGGGGGGGTGATGGCGCGGAAGGGATTGGCGACGGTGCAGGAGGGAGGGAGGGAGGGAGGTGGCAGTGGAGCAGGAGGGGGGAGGGAGTCTCCGACGCGAGCAGGAGAGGGGGGAGGCGGAGGAGGAGGCGGCGGCGATGCAGTACTCCCCTCCCCTCCCTGTCCCTCTTCCTTTTCTTGCTCCGCCCGACGACCTCTCCGACGGCCTCTGTGGCCTCCTACGCACCCGCTGGTGCACGAGGGCGTGCATCCGGCGAGTGCGAAATAGTATTTTCGTTCGAAAATATATATAATGCATGCCTCATAATTAAGTTAGTTCATTCCTTTGACTATTGCATGCACGATGATCAAATATATACAATGCATGCCTCATAATTAAGTTAGTTCATTCCTTTGACTATTGCATGCACGATGACCATTTGGCTGTTCATTCCATGCATTAGGATCACTTGGGAAGTCCAATATCTTGACTGTTAGGATCACTTGGTAAGTCCAAAATTTTGTTAACATATATCTAAAGGAAGAACAAAAGTCCATAGTCTAGCTTATATTTCGAACAAAGGAAGGACTACTTATATAATGTTCACACAATCCTTTAAATATTATGATATTTCCTGATACAAGAATTCCGTTACTATGAAAGTTGAATTCCGTTACTATGAAAGTTCTTAAGATTCTCTTATGATCGTCTTACAAATTTAAATTTTTTTGAAATGAGGTTGCAAAATATGTGTATCCTTTTTCTCCAAGTGAATGATTACTAATTACTCGTCGTATTTTTTTTTTTACTCAGGATTATTTTCTTTGACAAATGGCGTTTCCATCATTAAAACTTCAGACTACATAAACTCAAATAGGAACTCACAATAAGAACTTACAATCACGTTATGACCACGTGTACAAATTTTTCTATTTAGGTCTCTGTCTTTTTTATTTAGGCCATTTGAAAAAAATTAAAGGATGAGATGCATATAATCCAACCGTTGTTAATAACCGAGTTTTAAAGATTAAGAACTCATAAGTTCCTCTAGGATTTTTGTTAAACTTAACATAGCAACATATAATTTGATTAATTTTTCATTAGGGCTTATTATTTCCAACTTCTTAATTGAGACAGCTTTTCTAAGTTGTATTAGAAATATGAGATGCTTTATTTATATATATATATATATATATATATATATATATATATATATTCATTAAAGTTAATATAGAGAGCTAGGTAATTAGGAAGCTCTCTTTTGGTCTTTCTAACAGGAAAGTCAAATAATATCTTATATATAATATGCTAAAATTAACTAGGGGCAACATGTTCCAAGAGTTCTAAAGTAATTATTTCTTTTGATGAAAAGTTTTAGGCTTCACCGCGGCGCTTTCGTATTCCAAAAGTGTCATTTTCCAACCTTATATATATATATATATATATATATATATATATATATATATATATATATATAATTAACTAGGGGTAAACATGTAATTACTAACTCCCAGCTAACATAATTATTAACCACTAATAATTAAACACTTTCAACTACAATAAATGTTCATCATCTAAAAATAAATCTGCAATTTCATATTACTAACAGCTAACTTTCTCTCTTTTTTGATTCACAGGCTCAGCAACCTCCTTTCCAGTATATAACCTATGTTATATGGTTATTTTTCATCTACCACCCAAAAGGAAACCCCTACACCTAACCAACCCCATTCCTCCCCTGCAACCCACCCCAAGGACCGGACTCACTCAAAAGAATTTCACAATAAATACGAACACCTTGACTCATTGAAGCTGTGTTAGGTTATTTGTTTGTAAACCTTAACCATATAATTGGTTACTGAACACCTTGACTCATTGAAGCTGGGTTTTTCTTAGTCAACAACGGTATCTTCAGTCCTCAAAGCTACTGTATGCATGACCTTTGCGCCTTTAAGTGGGACTGCATAAGAACCATATAAGTAGGTTAAAAATTCATGCACCAATAATTAGAAAGATGTGGGGAAGATATTATTTGCAACAACTAGAAAAGAAAATAGAAATGGATCAATCAATCGAGTTACATGTATACAGAGAGAGAACTTCAGACCTAGTTTGAGCTAAGCCAGTGGTAGTACTCGGAGAAATCTGGTCATCTCCAAAACTTATGCATATATCGATTTAATAACTTGGGACTTTTCTTGACTCTGAGATAATAGGGTCATGTCTCTACGCTTTTTCTATAAGATTGTATCACACAATATGTATTTGCAATATAAGATTAATATAACGAATAAAATTAATCTGCAGTAGGTACAATATAAATTACATATAAAGTGTAGAAGCATTCAGTAGGTAAGCAATAAAGGTAGGTTACCATGCCACCAATTGGCTTTTGAGATGTATTGAAAACACTTGCTAAATGTATCTTCAGGCAGGAATTTAGCACTCAGACAGAAGCAATAAAATTCTGCTTATTTAAATATGGCTAATCTATTCCCAGGTACTTTTAAGTTTAAAATTTACGATCCCAGCCAACACTTTTTTGATGTGAAAAAAAATAAATGACAATGGTGATGAGAAGTACAATAAACCCTTCAATAATCACCCATAGCCCAGAAGAAATACTCTAGATGCTATACATGTTAGAAATTTGATGCATCTCGAATTTCATAAACATTTCTTCATTATGTGGCCCATATTCCATAAGTTTGGTTAAATTAGGTAAGTGCTGAATAATAAAAGTTTGGTTAATTTAGAAGATTCCTATCATTTGTAACTTTGATGGACGATTGCACCTTTGATGAAAGGTTGCATGAATAGGAAAATTCGTTCCCTCTCTCTGCCTATATATATGAACCCAAATTCCATCATTAGGGTCATCTTAAGAAACACAATTTATAAAAAATAGGCCAAGAGAGAGAGGACGAATTTCACATCAATATCTATAGATTCTGGTATATTTTTAGATATGAATTATAGTGACTAATTATATGATCAAGATCCTATATCGATTTACATGTTTTAAGTTTACATGTTCGAATTAAGAATTATGTTTACATGTGGTATTAGAGCCATCCTTAGATCATATATTTAGTTCTATGTATAAGAATCATTTAGAAGGAATTAAGATCCAATTTCTTACATGTGGTTCAGTAACCAATTTTTATTTTAAAGTGCTCTTTTATTCTAAAGTGCTATCCATTCCAGTATGTCAAAGTCCTATTTTTTTTTTGTCTTAACCATTCACCAAAAGTTGCAACCGTCCATCAAAGTTGCAAATGGTAGAAATCTTCTAAATTAACCAAACTTTTTTTTGTCTTAACCATTTCAACTCACTAACATGTCTAGGCCAGTACGTCAGTGTACACAAGGCAGACAATTTCCTAATTTTTAGGTCACAAGGTCAAGGTAAATGTGCGAGAAAATCCACAGTGTTCTAGGGTCGTACAGCAAATAAACACATTAGTCATAATTAGCATTATTATTCAATTACTTATACAATACATATATATATACAAATCTGAATATTATATACATACGCGTACGTGTACGCATACGGGTCATACGGTCAAATGTCAATACAGGGTATCTACTACTAACACTTATGGTCACTCAACATCTATAATATAGTCATACCTAGTACTAGCATTAATTACCACACAATGTATAGGTACCAATTAATTATCCTACACACACGCACACTAGTCTTTAGGTGAACCGACACGGTCTGAACTAAATTGAACCATGAAGCAATACTAATCGCAAGCACACATAAACAATATGAAAGGAGAGGGATAGGTTCGAACCTTGGGGTTAGCGTGTACGACACGAGGATCGGGGTGATTGCTGCAGGTTGTCTTCGGCGAGGGCGACGGGTCCATGATGACAACGATGATATCGATGTTGATGATGATGACGAGGGTGATGATGATTGAGGTTATGATGATGATGATGTAGGTGATGAAGGTTAATGATTAGGGTGATGAGGGTGATTAGGGTGATGATGATGGAGATTAAGGTAATGGTGATGATGATGATTATGATGTTGATGATGATAATGGTGATGATGAAGGTGATGGTGATGGTTATGTTGATGATGAAGGGGATGATGATGATGAGGGTGATGATGATATTGTAGGTTGCTAATGGTGATGGTAATAGGGATGATGAGGGTGATAATGGCGATGATGATTGTGATGATGAGGATCACTACTAGAAAAAGCGGGATTAGCGACGTATTTTAGCGATTCCTGGTATAAACGTCGCTAAATCAGCGACTCCATTAAAAACGTCGCTAAATGGCGACATTTAGCGACGTTCAGCGACTTTTATTAAGATTTTGAAAGATGAGTCGGTATAAGTTCAATTAAGGTCGCTAAACGTCGCTAATATATCTGTTTAGCGACGTTTAGCGTCGTAATTAGCGACGTATATGTCAAAAATATTTAGCAACGTGTTTAGCGACGTCTTTGACGTCGCTAAATTAAAATTTAGCGACGTTTTTATTAGACGTCGCTAATTTTTGGTTAATTAGGGCTCAAATTCTTTTTCTCCATCTGTCGAAAATTTTGAAAGATTTCGATTTCCCCCGGCCCCCCCCTCCGGCGACCGGCTCTCCACGGCTGCGGCTACTCCGGCACCCCCCTCCTCCTCCTCGAGCTCTAGGTAATCTCTCTCTCTCTCTCTCTCTCTCTCTCATGTGACACTGACACAACTGATGACTGGACAGACACGACACACGCACAGATACGACACACGCACACAGACACGACACACGCACACAGACACTGACAGACACACACGACACACACACACACAGATGCAGATACACACACACACACACACTCACACAGACACTGACATGGGACTGATTTACACAGGGAGTCGGGTTCTTTACTGTGTCTTCACTGTATGTGCACTGTGTTGGCACTGATACCTCAGTGTATCAGTCAGTGGAGAGCTTGTTGTTTTACATGAAGGTAGGGCTATGTTGAGCTTAGTGTATCAGTGAGCTTAGTGTATCAGTGAGTTTAGTTTAGTGTATCAGTGAGTTTAGTGTATCAGTGAGTGAGTGAGTGAGTGAGTAAGTTCAGTGACTTTATATTTTTGTGTGAGGGAGGGAAAGCTCGGGCCGTAAAACTGTGCATTAGTATACCAGTGTATCAGGGGGGAATCGGTTTCACTATGGTGTGCACAGTGTGCCTCGACCACACTGTGTATCAGTATACTAGTGGTCGAGGGGGATCTGGTTGAGGAGCTTGCGATGAGCAGCAACGTGGAGTGAGCCTCGAGAAGGAGCAGTCATTGTACCTAAAAATGCACAGGGGTGTTCGTGCAGTCAGTGACAAAAGAGATGTACAACTTTATGAAGGGGATGCACAGCAAGGTAGCTAACTGCAATAGCAGCAGCAGTAAGAAGGGCCAATGCAACATTGTGCTTGGGTATTGGTGTTGCAGTAGGAGTTCAGTGTATCAGTCGAGCCCTGCAGCAATGCAGCAAGGGCACAATATAAAGGGAGAAGTTCACCAGTAGGAAAGTATCACCAGTGTGCAGGCAGATGTGCACAGCATATTGTAGGAGGCACGACTCAGTGAACAACTGAATAAGCATTTCGGTATCTGCACAGTGCCTTTAGGTAGTTAGTTTTAGATGTTTTAGTGAGTTGAGTTGGACTGTACACACACTGATACTCTTGTATCAGTTAGGGTATAGAGCAGTGGTAGTAGCAGGGTGAGGGGTTCTAGGTAGAAGTGTTGATGGATGCTCGAGCCTTGTAGTGGGCAGTGAGAAGGAGGTCTGCAACAGTGAGCAGGCAACTGAAGAGGAAAACCATCAGCACTGTGTCATTTCAGCAACCATGTATCAGTAAGTATCAACAAGTCCCACTGTATCAGTATCCATTTTCAGTTGCATTTAGTGAGCTATGTATACTAGTGTTAGTTAACTTAGTGTCAAGGTATTGGTTAGTTGGTTTAAGATGGGTTAGCATGAGTTATTGGGTAGAAGTTAAGGGTATCAGTTTAGTATTAAATTAGTACATAGTTAGTGTAGTTAAATAGTTACTTACTGATATACTTGATTTTGTTAATAGTTAGCTAAGTAACTATATGTCCTAGTAAGCATTGTATACAGTAAAGAACCCAAGCTTTTACCAATAGTATAAAATATTAAAAAACTAAGAGACTTGGCCTCTTTTCAGTTGTTTTGAATATTGCTTATTTTAGACTTTGATAAATAAAAGTATATATTATATCAGTTATGATTTTTATAGTACGGTTAAGTTATGAAGTTAGGTGATAAAATACTGTATGTAATGATTTATATGATACATACTGTCATTTTTGCAGAAGTATCTAGAAATGGATATGAATTACTATCTGCGTCATCGTTCGTGGATGTACAACCGTCATCCTGATGACATATGCGGTGTGCGGGATGAATTTATTGAGGGTGTACAGCAGTTCCTGCAGTTCGCCAAGGCTTTCCCTTAGTACATGGACGGTACCAAAATTAAGTATCCGTGTGTGAGATGTCGCAACAGAAAATAACATTCAGAAGTGGAAGTTACATATCATTTATACTCGAAGGGCTTCACGCCGAATTACTATCAGTGGACCGCGCACGGAGAACTTGTATCTCTAGCATCGGAGTCGGAGCCCTATGTGGAGCCATATATGGATGTCCAAGACCACGATGCTTACGACGACGGGTTGGTGAACATGGTTTATGATGCGGCGGGACCTAGTTTCAATCCGGACAATTATGATGCAGCTGAGGAGGCACCGAATGCCGATGCTGCAAAGTTTATGGAGTTGCTGGAGAATGCAAGGACTCCACTATATCCTGGTTGTGAGGATCATTCACCGTTGGAGGTGGTTACAAGATTATTGAGCATCAAGTCCGATTTTAACATATCGCAAGAATGCTATAATCGACTGCTCGATTTGATTATAGAGATCTTGCCCGAGGGTGCAAAGTTGCCTAAAGACTTCTATCGATCTAAGAGGATGGTGATATCGCTTTGGATGGGATACAAGAAAATCGATGCATGTCGCAACGGGTGCATGTTGTACTACAAAGACGACAAGGATGAAGATGCGTGCAGATTCTGTGGTGCTGATCGCTACAAGGCCACTGTTAGAGGAAAGTCTGTCGGTGCAAGAAAGCCTACCGATTCGATGCACTACTTGCCTTTGACGCCGCGGTTGCAGCGGTTGTTTATGGTTAAGGAGACTGCAGAAAATATGAGTTGGCACAGGCAAAAACAGATCGAAGGAGTATTGGATCATCTATCCGATAGAGAAGCATGGAAGCACTTTGATCGAGAGTATCCACATTTTGCCGAGGAAGCGCGTAATGTCAGATTGGGGCTCTGCTCTGACGGTTTTACCCCATTGGGACTTTCGGGCTCCCAGTATTCGTGTTGGCCTGTGATCGTCACTCCGTACAATCTACCGCCTTGGATGTGTATGAAGACTCCGTATATGTTCCTAACCGTTATTATCCTGGGTCCTACAATCCGAAGAGGAACATCGATGTGTATTTACAGCCTTTGATAGATGAGTTAAATCAGCTGTGGGAAGTAGGTGCCAACACGTACGATATTTCTAGAAAGCAGAATTTTCAGATGAGGGCAGCACTTATGTGGACCATCAACGACTTTCCGGCCTATGGAATGTTATCGGGATGGAGCACCCATGGTCGTCTCTCATGTCCATATTGCATGGACCGTTCTCAGGCTTTTCGTTTGAAACACGGAGGCAAACCGTGCTTCTTCGATTGTCATCGACAATTTTTGCCGAAGGATCATCCGTACCGGAGGAACCGAAATACTTTTCGTACGAGAGTTGTGGAGAAGGCCAATCCACCGCCAAGGTGGCCCGGATGCACGATATGGGAAGAGGTAAAAGATTTACCAAGTGCTATCGAAGAGCCTGCTAAGGGGTACAAGTGTGACGGATTTGGTCGCACCCATAACTGGACGAAGAGGAGTATATTCTGGGATCTGCCATATTGGAGCACCAATCTGATCAGACATAACCTTGATGTCATGCATATCGAGAAGAATATGTTTGATAACATAATTAATACTGTAATGGAGGTAAAGGGGAAGACGAAAGATAATCCGAAGGCCAGGTTGGACTTAGAAGAAATATATAAACGTCCTACATTGCATTTGATAGAGGAGGGGAATAGAAAGTTAAAGCAACCTAAGTCAGTTTTCTCACTGGATAAAGAGGATAAAGGTAGACTTTGTAGGTGGATTCAGGGTCTAAAGTTTCCAGACGGGTACGTGTCGAACTTAAGAAGATACGTCGACCTCAAGGAGAACAAACTGGTGGGTATGAAGAGCCACGATTGTCACGTATTCATGGAGAGGTTAATTCCGATTGCATTTCGGGAATTCTTACCTCAGGTCGTTTGGGACCCATTGACAGAGCTAAGCATATTCTTCAGAGATCTTTGTTGTACTAAGTTGCTCGTCGATCGTCTAGAAAAGCAAGAGAGGGACATTGCGGTAACACTATATAAGCTCGAGAAGGTGTTTCCTCCTGGATTCTTCGACTCTATGGAGCATTTGCCAATTCATCTTTCCTATGAGGCATGTGTTGGTGGTCCTATCGGTTATCGGTGGATGTACCCCTTCGAGCGCCATCTGAATCACCTAAAGAGAAAGGTAAAAAATAAGACACGGGTTGAAGGCTCTATTTGTGAAGCTTATGTTCTCGAGAAGATTACAAACTTTTGCTCGACGTATTTCAAACCGCATGTTGCTACTAATAGGTCGAAAGCTCCCAGAAACGATGACGCATATTGGCGTGCTGTCGTAGGCACCCAAAAATAAAATCTTTACTCTTAAAATAATATGTAGTAGTGAGAGTAAGGATCGTTCCCACGAAGAGCAATTAGTTTGATCTTTATGCTATGTGAAATAAGATTGGGGGAGAGTTTTTGATCAAAGCAAATTAAAAAGAGCTAAAAACAATTAAAGTATTAAAATAATCAAGGGAAAAAATGTTGGTCTCAGTCAACATCCACCATTGGAATCTTAAAATTGATCATTGATGCAAACATAAATTATCATACTTTGAATATTCATCGTTGGAAGTATTTCCTATCTCTCTTAGGCTTAGATAATTAGAAACAAGCGATCTAATTAGCTTTAATTACTAAATAATCCAAGACAAGCGCTGAAGATTTAATCTAGTAATTTCTTAAAGAACAAAGAGATCGATGAAGCAAAACAACACAAGCACAAGCGGGTGCATTTAATTTTGTCAAAAGTTTTTCTCCTAAGATTTAATAAAACAAAGCAGTTTATTAAATCTTGGTTGCTTCATAAATTAGAAAAATCAAACAATTACGGATTTGATGTCTAATTTAGCAGTAGATCGAAATGGATAATAGACTAGTAGGCCTCCTAGTAATTAAACAAAATAATCATGAAAGTAGGCATAGAAAAACATTCAATACTCAAAGCATAAATCAAACATATGAAATAATTTAGATCTCACAATTTTATTGATTCTAAGGCTTCTGTTTCCTTCGACCAACAAGACTTTTAGCTCCGCACGTTCATGAAAACTTCAAATGAATATTAGAGAAGAAAAAGAGGAGTTGTGTGTTGTTCTTCTTTTCCTCTATAGACTCTAAATTAGTGTTTGAAGATCACAATATCTTCCCACAAATCCTCTAATAGTTACAACAACCCAAACAATAAAATAAAATCTTTGAAAAAGTTGGGAAATGGTTATTTCAACTCCACTTTTTGTGCACAGCATAGTTGACTCAACTTCAAGCGTGATTTGGTCCATGATGTAGCCAGAATCTCGAGAAACTCAAAACAGCAAAATTGTGCCTCTATCATTTAGCTTTCCGAATCAATTTGGATCAGCTCAATTGGACTTCGGATGAGCAAGTTATGACCATTTTGCTACAAGGTATCAAAACTGTCCAGAATTGATAATTAGCTCCATTTTGCATTTAGTGACTCCAATTGCATCCTAGATCAAAATATAAAATAATGAGTATCTTTAGACATCAAATGAGCATAAAGGAGTATACATTAAGGAATAAAAATATAACATTTTATGTTCTCATCAAATACCCCCACACTTAACCTTTGCTCATCCTCGGGCGAAACTCTAATTTATTTTTCCAAAAAGAATTCAAGGTTGCAATGTCATAAATAAAAAATAACTAAGCTCTTCAAAACTCATAACATATCATGAACATATATTCTTAAATAACTTCTAATTACTTAGTAGATATTTTTACTTGAAAATGGAGTAAACTAAATAGGTAGACCCTCACGGAATAAATACTCAACTCTCATGTGTTTAAAGGTATATATTTCACTCAAATTCATTCCAAAAGAAATGATCTACCATAAGCTTGCATACCTTCTCATTCTCCACCACTGGGATCACATGCATAACATAAATTATAAGGACTTTTTATGGGTTGTAACGTGGCTTAGGATTAAGGTGGGATATATTTGGAAGTGTAGCTCAAAAGCCATCAAAACTAGTGGAGCAAAATTGAATTAACTCAATCTTAATATAAAACATGTAAAATCAATCACTCCATTTTGCAACATCATCAATTTGGCTTTTAAAGCATTAAAACAATGTAAAACAACTTCCATCCTTTTTTTTCTTTTTTTTCTTTTTTTTCTTTTTTTTTTCTTTTTTTTTTTTATAACAATAATGGAACTTAGGAAATTTGAGGATGAAAATATGTTCCATTTTGGGGGTTGTAACCAAACACAAATTTAGACACCCCCACTCTTATTTTTTCGTACACCCATACATATCATAATGATCAACAATGCTCCACTAGCTTTGCGACTTGGGTAAAGGTATAAATATTATTGGTTGAAAGCTTGTAATGTAGGTATACCAAGAAAAAGGCAATAAATCTCAAAGGGGTTCACCAAAAAGAAAATTAATTACAAGGTGGGCTATTTGGCTTATGTAACGCATAACAAAGATGGCCTTAATCATGTTCATGCATGCATGTGTCAATGTGACCTCGAAGAGAATCAAAGCAAGTTTTAGAGAAACAAATCAGTGGAAGAATATCTCTCATGAAAGAATAATGAGACTGATGTGTCAGTCTAAAGGCTCAAATCATCACTAGCTTTTGTCTACCAATTTAGATACTACCATTTTCAATAAAAAATAACTAGACTAATTAATTCTAAGTTAAAAAAAATAATTATTCAATCATGTTATGAATTTTTCAAATCTAGTTGAATCTTACTCATGACATACACAACCAAAAATTATTAAAAACCACAAAAACAAAATTCTTTTATTTAAAAAAATTCTTTTTTTTTTAGCAAAACAAAAACTCAAACTGCTTAAAAAAAATTAAATCTCCTCCCCCACACTTAAAACAGACATTGTCCCCAATATATGGTTAAATGCAAAGAAAAGACAAAATAACCAAAAATAAAATACGAGAATAAAAATAAACTTCCCTTGGGTTGCCTCCCAAGCAGCGCCTTTGTTTAATATTGTCGTTGGCTCGACTCTATGCACACTTGATATAACTAGGCAGGGGTTTCAAGTCTAGAATGCAGCCCTGCAAAATAGAACGTAAAGGTCTTTTGTCATAAATTGGTAACAAAATATATGGAATGTTACCTGACTGTTGTCTTTTTGGAAGATCGTTCAACACTGCAGCGGTTTTATGTAAGTTAGTACTCAAAGTTAACTCATGTTCTTTGTCAAAATTCTCACGAATGGCAATTTTTACTCAATCTTTTCCATCAAGTTTAAAAACTTCTTTTGCATTAGGTACTACATCGTCATTAGGAATGTTCGTGTCTGCAACGATATTTTTCTCTTCTTCTTCTTTTGACGATGCACGTGCTTCTTTTTCTGGAATATCAACCTCTTTACCACTTCTCAAAATGATAGAACATGGAGTTTCTTTTGGATTTTCTATCGTTTGAGATGGTAATTTCTCTAAGCTTTGTGCCTCTAGCTTATTAATTGCAGTTGTCATTTGGCTCATTTGATTATTCAAACTTTCGATACTAGCCCTCGTCTCCTGTTGAAATTGTAAGTTACTAATGGAAATAGACTTAACAATATCTTCTAAAGATATACCAGAATTAGAAGTTTGGCTCGGTTGTAGGTATTGCTGCTTGTACTGCTGGTAACTTAGGCAATTTTGAGTTGTGGGCTGATTTAATTGTGGACTCTCATAGGTGGAATTGGAATGATCCCTCCATCCTAGGTTGTATGTGTCTGAATAGGGATCATACATCATTGCTTGTAGTCCAGGAAAATCATATGCTGCATTCACTTGTTCATTGGGCTCCTCTTGAAGAGTTGGACACATGTCAGTTGGATGTCCTGCTACTGAACAAATCCTACAAGCCTTTGCTGTTTGCATGTTACCTACAACCATTTGACGAACAAGCGAAGTTAAACTAGAAATTTGTTGTTCTAAGAAAGAAATATTTACCTTATCAGTATGCCTAGATGGAAGATCTAGCCAAGTGCCAAATTGTTGAGAATTGGCCGCCATTTCCTGTTATCGAACTTTTTTTTTTTTGCTCTAATAATTTTTTTTTATTTAATTGCAAGAACGAAATATAGGTTACTAAAAGCATAAAAATTAACTAAAATTACTCCCCGGCAACGGCGCCAAAATTTGGCGTGCTGTCGTAGGCACTCAAAAATAAAACATTTACTCTTGAAATAATATGTAGTAGTGAGAGTAAGGATCGTTCCCACGAAGAGCAATTAGTTTGATCTTTATGCTATGTGAAATAAGATTGGGGGAGAGTTTTTGATCAAAGCAAATTAAAAAGAGCTAAAAACAATTAAAGTATTAAAATAATCAAAGAAAAAAATGTTGGTCTCAGTCAACATCCACCATTGGAATCTTAAAATTGATCATTGATGCAAACATAAATGATCATACTTTGAATATTCACCGTTGGAAGTATTTTCTATCTCTCTTAGGCTTAGATAATTAGAAACAAGCGATCTAATTAGATTTAATTACTAAATAATCCAAGACAAGCGCTGAAGATTTAATCTAGTAATTTTTTAAAGAACAAAGAGATCGATGAAGCAAAACAACACAAGCACAAGCGGTTGTATTTAATTTTGTCAAAAGTTTTTCTTCTAAGATTTAATAAAACAAAGCAGTTTATTAAATCTTGGTTGCTTCATAAATTAGAAAAATCAAACAATTACGGATTTGATGTCTAATTTAGCAGTAGATCAAAATGGATAATAGACTAGTAGGCCTCCTAGTAATTAAACAAAACAATCATGAAAGTAGGCATAGAAAAATATTCAATACTCAAAGCATAAATCAAACATATGAAATAATTTAGATCTCACAATTTTATTGATTTCAAGGCTTCTGTTTCCTTCGACCAACAAGATTTTTAGCTCCGCACGTTCATGAAAACTTCAAATGAATATTGGAGAAGAAGAAGAGGAGTTGTGTGTTGTTCTTCTTTTCCTCCTGATCTCTTTCCCTTTTATAGACTCTAAATTAGTGTTTGAAGATCACAATATCTTCCCACAAATCCTCTAATAGTTACAACAACCCAAACAATAAAATAAAATCTTTAAAAAAGTTGGGAAATGGTTATTTCAACTCCACTTTTTATGCACAGCATAGTTGACTCAACTTCAAGCGTGATTTGGTCCATGATGTAGCCAGAATCTCGGAAAACTCAAAACAGAAAAATTGTGCCTCTATCACTTAGCTTTCCTAATCAATTTGGATCAGCTCAATTGGACTTCGGATGAGCAAGTTATGACCATTTTGCTACAAGATATCAAAACTGTCCAGAATTGATAATTAGCTCCATTTTGCATTTAGTGACTCCAATTGCATCCTAGATCAAAATATAAAATAATGAGTATCTTTAGACATCAAATGAGCATAAAGGAGTATACATTAAGGAATAAAAATATAACATTTTATGTTCTCATCACATATCATGAATCTAATGATGCAATACTCAAAGTATTCAATGCGTCCGGAAAGCCTTCGGAAAAAATGAAGAAGAGATATTTGAATGACGATGAGCTAAGGGCTGCTCAATTGTATATATTACTTAATTGCGACGAGGATGAAGTGGAGAAGCTAGAGGGGTAAGTAATTAATACGTCCACGTTTACATCATCTCAATGTAATAGTATAAGATACTATTATGCTACTAATCAGCAGTTGCTTCATTATTTTTCAGCACATATAATGATGAGTTGAGGTCGGTTAGACCCTACATAATAGACGAAGAAGTAGAACAAGATATGAGATGTCATTTTCCTTCTTGGTTGAGCGCATAAGTAAGATGCTTGATAATTACTTTTTATTTCTGCACTTGCAAAACAAATAACTTACTATCGCTACTTTGGTATTTAGGTCGATCGTCTAATATCACCCGAGACTGAATCTATTAGAACTCTAGCCAAGGGACCAATTACTGTCGTAAAAATATGGCCAAGTTTCTGTGTGAATGGGTTCAGGTTCAAGTCAACAAATGCTCCTATCAGAGACAGCTTTCTGGATCTTGATTCCACGAAAAATAGTGGTTTGTGTATCAAATCTTCAAACTACAAAGACGTCAATCCGGGCAATGATTTTTTTGGCATCTTACGAGAGATTGTGGAGTTGACATATAATTATGGCACAGAACCTGCTAATATCGTGCTATTCAGGTGTGAATGGTTCGATCCGATTCAAGATCAAGGTTGGAAAATTGACAAGCATAACCTTGTGGATATAAACTACAAGCGTAGATATCAAGGCTACGAACCATTTGCCCTATCAAGTCAGGCTCAGCTCATGTACTTCACAACTTATCCTAGACGGGGGATAGCGAGGTCGGATTGGTGGGCAGTATGCAACACTAAAGCTAGAAATACCTTTGACATTGACGAAATAGCTTATCAGGAGGACGATCTACCTCTTGTAACAAATATTGTAGATGTGGACTCAACGGAAGTTACTCATTACACGAGTAATAATATAGAAGATATAGAATTATCCGAAGAGGACGACGAAGTAGATAAAAGTGAAGATGAGAAAGAGGAAGAGCAGGACGATGAAGGCGAACAAGATAAATTTTCTGAAGATTATTGAAAATAAAAAATATTGCATGTAGAATGTAACTATATTTTGATGAAGATGAATTTGACTGTAGAATATAGATCAAGGTTGGAAAATTGACGAAGTAGATGTACCCATTAACGAATATATGTATTATATTTTGACTGTAGAATGCTTTAAGATATGCATCACATTTCGACTGTAGAATGTAGTATATATTTGTGTTTCTCTATATTCATCATATGTTGTTATCAGATATGACAGGACGACGCGGAGGATTCGGCAGGTCCCGAGGTAGACAGAGTGTCACTCCGGTACTGCCTACTGTTGGTTCCGGGTCATCATCGCCCAGTACTCCAGTATATCGATCACTCACATCTCCGACTGTTGGGACGAGTAGTTCCTGGCGTGATAGTACACCCTCGTCCAGCGTTCCTCCTGCTGACGGAACCATGGGGACAGATGAGCATGTCAAGAAGGTCGTGCCCACGTTGTCCCAGCATCAGCAAGATCCTCCATGCGCACCTCCGGAGGAGACGAGGACAGAGATTTGGGCCGACGGTACAAAGTAAGTCAATTAGATGGTTTAGTATATATTTGTGTTTATCTTTATTCATCGTATATTGACTTTTTCAGTAATCTAAATTATTATCTCTGTATAGATATCGTCCATCGTCGGTTCAGAGACGCCTGGGCCAATTTCTGAGGAACAACTACGGTGGCCCTTGGATCAACTACTCTGAGGCTCCGGAGGAGAGGAAGGCGTTCTGGTTTGCGCACTTCCAGGTAAAAGTATATTAAATAAATCCTCTAATTTATGCATATTATATAACTTATTCGTGATGCTAACTTAATGAATTATTTATTGTAGCAAACGTATTTTTATCCTCCGTACCGGGCCGAGTTGATCGAGCGGCTCTTTTCTACCGTTGCCGCCAAGCTTATCCGAGATGCTCTGGATGACCAGAAGGCTCGTAATCGTGCTGGAAAACCGATCCAAGGTTGGATCACGCCTGAGCAGTGGACTGCGATGAGGGCTAGATTCGACGATTCGAGCTACAAGGAAAGGTCTAAGAAGGCCAAGGCGGCTAGGCAGAATGCTGCCAAGTGGTGTGGTGGCTCGATTCCGATGACGGAACATTTCTGTCGTTTGGTATGTTTTTTCTTTTAAAATATATTATTTTAATATAAGTACCATAAAATGGTACTTGGAAAAAATATTTAAGTTTAGTAATAAATAATATATTTTTAACAGGTACAGAGGGGTGAGGATGCAAACATGGTGACCGTCTTCTTGGCCACCCATCGCAAGGACAGAAATCTCATTGATGAGAGGGCCTCACAGACCTATGTAAGTATTACTTTACTTTGTGTTAATTTTAATATAACTTAGACAATTATCGAGTTTCCAAACCTTTTCTTGGCCGAGTATCTTAGGCTACGTGAGCGGACGACTACTAGTTGACCTACACCTGGAGAGGCTGGTACTTCGTCGCAGCCCGCTCCATCTCCGTCGGCGGACGACCTGTGGGTGACCGCAGCTGGTGGTCTCCAGAGGGGTACGTACTACGGTACGGGCTCCTATGGCGCCCTGGTTGCGACACAGTCATCTAGGGCCTCCCTGACAGCTGCGCATTCCATACACCCCTCGCAGTCGCAGCCCTCGCAGTCGTCGGCCAGAGTCCAAGAGGCCGTCCAAGAGGCCGTTGACCGTCAGATTGCGTCTCTCCGTGACGACTTGCTGCGAAGTATGGAGGAGCAGTCCCGGTCCCAGCCGCAGGTGGACGATCCGATGCTCATCGCACGATTGGATATGCTCGACCGCAGCATGACGGAGCTACGGGAATTGACAAATGATATTAGAGCCTCCAATGACCGCAACATCATGGAGCTGCAGGCGTCACAGCTATCGATGGGCGAGAAGCTGACAAGGATGCAGGATTCAATGGGTCATAGCAGTACGAGGCTGTTATCTACCCTGGATTCTTACAACCAGTGACTCGCAGACTTGGAGCAGGCACGGCCTCCACCGACGTCACTGCCTTCTCCATCGACATCGGTGTCGATTCCACGGGATGAGTATGAGGAGTTCTTATCCTTCAAGCGCGCCGGTGGTCAGCCTCCTACAGATCCGCAGTAGTATAGTTATTATTATTATTATTTAGGATGCGATTGTATATTATGAATTATTGATACTTCAACAATAGGCATGATGTATGATGCTTCTTGTGATCTTTAATTTTTTAGTTAATTTATGAATTATTTAATTGGATTGATACTTCAACAATGCTTCTTGTGGTCTTTAATTTAATTGGATTATATAGTTATCTTGCATTCAATAAAAGCTAACCGAAGATTGATCTGGACAAGACACTGGATCGGACCAAATCGGTTCAACCAGTAGATTAATCTAAGTAGCCCCAAGTTCAATTCCTTCTGGACACTAATTTTTTTTTAAATTAGCGACGTTTTTAGCGACGTTAAGTTACGTCGCTAATTAGCGATGCTGTAACAAGTCGCTAAATACGTCGCTAATGATGTCGCTAAAAACGTCGCTATACGTCGCCAATTGCTGACATGGTAGAATAGCCAGGTCATTAAAGACGTCGGTGTAACGTCGCTATTGAAGTCGCTAATCAACGACGTTTAGCGACTTTAATAAACGTCGCTATTTAGTGACTCGGCGTCACTAAACGTCGCTAAATTTTGCGACACATTAAAGTCGCTAAAAACGTCGGTATAGCGACATTTTTTTTTGGCGACTTGGGTTTTTCCGACAACTTTATAACGTCGCTAATTACGTCGCTAAACCAAATTAGCGACGATATTTGGTTTTTTAGCGACGTTTTTAGACGTCGCTAATTTGACTTTTTCTGGTAGTGGATGATGATGATGATTAGGTTATGATGGTGATGAAGGGGATGATTATGTTGATGATGAGAATGATAATGGTGGTGATGATGATGAAGATGATGGGAGGTTGCTGCGTTCAGTCGAAGGAGGAGGAGGTTGGGTAGGGAGAGGTCCGGCGAGGGGAGAGGAGTTGAGGGTAGTGGACTCGGGTCTGTGTCGTCGAGGGAGGAAGAGGACAGGGAAGGCTGTGGTCGAGGAGGAGGACAGGGAAGTGGGGACAGGTTGTGGTAGACTAGAGTGTCGACGAGAGGAGGAGGTTCAGCGGGATGAAGGTGAGGGGGATGGTGGTTGCTCAGGCAGGTGGATGGTGAAGTCGGGTCGGGTGTTGGTCGTGCTCGGGGTGGAGGAGTTCAGCGGCCTGTGGGCTCCGGTGGTGAACGGGAACGATGAAGGACTCGACGGTGGTGTTAATGGCTGTGAACGGCGGAGGAGACAACGGTGGGGAACGGGAACGGAGGAGAAGAGGAGGAGGAAGGAGATGACCGGGTGGCGGCGAGTCGTGTCGAGGGAGTTCCGGTGATAATGGCAGCGGGGAAGAGCGGTGAGGGAGGTCGAGGTCGGCCACGTGAACGGCGGAGGAGATGCTGCTGGCGGAGGAGGTTGGCTCATGCAGAGGAGGATGGACGTCGGGGTGATGGAGGGAGTGGTGGTCAGGGACGGGAGGTGGTCTGGTTCAGTCGTGAGGAGTCCGGCGAGGAGATCGAAGAATGAGGTGGAGATCGGGTCCAGCGATGGTCAGGCGGAGGATCTCCGGCGAGGCGGCGGTTAGGAGATGCTCCGGCGGGTCTGCGCAGGGAAGGGTGGTGATGGAGGAGATGGATAGTAGAGGGAGGGGGATTCGGCTAGGTGTAGGTTTGGTTTTGGGTGATGAATAATAAAAAGGAAAAATTGTATTAATAGGTAGAAAAAGTAGGGTTTGGTCAACATCCTTGGAATGGGCTTGGCTTCACATGGAGATGTTTGGAGGGCTAGGATTTGCATTGTTTAAAATGCATGGCTAGGATTGATGAGGGGGTGATGTTGGGTGTTGCACATTCCAAAAATTATGGGAAAAATTCACATGACCAAATAATGAAGAGAAAATGGGTTTCTTCATGGGTTGTGTCCAATGTTATGGACACCTTAATGCACTTTTGCATAAAAGCGTCCAGCAATTAGAAAATTACACAAAGATAAAAATTGGATTAAATTAATTAAAATTAATGCAAATGGTGTTCTAAAATTAATTAGAAGTACATGGGACTAAAATTAGGTGGGACACAAGTGTCATGGACATAGAGAACTTATGATAGAATATTATCATAAATTGGGTTGCATAAAACGGGTCAAGATTGTGTCTCCAATTTTGATTGGAACGCATAAGGATGCAAAGTTAAATTTATTTAGAATTAAATATAAACGTCTGCGACGAATATTGTGCGACTAAAATGTAGCACAAGAGAGCATAATTATAAGTTACACAAAGGTCAGAATAGATGACTGGCACGTCTAGGACAAGGATGTAAAATTTGTAGGAAGGCAATGGCTAGTGAGGTGCTCCAATTATCGAAGCAACGGTAAGGTGCACTAAGTGGTATAAATATTATAAAAATTATCTAAAACACCATGTTCTATTTCTAATTGGATTCAAACTAGCCCTAGCCTCTCTATCTAAACCAAGTAGGCCTAATTTTGGTTGAGGGGGTTTACATCCACCCACCATAGTGATGATTTGCCTCGGTCGAGCAATACTCCGAGCTCGCCTTTGAAAGTCTAAGTCTGAACTCCTGAAGGGCCAAGTCTGGAATCATTTCCCTCAAGCGAGTCTTCTCGCTGAGCAAAGCGGGTCGGGTCATCGTACTTGCGCCGTTTGAATCTGCTCTCCGCTTGAGCGGAATGGGTCGTTACAGTAACGGTGCCACGAGTATGGAAAGTGGGGCGAGTCAACACGTATCTCGCCATACTTATATTTCGATAGTCGGACGAGTGGACACGGACCTCGTCATACTTACAAGTAAAGCGATGCTAAGTATTTGAGTGGGGCGAGAAGACTCGTACCTCGTCGTAGTTACATTATCGAAATATTGCATTTATATCAATAGTCATGGGCTGCTCGTGCACGGGTTAATGTATTCCTAGAATGAAAGTTGGCACCTTGTGTGTTATCCCTAGTAATTTTCTAATTTCATTATTCCTATACTAATAACGACATTAGGGACAACACACATTTCAATTTAATTTTCTAATTTAATTGAATATAAATCATAAATTTTACTATTCCTATACTAAAATATTTTGATAGCCATATTTTAGGAGGAGTGGGTTTACACCCAATCACTTTGTGTGTTGTCCCTAGTAATTTTCTAATTTTTTTTGAAAGTTGGCACCTCTGTTAAAATAGCGTCTAAATTTTAAGTGAATACCCTCAACTATTCAACCTTTTCAACTTGATACCCTAAATAATAATATTAGACAACTTAATACCTTAACTATAATTGTATAATTTTAAGTGAATACCCTCAACTATTCAACCTTTTCAACTTGATACCCTAAATAATAATATTAGATAACTTAATACCTTAACTATAATTGTATAACATAATACCCTAATAGTGTTAAAGAGAAATCTAAAAATGATCAAAATACCGTCCTCATTTGTATCACTTCAAATACCCCCCACGAGAGAGGATGGGGTAATTTGGTAAAAAAATATTATTTATTTTTGTTGAAACGAAAAAATAAAACCTTGACTGACGAAATGTATCGACTTGAAAATATTCAGGATAGTGATTGGTATGATATTAAAATTTAGAAAATTAAATTAAAAACTTGAATAGTTGAGGGTATCAAGTTAAAAATTAAGCCTATAATATCTTCAAACTTTGATCATCATTTTTAATAATCGAACTCAACTGGCTCTTGTGGTCAGTGAGAAGAGGCATAACCACTATGGCTGACCATAGGTCTCGGGATCAAACCGCGAGTGAGGTGTGGAGACAGTGGGCCCAAATGGCACAGGATCAAATCGCGAGGGAGGTGTGGAGACAATGGACCCAAATGACATGCAATGGAGTGTGCGCAAAATCTCGTAAGTATTGCCGGACATCTCAAAAAAATTCATCATTTTTAATAAAACAATAAACAAAAAAGGCAAAGAAAAAGAAAAGAAAAGAAAATCATTGGTCAAAATCCAAATATCTAAAAAAACCATTTAATCAAAACTACTCCCCGGGCTCGCACCCACCACATGTCCAGAAAGGAAAAGTCAGTCAATGCCAGCAATTATAATCTTTTATAACCGCTCTCTCTCATCAAAACACGCCCCCTTGTCTTCCTCCACACAAAATCAAGAATTACACAGAGAAAGAGAAAGAGAAAGAGAAAGAGAAGAGAGAGAGAGCCATGGCTTCATCATCAACCAGCACCAGCCTCCTCCTCCTGATCTCCCTCCTCTCCGTCCTCCCCCTCCTCTCCTCCGCCCGCCCCTGCAAAACCCTCTTCGTCTCCTACTCCTTCTCCACCTTCTCCTCCTCCTCCTCCGCCGAGAACGCGGTGGGGACCACCACCACCACCACCACCTCCTCCCCCGTCCGCTTCTTCTCCGTCTACCGCGTCGTCTCCCGACCCCCGATCCGCTTCGTCGAGTCCGACCCCACCGAAACCGGGCCCCGCCGCCCCAGCCTCCCCCGGGCCCACCCCCAGGGGTGGAGCTCGCTGGCGGACAGCACGAGGGACATCCTGGTGGTGCTCGCGGGCCTCCTCTTCGGCGTCGGCTGCGGCGCCATCACCGCCGCCGCCCTCTACCTCGCCTGGTCCCTCGTCGCCAACCACCACCACCAGATCTGCGCCGCCGACGATGACGACAGCGACGGGGACTACGAGGACTACGCCGACAGCCCGAAGAAGGTCGGCTACGTCACGATGGTCCAGGAGCCGCTGCTCACCTCCGCCACCGCCGCCGTGACGAAAGAAGGTTACGAAGGGAAGTAACTCATTGATAATAATAATAATAATAACAGTAATGGGTTTCGATACTTATGCTATATTATATATATACGGTTGATGTTGCCTCGACTTATTTACTTTCTGAATGTTAAGCTTAATTGTTTGTTTGTGTGTTGTCCCTACTGCATGTGTTGATGTTTTGCTTAATAAACATTCTCTTGAGTTTGATGCTGAAACAACCCACCGCTATTATTTGGATGCATAGTTAGGTCATGGTCCAGAGTGAAAGCTTACATGTGTGAGGTCACGCCTAGGGGTGAGCATTGTTCGGTTTTGGACCGAGAACCGAGCTGAACAAAATAAGAGATTTGGTTTGATTTCGGTTCTGAAAATACTATTTTTTTTTATTCGGTTTCGTTTTGGGTTTCGGTTTTGATCCAAAATCTAAAATCGATAAGACTTCTACAATTATTAAATATCCTCAATTTTATGCATATTTTATGATTAAAAATGTGTATATTTGTGTGTATATTTTGAAAACAACAATACTTTGTATGCCTTTTAAAGTCAAGCTTTGATAATTTAACAACTAGTCCAACTTTGGACCCAGTTTTGAAATACAACAAACATATGTATTAAAATTGCAGAATTTTAATATAATTTAACCACAATTTTAACTTTGACCCGGTCCATTAAACAATAAAAATAGTTCAACTGAACAAACCGAATAAACCGAATCGTTTATCGGTTCGGTTTCGTTTTTTTTTAAGAATTTCGATTTATTCGGTTTTGACTATTTCGGTTTGGTTGAAACCGAATGCTCACGCCTTAGCAATATTATGTTCCTGATCCAATGAGAACCGAACAGCCAAATAGGAACAGAGAGCCACTATGTTTTGATACTGTTTATAGTAAAAATTTTGGATTATTAGATTATCCACTGGAATACATCTACTGTTGCTTGGAGTTAAGAATATATTGATTCCTCTGTTTCTAACTATAAACTTGTTCTGGTTGAGCAGTATAAATCATAAGGCTATTCTAGTATTCGTTCTGTTGCAAAGCTATATTGTTGCTAGGAATTATGATATTTCCAAACGTCTTTTTGCAAACGTTACAATGACACTTAGTGAAATTATGTTATTGGGGGACTATCGTGTTGGATCTATAGTGTTATCAAGGGAAATAGTAAGGAGATGTTCTGTAGGACAACTGAAGTGTGGTTTCTTTGAAGATGGTGATGTTGGGGGGGGGGTGGATGGGTTATTGTTCGTTCTGTTTAAGACGTACTTTTAATTTGATATCTTCTGGATTATTAGGACATGTAATGCTTATAGGAAGACATTGCAAAGCTGATTAAATTCTGAGAAGTATTTGGTATGTGACAAGGATAGGTTTGGAGTACAAATTCCTTGGTAAGTTCCCTTTCAGATTAGAAGGTGCTTTGCCTTCGTGGAAGGTTTGACTGATACTAGCTCTGATTAAAAATGAGCAGTAAAAGAACATGATATTTGAGTTCGATAGTTTATTCAGAAAATTGCATATACAACATCGAAGTTTAATGAAATTATGCGGAGGGCATTGAAGTTTTCAAAATTATTTGGAGGGCAATGAAACGTCCATAAAATGAACGTTTTGAATGCTGGCCTGCCTTTAATGACTCTTCTTTAATTTCTTCCCTAACCCCCTCTTTAAAATGGACGATTATCTCCATTTATTATTATTACATGGAATAATTGTTCCTTAACCGAAGTTTTTCTTCCTTTCTTTCATTCGGTATACAAATAACTAGTACTAGTTCTTGCAGTTACTCAGTTGGCTACCTACTCCATTCCATTCTTCTTCTTCTTCTTCTTCTTCTTCTTTAGGTACGTATATGGAGCTTGGTGATGAGCATGGGTTCCTGGAGGAACTGTTGGCTCTCAGGACCCCCCACCGACCTGTTCTACAGCACCGGAGGTAGCAGCCTGGACATGGGTGGCTTGAACAACATCATCAGCTTCAAGGAGACTTCTGCATTCGACTGTCTAGGCGAGGTCTGCTGGTCGTCATCGGCCACAAGCAATATGTCCGTCGTCGGCTCGCCCGCCGTGGACCACGAGGGATATTAAAGAGGGGGTTAGGGGCGGGGGATATTAAAGAGGAAGTTAGGGGAGAAATTAAAAAGGGAGGGGGTCATTAAAGGCATGCCAACATTCAAAATGCCCATTAAATGGACATTTTTGGCCCAAACATTCAAAACGTCCATAAAAGGGTGTTTTATTGTACTCCAAGTAATTTTGAAAACTTCAATGCTCTCCGTACAATTTCATTAAATTTGGATGCTGTAGTTTATTTGATCTCTCGAGATGGTCTAGGTTAATTAGGCCTATCACAGGTGAATGAATAAAATAGAAATATAGGCCTAAACTCTAGAGTTATTATGTCATACAATACAAGGTATGATACGATACACAAGAAAATTAATACACGATACGAGTTCACAACCAAGGGGGTAAACTTAGACTGGGCTGCTAGCAGATTTGGGAGAGGAAGAGGCTATTATTGTGCTGTTGCTGCATGGCACAGATGTTGGTTTACGATTGCTTACTGTTATGCAATTAGATGCCTCTCAGCTTCATACTAGTATTACTTACAGATCCTATACTAGTATTACTTACAGATCCTCTCAGTGCTCTCATATAGTGGGGGAATTAGTTGATGAGTGGTGTTACTAGATTTGTCAGGTGAGAAAGGTTGGCTAGCTAACTTTTGATGTTTTCTAGTTGTCATTTAGAAGGGCTAAGAGTTCCTTTAAAAACGGCATCTATATTTAACACTTACAAGGTGAAGTGTTGAACCCCTTAGTGAGGCAAGAGCTGTCAGATGCACCAATTTTTGCTGATTTCATTCTAAGTATTGTAAAATATATGCATAGACAAACTGACAAAGTAGAACTTACTGTTATGCAATTAGATGCCTCGCAGCTTCATACTAGTATTACTTACAGATCCTCTCAGTGCTCTCATATAGTGGGGGAATTAGTTGATGAGTGGTGTTACTAGATTTGTCAGGTGAGAAGGTTGGTTAGCTAACTTTTGATGTTTTCTAGTTGTCATTTAGAAGGGCTAAGAGGTCCTTTTGAAACGACATCTATATTTAACACTTACAAGGTGAAGTGTTGAACCCCTTAGTGAGGCAAGAGCTGTAAGATGCACCAATTTTTGCTGATTTCATTCTAAATATTGTAAAATATATGAATAGACAAAGTAGAACACAAGGTAATAACACTAATGGATTTCAATAGTTTCTAAAATTTAATCTTTATTTTGGATACAACATAAAACCATAATGCGAAGCTACACAGTTTAGTTTTTTACGAATCATCAATTATTTGTTTGTAAATGTCTGTTACCTATTGGGTCTCGGGATTGTGAGCCGCCCACAACATTCTAAAATGAGCGGTTCTTGTCCAGTCCACCTTATTCATAAATTGATGAAAGAGGGAAAGTATGGAATACATTTGAGGTTTGGGCTTTTAGGTATGACCTATGAGATGAGAGAAAATCTAGATCGAAGTAGTGGAAGGCTTATTTATTAGATTAGTTCTTTGTTTTGCAGGTTTAAGAGCTAATCTGATGTCAAACCTATGTTTACTTCATTCAAATGATCATATATCATATCTTGTTATACTGATACTTCCACTCAGATTAAATCTTTGAAGGACTGTAAATCTGGGTAGTTTGATGGCTGGTTAAAAGGGCGCCCGAGTGTCATCAGGCTCCCGCTTATGCAAGGTCTGGTGAGGTTCAAGGGGGGCGCAACCTTACCCCCATTCATATTGGAGAGTCTGTTTCCGTGACTCAAACTTGCATCCATCCCCCAGGGGTGCAATCAAGAAGCCTTAACGTCGCGCCAGGCCAGGGTCCTACTTACACAGGGTAGCTTGATGGCTGGTTGCTTAACCCAAATTGTTTTGTAAGGTTACCTCCACTGTGGAAGCCGTTCTGCAATCCATGCACAATCCACAAACAACAGCAAGGGAGCCTTTATCGTAAATATTTGGGTTGACTGTTTGATTCTTTTTCTTCCATTCAGCTCTATCTAGGGCCATGTCATCTGTAACACTAACAAAAACTAAATCCTTTAGAACTTGAATCCAAACTTGTTTATCTTTCTCCTTCCCAACTTCTTTTTATGTATTCTTCGTTGTTTCTCCTCTTTATCTTTGTTTTCTAGCTGTGGTTCACTGAGTTTTCATATTCTTATTTCTCTTCTTTCCTTTTTTTTGGCCTTTCATGGTATGTTTTTATTCTTTCCTGTTTTGACCTGTTGCCATTTGGTTCTCCATTGTCTTTCCCCTCTTTTACTTTGGTTTTATTGCTACCCTTTCCTTTATTTCATCTCAGCCTCTCTTTTCTTCTGTTCTTTGCTTTCTTCTTTTTTGCACTTGTTATCGTTGCCATTCTCCACCTTAAGTCCCCTTTTGTGTCAAATTTGTGAGTCCATTGCCATGACTGCGGTAATACCTCAAAGCAATCCAATCACTCTTTGAACAAGGCTGAGAGAGGGAGATAAGACGTGGAAGGAGGTTATGAGAAGAGGAGACATTTGAAACATGAGAAGTAGAAGAGATAAATGGTTGTTAAATCAAATGTTGAGTAGTATCTTAATCTTCACTCAGTAAATAATTTTGATGAATCATAAATATGACAAACTACAGTACATTACAGGATTAACAATTGCTGATTCGATCATGTTAACAATTTACCATGTTCTTACTGTGTTGTAGACTTATAACTTAAACCTTAGTTATATAATTCAAATCTATGTTGTGCATAGATAATGGCATTGTTTGTAAATTTATTGTGGAAAATTTAGGATAGGGGTACGGTGTGGATACAATTATATATACATGTAACAACATATCTATGATTCTATGTACATTGTTTGTAAATTGCGTCTTAATAATATCCATGCTTATGCATGTTTTGGATAGTAGATAGGCTTGAGAAAGTTCGACAGGGAACCCACTGCAAATAGATGTTACTTCCTCATATCCCAATTATGTTTGGGACGATCATGACAGTGCAAGTCACTTTCAACCAGGTTTTGTGTGTTTTGCAGATGACTGTCGAGGAAGTATTGTGTCTTTTGCGTTAGATACAAATACAATCCTTTGGAGGAATATCTACAAAACCTAGGTTCAGATACTTTAGTGCCATATACTCTTGTGTATATTCTTTCATTTCAAGTTGTGATTATATGCTCTAGTTATGACATCCATACATCCATGTTTTGTACTCGGGCAATTATTTTGCATTACACGACAAATTATTGTTCTTAATTTTTTATGTGCTTCTAATACTTTATGGGAGAATTAGGACCCGAACTGGCCAAATCCTTGATCGAATGCTTTAGTAAAGCATATTTCCCTGCCATCATCCTTTTTCAGTTTCTCATGATTAATCACTTTTGTCGGTTCGAAATCAATTTTTGGGAAGAGACATCCACAATAATGAACCTTAGGCAATTTATTTGTGAACATGTCTATTTCAAGATGGATCATACAAAGAAAATCATGTCAAATTTTGTGACTTCGGCTCAATCCGAAGGAAATTATGTGGAAGTTTACATACGTATTATGTACATGACCAAAAATCGATCCCTAGATCGATGTTATGTACTCTATAATATAGGACAAACATGTGCCTAGGGTTCACTCGTGCAGTCACATTGCGCCTTCAGTGATAGGTGTACCTAACATTTCGTCTTGTACGTTGTGCTATGGCACAACTGAGTGTGAGAATAGTTGGATTCGATCTATACCTGCCCGCAGCAGGTTTGCATCAAGATTCAAGGATCTATATAAAGTCGCTTTATCTCTTTGCATTAGTTAATAATAGGTTCACTAGGTATATTGTGGGCAAACTTTTGTGGTGTATGTTGTCTGCTGTTGAGATTCAGATACTTGATGAGATTAGAAAATAATTAGTTTCTAAGCTAAGAGACTTGGAAAAGCATTGGGATCTGAAATATTTACAATTCAGGTTCAGAACATAGTGTAAGAATGTAACTTCAGCAAAACTATCGGAGAGAATTTGGAAGAAGTTCATTTGATGGCCAATAGCTTCTTTTTGTTTCATAGGAGGATTCGTGATGTTAGCGAGATCGAGGAGGTTGTTAGCACGGTTGATAAAAGTACAAAATTGCTTCGTGAATGTTTCTGGCTGTAGAATCCTTGCCTTGACATTGAAAGGAAAACTTCATAAGATGGCTAGAAGATAAGTTCTAAGTGTATAGCTTAAATGAGAATATTGAGATGGATGAGCTACACATGTATATGAAATTAGAGGTGGTATTAGGACGGGGGGAAATTTCGACAAGTCCTTGGAGATGGTTTGGACATATTCCCGAAGATTGATTGATACCTTGAGATGGGTTAGCCATATGGAAGAGAGACCAACCATTAACACATAAACCATATAGGCAGTCATCAAGAGCCGTAGGGTCATAGACAAGGAATTGCCCGGACTATTTATAGATCAAAACGAGCACAGATTGAAGCTATAAAAAAGGATCTGGTAGTTGCTAATATTTCAGAGGAGATGACCTATATAGAGATGAAAGGACAAACAGTATAATGTAAAGTCATTCATACAAAGTGGGATAAACGTTTTGTTATTATTTTATTTATCATGGCTAACTGGTCATGAAATTGAATATCATTATGTAAACTAGGTGTTTGTGCTAGGTGGTTGAAGATCGAGCCCTATCAGAGCTTTTTCATAGTCCTTTCTCGAATTTGATTCAGTTTCATCTAGCAAGAATAAGAAAATAAGAACCATTTTGCTGTAGTTTTGGTAGACAAAACCTCAAATTATGATGGAACTCTTATGAATGAATTTTTTAAGCCTGGTGTTTGTCCTCTCTCTTTTTGTGGGTTTAGTTCAAAGCAAATACTATGTGATGTGCCAAAATGTGCTTCGTGAATATATATGGAAAAAAGGTTCCCAAGGGGTCTGTGTATGAAACTTTCTAAGGGAAAATCCACGTGGCATAACCTGATTGAATCCCAATGCCTGCATGTTTTGTTAGGAATTCCAACTTAATATATGGAAGAAAAATGGTTACGGGACGATATTGTAGGGCATGGATTTTGACATGTGGACTCCCCCTTGGGGACCCCCTTAGGAATCCGATACACAGACAGAGACGCACACACCATGCTATGTTAATTGTTCAAACTCAATTGATATCAGCTTAAATTAGATTGTTACCTGGAAAAACTGTTTATCATATTGTGCACTGATGTGAAATTATAGAGTCCAACATTGAAATCTTACTCAAATATCTTGTTTGTTTCTCCCTCCACCTAGACCCTCCTGTCTAATTGGTTTCCCTATTTCTGGGAGCGAACATGTCAGATTTTCATTAGATTCATGTTTTCGTTCTTCTGATTCAAATTCAACTCTAGGGCAAATTTTGTCAACTGTAAATCACAGAATGGCCTTCCTCTATGGTCCATTAAGTTTACAGGATAAGGTCCTTTGTATTACGTCCCTTGATGGCTTGAGGCAAGAGTTTGTAGTATGCAACCAATTGTGCTCTCATCTCTGATTAAGCTTGTCAATAGTAAATGAGTCTGCTTTGTAAGTTTTGGAGCGCTATTGTATTGAAAGTGTGCGCTTCCTCTTCTTATAGTTGGATCGAAAAATGTGCTTTTGTCAGCCCTACAAGGGGATGAGAAACTTGAACCATGTAACACATCGAGGACGTAGGCTTTTGAGCTCATTAGTCTTTCTTGCATCAATAAACAGAAGCTCTTGACATCTTTGATACACGGGGCTTATAAATTAATTTACATCTTTGACACTTTCTATTACGTATGACCATAGCATGTTTTTAGATTAAACTCTGGAAACAGTGTAATCTCTCATTTGAGGCAGGATGATTCTTGTCTTCAGCAGTATAAGCTATAATTCTGGTTTTCTGGCTGGAAATCTGTGCTTTAGGATATCAATCATCTGAAGGGTATTAAAAATTCTCATGCTTTACTCGACTTTTATCTAATCTTTTTTTAGTTTACTTTTAAAAGTAATTTTGATGTGTAGATTATCAGGCTTTATTACCTGAGTATGCAGCAAGGTCTTGGCTACTCAGACCGCTGTAAAGTTTTGAATAAGTGCATTCGGAATTTCATGTTGTTGCCTTGGTGAGTCGAGTACGCCTATATACATATGAGCTTACTGGGCTTTCACTATACATCCTTGTAAAAATACACCTATAAAAATTGAGCTGGTATTACTGTGCACCTATGTATCTGAAGTGTATAATTTCCATTCTTTCACCACCAACAAACTAGGATGGGTGCTTGAGACAGGTGGCATGTTTAGGAAACACCTAGGGATTGTTTAACTGCTTGCAAGTGAGTCGAAGTGTGAAACCGAGTTGTTGATGTATTGCATATGCATCTATTTTGACTTTCATAACCCTTTTTGGATGGTTGAAAGTGAGCAGCTTGGAAGTGGCCACATTTAAATTTCGGTTATTTGGATGTTTGTTTGTTGAGCTCAACTTGTGTAAAACATAGTAGTTCTTATATTTGGATGTTGCAATGAAGTGAAAGTGAAAAAAGAAGTCATGGTGACCACATTTTATGGGGAGTAAAGTTACCACCATAGATAATTAAAACTACTGTTATAACGTGAGTTACTTAAGGGTTAAATTTTACTTTGTATTTTAGTTCCACATTGGTTAGAGATTAGTATTACACCTTCATTGGGTTGATAAATAAGGTCTTTGTCTCCCACTATGTGATTACACGAATAAGAGATTTTCTTCTATTTTTTCTCTTCTTCTTCTACGTTTATTCTAATACGTTATCAGCACGAAGCTCTAACTGGAGGAAATAAGCGAAAGCATCTCAGTGAAGCCGTCATTTGTCGATTCTCCACTTCGGTAATAGGTATGGTTATTTATGTTTATTTTTTCTGCATTTGTATATCCTAGGTGGAGCCTGATGTTGATGTTTATACATCTTTTGGAATACCGTTAGAACAAAAAAGAATAATTTTTGGCCATTCAGCTCACTTCCTTCAGTTAACTCCGATAGCACTCCGAAGTTAATTACATATAAATCTCTCGGAGAGAACGCTGGAGTTATTATTTATTTATTTATTTTATATATGTTAATACATTCAGATCAAAACCATCAGAGATCTGATGACCGTGAACATGAATTGTTTGATCTATATACATAAGACTTCTGGAACATCGTTGTTCGAAGTATACCATATATGGTATTTTTGAAAGATTTCTTGAACATAATCATTGTTCGAACCATACCATGAATATCTAGTGTTTGGTATTTATCTACGACTTTTGGAACATTATTGTTCGAAGCATACCATGAACAAGATTTGTTTGGTATAAATAGACTTCTGAAACATCATTGTTTGAACATACACCATGAACATGAATTGTTTGATGATTTACCAAGTTCTTATGTTAACTTATTATTATTGATCTTATACAACAATATGTCGAGCCTCACAAAATATGATTTCAAGGCTCTAAATTTAGAAGGACAAAATTTTCTCAACTGGAGATTAGATGTTGAATTGCACATTCAAGCCAAAAGCTTAGGTAATGTCACGCCCCGATCTCCCGCAGGCAATCGGCCGTTCCCGCTAGGCGGGAATCACCCTCGCCAGCGCTCCCGCGGAACGATCGCTTAACCCATCCGGGCGTGATGCCGCACGAGCGTGAGCCACGCCCGTGCAAGGCCATGGTTCATTGGCTGGTGGTTAGAGTTCTAAGCCACAGAGTCGCACAGATTGTCCGAGTGCAGCGGAGTCATGAACGCATAGGCGATCGGTAACAGGTTCACTGAGTCGGCAAATATAGCGGAAGCATAGAAACAAGTAAAGTAATCTCTTTATTGATATGAAACATGTGTTACAGGCGGCGTATAGCCGAGATTACAAGTCGCTCAAGCCTCTCTCTCTGAAACAGTAAAAGCGTGCCAAGTGGCTACAACTGTGGAATGAATGTACAGGCGATGGTCAGGCGATGTTCATAACTTATGTCTTGTATATGTGCTTCAGTCCCGGACGCACCGTTGCAAGGCTTCAGAGGGAACTCCTGGCCTTAGCACGCACGAAGGAGGCGTCCGCACCGCACGAGGTTCTCCCGCACCTTGCATATCGAACTGGTGGATTATCAGTACATTGAATGCACTGGTGGGGAAGCTACTCGCCCGCTCGACAAATCCAAACACGTAATACAGGTTTCGTGCACAACTATTAAGTTGTCTTTCTAGTTGCCTTAGGATCAGTTCCATGCAGATATTGAATAGCCTAACGTGTCGGGCAGTGCGCCGTGCGATGTTTGAGGAAATACGGCGAGACTTACCAACTTACCATCTCCTTCCCTGTCCAAGGCAAACATTGAGGCAAACATGTTAATTCAAGCACGGGCAAGTATAAGCATTCAGGAGCATAGCATATGCAACATGCAACACGAGAGTTATTGAACGGGATAGTATTTGGTGTGCTCAGTTGTACTTGATGCGATGTAGTAACTCACACGCGGATAGCCGCTAAGCGAGGATGACTTATCTATATGAACATGAGTCGCTGGCAAAGCCATAAATGACTAATCCCAGACGAGAGTGGAACGCAATGAGAGCACACGATGCGCTACGAACCATCTCGCCCGTACACGATGGATTGCATATGTAGTCCAAGGCCAAGATGGAATGCAACCAAGTACACGATATGTTGCAAACCATCTCGCCAGCACACGATAGACTACACATGATGTGGTCCTAGGCCAAGTGGAATGCAACCGAGTACACGATATGCTGCAAACCACTCGCCTGCACACGATGAACCACACTTGAAGTTCCATCCGGATCGGAGCGGCCCCAGTGCCCCGGTGACCGTCCGTGGAACTATGCCTCGTTTTCGAGTTGTCCGCGACATGCACTTCAGGGTTAACCAATCTCAGGCAACACGATTTAACCATTCTCAGGCAACACGATTTAACCAATCTCAGGCAACACGATTACACGAGATACACGAGAACACGCGTGCACTAGAACACGAGAACACGAGAACACGAGTGCACGGGAACACGAGTACACGAGTATACGGGATACTTGAATCTTGGTTCTGTACAATAACTTGTCTTGATGCATTCCCCTGGTTCAGGGCTGCCTTGATGACCTAACGGTCCCGGATACTTGCAGGTTCGTTCAGACACGGAACGACTACGTAGTAGTCTTCCGGGGTTTGGATGAAAACACGGTAACTATCAAGCAGACAAGCATGCGTTTCTAGGAACATAAGCAGGCACGTTGCTCGGGCCCGAAGGTAGTCCGAGAGATGAAACCGTTAAGGGACTTAGCATGCGAGGGTCTGAATATAAGCAGTATTTCCTTTCCACGTTCTAGCATAGCAATACAGGTTGGGATTATTCCCTTAGCTAGGTGCGTTGGATTTATTAGCATGCAGGGGGTGATTCACCTAGCGACTAGCATATATGATTCCAGGTTTTATATGTGCTGGCTAAGCAAAGACAAGTTCACCGTAGCCACCCACCTTAGCGATGATTCGCCTCGGTAGAGCGATACGTCTGAGCGAGCCTCTGAAAGTCCAAGCCGGATCCTGTAGGGACAAGTCTGGATATCTTTGCCTCTTGATCGAGGCAAGGCGGGTCGGGACAGCTGCACGATTGTCGATTGAGACGGCAGTCCGCTTGAACGGAATGGGGTGTTACAGGTAACGCAATTGTGGCTGATAAACCAATATCTGCACAAGATAAAACGAAGGCTTAATTTTTTAAGACATCATATTCATGATGATCTCAAGGCTAAGTACTTAACAGTCAAAGACCCCTTGGTGCAATGCAATTCTCTAGCTGAGAGATGATCATCAGAAAAATGGTCATACTACCAGGTGCACTCCATGAATGGCTCAATCTACGTTTCCAAGATTATAAGACAGTTGCAGCCTATAATTCAGCTATGCTTTGGATTATTTCACAATTGAAGTTATGTGGTGAAGAAGTGAGAGCATTCCATGCTAGAGAAAACATTTACCATATTTCATGCGACTAGTATGACACTACAACAGACGTATAGGGAGAGAAATTTTAAGAAGTATTTCGAACTCATTGCTGTCTTACTCGTTGCCGAGAAAAACAATGAGTTATTAATCAAAATTCACACTAGTAGACCAACTGGGTCTGCATCAATTTCAACTGAAGTGAATGCGACTAGTGCTCAGAAAAATGTGACCAATACTAGGGGTCGAGAAAATCACAGAAATAGAAGGCATGGACGTCGTAGAAGCAAAAAAATGGCTACAATCTGGGTCCAGGGAACGATACAGTTAAAAATAAGGGATTTAATCCTCGAAGAAACAATGTCCAAATTTTCAATCCAGTTGTTCCAACTGATATTTGCAAACGTTGTGGAAGAGCTGGTTATTGGATGCGAAACTGTCGAACCTCACAAAAAAAATGGACAAATATGAAGCCTCAAAGGGTGTGGAGACTAATCTCATGGAGGGTACAACACAAATGTATTTTAATGATTTCTTCTAAGATAAGGACGAAAACGCAATTTCGGAAGACCAATTCAACGCCATGATAGGCGAAGTCAATGAATAGTTATTGTATGCTTATCGAAGTTTATTTACTTTCCACTTTGAATAAATTGGTCATTATATGATCAATAGTCTAGGTAGTTTACTTTCTTTGAAGCCGTTTCATTTAGATTTAGATCAAAGTTGTAATAATTGGCAATATGTCAACTTTAACCATTTAGTAGCATATTAATATATTATTAATTTTTGTTTTTGAAATGTATGGACAATGATGATGGCATATGCTTGATAGATAGTGCAACAAATCACACTATATTGAAAACTATGAAGTTTTTTAAAACATGTCTCAAACACTGCTATGGTGACCACCATTGTTGGACCCGTACAGATTATAGAAGGTTATGGTAAGGCCGATGTTGTGTTGCAAATGGAATACGCTTAGTCATTCAAAATGCATTATTCTCTAGTAGATCTAAAAAAAATTTACTCAGCTTTAGAGATATTCGAATGAACGGGTTTCATGTTGAAACCATGAACGATGATAGCAAAGAGTATCTTTGTATCACCTCTAATGTTGGAAGCAATAAGCTCACATTAGAAAAGTGCAAGTTAATCTCCTCGGGGCTATATCAAACTACCTTGAAGGTAGTAGAATCTCACCCCATCACTAACAAAAGGCTAAATGATCTAAGGAATCTAATCATTTGGCATAACAGATTTGGTCATCCAGGATCGACTATGTTGAGAAAGGTCATAAGCAATACCAATGGGCATAATTTATCATACCAAAGTCTTTCATTTCCTACTGAACATTTGTGTGTAGCTTGTTCACAGGATAAACTCATTACAAGACCTTCACTTCTCAAAATAGCTTCTGAATTACCACCATTTTTTCAGAGAATACAAGGTAATATTACATGATGCTAAATTGATCATTGTTAGGCCAACTGTATATCATGGATTTTCACCATCACAACTTGTGACATGCCATCAACCTAACATCTATCATTTGCGTAAATTTGGTTGTGCTGTTTATGTTCCTATTTTTTCCTCTCAACGCTCTAAAATGAGACATCAGCGCCGTTTAGGAATTTATATTGGTTTTGATTCGCCCTCAATATTAGATATTTGGAACCTTTAACTGGTGATATTTTTACTACTATATTCGCAGAGACTGCCATTTTGATGAGACTAAATTTTCGTCGTTAGGGGGAGATAAGAAAGAAAAGAATGTTCTTACAGAACCATTCGCCACAAATAAACGACATGAATTATCGTGGGATAATTCCACTATGTCTCATCTAGATTCTTGTACTAATCAATATGAAACTGAGGTACGAAGGATATTGCATCTACATTGCAAATCAAATGCCAGATGCATTTACTGATGCAGCTAAAGTGATTAAATTACATATGGCCGCTGCAAATGCGCCAGCTCGAATTGATATCCCCTTAGAAAAAAATAACATAGTGGCTAATGAATCTACTGCACGCCAGAAGTGTGGTAGACCTATATGTTCGAAGGACTTGTCCCTAGAAAGAGAAAATGTCCAAGTAACGCTCTTAAGGAGGTTACAAATAACGCTCAAGAAGAGGTTATGAATGACATATCCATACTCTCTGAAAATCCAGAAGAGGTTATTGTCTTAGAAAAGACGCAAGCCCAAGAGAAGGCGCAGGTACCTGAAAGCAAAGAGATTTCTATGTTTTATACATATACAAGAGAGGTATGAGATCGCAAAGATATAACAATAGATGAGATATTCTCATTCTCAGTAGCTACTGAAATATCTAAGGGCATATTGATGAGACTGAACCACGTAGCATCGATGAATGTCGACAAAGAAAAGATTAGCCAAAATGGAAGGATGTTATTCAAGCAGAATTGGATTCCCTTAATAAACGTGGAGTGTTCGGACCTATAGTACAAATACCAAAAGACGTCAGGCCTGTAGGTTACAAGTGGGTGTTTGTAAGAAAGCAAAATAAAAAGAATTAAATCGCTCGATTTAAGGCACGATTAGTAGCATAAGGATTTTCTTAGAGATCCGGGATTGATTACGAAGAGACGTATTCTCCCATAATGGATGCAACAACGTTCCGTTATTTGATAAGTCTGACAGTTGAGAAAAAGCTTGACATGAGACTTACGGACATTGTAACATTCTATCTATATGGTGATTTAGATAGCGATATCTATATGAAAATCCCAGATGGATTTAACCTACCCAGCTCAAAAGCTAAGAACATGCATTCCATAAAGCTAAGACGTTAATTATACGGTTTGAAATAATTCGGAAGGATGTGGTACAACTGTCTTAGCGAATATATGAAAATGGAGGGATATGAGAATAATCCTATATGTCCATGTGTCTTTATAAAGAAATCTAAGAAGGATTTCGCTATAGTTGTAGTATATGTCGATGACATAAACTTGATTGTGACAAGACATGAAATCAATGAGACTGCAAACTATTTGAAAAAGGAGTACGAGATGAAAGATCTCGGAGACACAAAATATTGTCTCGGATTACAAATTGAGCATTGCAGTAATGAAATTTTAGTGCATCAATCCAAATACACAGAATATATATTGAAATAGTTCAATATGGATAAAGCTCATCCCCTTAAAACTCCAATGCTTGTTCGATCTTTAGATATCAATAAAGATCCATATCGTCGACAATGAAACGATGCTAGGACCCGAAGTACCGTACCTTAGTGCCATTGGGGCATTGATGTATCTATCACAATGTACAAGGCTAGACATATCATTCTTTGTCAATCTGTTGGATAGATGTAGCTTGGTGCCAACTTGCAGATATTGTAATGGCATTAACCATGTGATGAGATATCTTCGTGGAGCTACCGACATGGGATTATTTTATACTTGTGGTTTATCTAACACCGCGAATCTAGTTGGATTTGCAGATTCAAGTTATTTATCTGATCCCCATAAAGGTCGTCACAAACTGGATGTATTTTTTAATAGCAATGCAACTATTTTTTGGCGTTCAACAAAACATACGATGGTTGCTACCTCCTCAAACACTAAAAAATATTGGCTCTCCATGAAGCAAGTAGAGAATGTATTAGGCTGAGATCGTTGATTCAACACATTCGTAGCTCCTGTCACATTTTCCCTACCACAGATACTCTTAACTGTTATTCATGAGGATAATGCAGCATGTATTGCATAAATTCAAGGTGGATTCATTAAAGGAGATAGGACTAAGCACATATTACCGAAGTTTTTCTATACTCGTGAGCTTCAGAAGAACTTTGATATTGATGTCCAACAAGTTCGCTCAAGTGATAATCTTGCATACTTGTTCACCAAATCGTTGTCAAAGTCAACTTTTCACAAACTAGTTCATGGAATTGGAATGCGACGTCTTCATCAGCTGAATGTTCAGGATCTACATCATCAGGGGGAGTGATTGTTTTCAGGGGGAGATTCATTTTCTATGGACTATAATGCGTTGTACTCTTTTTTCTTAGTCATGTATTTTTTTTCCATTGGATTTTTTCTGACAAGGTTTTAATGAGGCAACATTAAACGTGTCCAACACCTATCTAAGTCATCCTAACAGGTTTTGTTTTAATGGGTTTTTCGGGCATAGTTTTAACTAGACAATAGGCTGAGAGATGGTGGTCATCAAAAGAGGGAGTGCTATAACCTGGGTTACAGGGTTGGATTTTCACTTTGTATTTTAGTCCCACATTGGTTAGATATTAGTATTACACCTTCATTGGGTTGTATAAATAAGGTATTTGTCTTCCACTATGTGATTACACGAATAAGAGATATTATCTCCTATTTTCTTCATTCTTCTATGTTTATTCTAATAACTACATAAAATTGGTGAAAATACACAATATTTTTTGTTGCCAAAGGAATAAGAACTCAAGGTGTATATTGGACTGATCCGCAGACCGGTTCGGCCCAAAATTTTTATTATTTATTTTTATATAATGTATAATATATATATATATATATATATATATATATATATATATATATATATATATATATATATATGTGTGTGTGTGTGTGTGTGTGTGTTGTGTGTGTGAGAGAGAGAGAGAGAGAGAGAGAGAGAGAGAGAGAGAGAGAGAGAGTGAATAAATTTAAATAAAAAATTATAAGTTATTTGTTAGTGTAGTTTTTTTATAATATATATATATATATATATATATATATATATATATATATATATATATATATATATATATATATATATATATATACACACTTTTTTTATATAATTTATATATACTTTTATATAAGTTTAAGTTATTTGTTAGTATAAATTTTTTATATAAGTTATTTGTTAGTATAATCTATATATACTTTTTTGTAAGTTATTTGTTAGTATAATTTTTTTTATATAAATTGTATGTTAGTATAAATTATATAAGTTAAATTAACATATATAACTTAATTGAGACAAAAATTTGAGAAGGAAAATATTGAAAATTGTTTATTAATATCAATAAATTTTAAATCTATTATAACATTAACTAGTCAAGAAATTGAAACTAGCAAATGCTATTTTTTTTTTTATAAACTTCGTACAAAAATGTACAAATTTTTTGGTCTTTTTCGGCGTCCGTCGTCCGTCTTTCTTTCGTGTTTATTGCTCAACTGCTCCTTCAGTAGCGTCATTTAAAGTAAGAGACTGAAAGTCCAGCTCACTGATGTCGGCACTTTCGTCTCTTAAGTTTTGAGTTCTTTTTCTAGCACGAACCTAATCTTGAACGCAGATGCATGCTTCCAAAATATCTGGTGACATCCTACTCCTCCTTTTGTTTAGCATTCTTGAACATGTACTAAAACAAGATTTCGATGTTATCATGGACACTGGTACCATTAGAATATCTGTGTTATAGAAGAAAGTATATGATACGTCTTTTCGTGTCTCTTCCACCATTCTAAAATTGAAAAATAAGATTAAGATTCATCATCTTATTTTTTATAAGAATTTAAATATAAGAACAATTCTTGAGTGGGTAGGGAAGATTGTTTTTGTTTCTTCCTTTGTAGTACATTTTTTAAATGTGATAATTTAGACATAAAATCGGAGCTACTACTACATTGAACGGTTCGGATAGATACAACACTTTCTTCATATAAAGTAATTAAACTATCTAAAACTTCTTTAATTTCTACTTTTAAGCTACCTACGTCAACATTTATAGTCTTTAAAATCGTCTAATAAAATAAATACACCATCTAATTTAATCTTATGATCAAAAATCGAAGCCAAACAGTATCGAAGAGGTATATCATCCCAATATTTTAGAAATTTTGCTTCCATTTTGGAAACAATATAATCAAAACCAGGAACAGTTCTATATTTAAAAAATAAATGAGACATGTTAATAATTTCTGTTAAAGCTAAAGGAAGAGTTGGATAATAAACTCCAGATAAAATACATGTATAATTGTAAAATAATTCAAAAATTGAATTAGCAATTAACCAATCATTTTCAGTTACTTGATAATCAAAACTAGGATTAACATTACAATAATGTGTAATATAATCTTCAAATTTAATAGAAGATTTTAACATTAAATAAGTTGAATTTCATCTGTGTGGTGCATTCTTAACAAATTTTCTAAAAGTAATACCATATTGTGTACATAAAGTTTTAAAAGCTTGTTGTCTACTTGCAGAAGTGTTCAAACTTTGAAAACATAATATAACATTTTCTAAATTTATTTGAAAGAATTCATGACATTCTTGTACAATTAAATTAATAATATGACAAGCACATCTAACATGAAAAATTCTACCTTCTATTATAGGCAAAAATTATAATTTTAAAACATTATGGAAGAAATGTTATTACTAGTATTATCAAAAAAATTGAAAAAAAATTAATGTGAATATCATATTCACGTAAAAATTGCATAATAGCGTCGCCGATTACAGCGTCAGCATGTGAAAATTCTAAAGGCCGTAGACAAATAATACGTTTTTGTAAAATTTATTTTGGATCTAAATAATGTGTCGAGTTACAAATATAAGCATACTTTTGTTTAGTAGTCCATATATCAGAAGTTAGAGCAAATTTACTTACATTTACAAAATTTTCTTTCAAAGAAGTCTTTTCTTTTTGAAAGATTTCGATAGCCTCTGCTCTAGTACTAGATCTAGAAACTTTAGTAAAATAAGGATTATGATACTACTTACAGAATCATAATACCAATCACTCTCACCAAATGTAAAAGATTGTTCATCACAAATAATATATTTTGTTAACTCAGTTTGTTGCGAGCATATATAAAAGATCATTGAGGAGCGCTACTTAGCTATCTTTGTCTAACTTGCAGTGTGTCAATTCTATAACAACTTTCGTAGTGTCTTCTTAAAGTGTCCATGCAATCATTCTTTTTTTATTTGTAAGTTTGCTTACATTTCTTGTATTACGCACATTTAGCTATTGATTTTTGATCTTTTGGATCTGAAATCAGTGCGCCCTCACTATCAATGACATATAATTTTTCATAATAATTCTATAAAACTATTTTTTTTCTATTTGCAACATTTAGGTATATTTCTAACTTCAGGAGGTGACATTTGTGTCGGTGTCACATAATCATGAATATAATTTTCTTTAAATATTTGAGCATAATAATAAACGAAATTCGAACCATAAGGATTGTTAGAACCAGTAGCATTCATATTTTAAAATTTAATTTAAAAAAAAATAAGAGAAGAAGAATTTATTTATCTACCAAAGAGAGAGAGAGAGAGAGAGAGAGAAGAGGAAAAAAAAAAAATCCAAAATTAGAAAAAAAAACTATTCTGTAATATTAAAATTATTTGAAAAGTCAACTTTAAGCCTCCAAGAAATTTTGCATAAGTTGAAGCCACAAGAACACTGCAGTTTGGCCTCTAGAAAGTTGTACTTCAAATTCAAGAAAGTTGTTACTTCAATCTTTAGAAATTGCTAAGCTTGTATATTTAGGAGGGAAGAAATATTTGTGTTTAATTTTCATGAATTTTGGACTATTCATAGATTTTTTTTGGGTGCAAAGTGACCTCTTATATCCTTGAAATATAGTTGTTATAAAGATATTTTTGGTCATTTTCAGCAAAATAAAAAATGACCAAAATACCCCTAAAACGGACAAAAACAGCCTTCAAAATGGGGGTAATTCGGTCATCCCCTCCAACGGTCATTTTTTTTTTTTTTTTTTGGATCTGGACCGGTCCGGGCGGTCTGACGGGTTTTAAAGGTTTTAACCGAACCCTCACCGCTGATTAGCCAGGCCGGGCCGGACTGGGTTTTCGGGTCGAATTTATCGACCCAACCCGGACCGGTGGAGGGGGTGGACTGAGCCGGTCCGGGTCGTTGACCGGGTCTGGGACGGCCCAAATCGGCTTTGATCGAGCCCGGGATGGGTTTCAGGCTGCCTGACCCATCTTGCACCTTGAATAAGAACTTAACAAAATAATGAGAATGTCTATAATAAGAGCATCTCCAACCCTATTGTCTTGTTTTGTGTTGTGATTCCTATGTGGCATGAGGCACAAGAAAATGCCTTTCTAATGTGGCAAGATTATATTCACGCAAGACAATGAGATAGAAAAATGTTCTCTAATGCAAAAGTTTTGAGAAAACAATAAAAATTACTTTTTTTTTTCAACTTCCAAGACAATTTTTTCACTTCTTTCATTTTGTATAAATATTTTTATTCATAATTGATGATTTGGAAGTAAAATATTGTTAAGTTTATTGTCTAGATCTAGACAACAAACTTCACATTGTCTTTGACATGACATTGCCATGTCAACTTCACAATTTATTTCATATTTGCATTGGAGAAGGAATTTTGAAATAAGAAGCTATGATTCCTAAGTGGAAACCATTTTTTTCAAACTCACCCTATTGTCTTATTTTGTGTTCTGATTCCTATGTGGCATGAGGCACAAGACAATGTCTTTCCTATGTGGTAAGATTATATTCACACAAAACAATGAGATAGAAAAGTGTTCTCCAATACAAAAATATTGAGAAGACAATAAAAACTATTTTTTTCAACTTTCAAGGCAATTTTTCTACTTCTTTCTTTTTTTATAAATATTTTTATTCATAATTGATGATGTTGAAGTAAAATATTGTGAAGTCCATTGTCTAGATCTAGACAACTAATTTCACATTGTCCTTGTCATATCATTGACATGTCAACTTCACAACCAACTTCACATTTGCATTGAAGAACTTTTTTTGAAATATGAAGTTGTGATTCCTATGTGTCAATCATTTTTTTCAAACTCACAACATGGTTGGAGATGCTCCAAGGCTGCCATTTCCATTCACAAAAACATACGCACACGTGGCAGGTTGAAATTACAAATAATTTGTTGCACTTTTTCAAAAATAAATAAAAAACCTGATTATTTTCTTGAAAAACATATAAATGAAGCAAACTTTTCATTCATGCTTACGCCCAAAATAATTTAGTAGTTTTGAGACAAGTTACATATTGATTGGAAATTAACAAATGAGAGAAGTGCAGTATAGTAAGATCCACAAAGAATAATGACTGAATATACAATTCGGGCACCATTTCCTGTCGAGTTAGTATTTTCAACTCAAAATTGCAATGAAAAAACCGTCCATCATCAACAAAAAATTGTGAAACTTTTCCTTCATCGATTAAAGAAT